>VDFB02000003.1:366493860-366735669 GCA_007258455.2 Sequoia sempervirens | reverse complement strand
TTCCTATTCATCATTTTGGTGAACCCAACACTTTTTTTTTTATGATTTGGAGTCTATTAAGTCCTTAGATTTAGATAGCATTCATTCTTTCATTGCATCTTGCATTAATGAATTTTCATTTAGGGTTTCCTATATTTGCATTAGTGAAAGTGCATATAGGTTGCATATTCACTTTATGAACCATATACTTTATGGTTTAGGAATGTTATGTCTCTTTGCTCAATTAGGGTCTTTCACCTAAAGGAAAGAGATGGATCCCACACCCAAAAATATAGGTGGTTCACTCAAACTAATGTATGTGTGATGAAATTATGCCTAAATGCAATGATCTAAGTGCAACAAACTGATAAAATTGATTGATTATGTATGCAAAACTAATGAAATATGAAGTGTTTGAAAACATAGTGTGATATGCAAAAATGAACTAGAAACATGCACAAATGAACTCATAACTTAATGAAATTGAATAGAGTGCACTTGGAGATGAAATGTTGATGCTGGAAGGTTTTGGAATCTGATAGAAATCACAATTGATGACTAGTGGAACTCATTCGCCACTAATGGCGAATCAATCTTGCTTCTGGTAAACTTTGCTTAAACTAGTTTCTAACTATTGGGAACTGAATTTTAATGAGATCACCTTTTTCCAGCCTGGCAGTGGAACTCATTTTCTACTGATGGTGAATCATTCCTCCAAAAAATTGCAAATTCAGGGGTCAACTTTGTGGGTCTAGATCTGCACTTATCTTCTTATCAGGTTGATGGAATCCAATCTACAAAAAATAGGTTGAATGTTGTCTCCAAGCTAAAATTAGGGTTTGTTTGACTTAAATATATTTGATGACTTGTTGACCACTTTTCAACACCCATTTCTTTGACAAATCTACCTACAAGACCTAAAAACACACATGCAAAGAGGGGAAAATGGTTAAGGGTTAGAGTATAAGGATTTTCCTTGGTCAAATCCCTTTTTGGTAACCAAACCCTTGATAAAGAAATGAAATGGAAACAAGAAAGGAATGATGAATAAACAACATGCAAGTTTCCTAAACTCACCAAATCCTTGTTGTTGAAGTCTACAGATATGTCAATGGCTGCTCCAAGATGCTTGATAATTACTTAATTGAATGATGCTATGATGCATGAATTTTGATTGACGATGAATGAATGATTGAGATCAATGGGGGATTGACTAGGGTTAAAATTGATGGAAAAAAACACTTATTTATACACTTATGCCCTAATTACCCAAAAATACATCATAGGCTGACATAAGGTCTTAATGAATAAAAACCTGAAAGAAATTTGAATTTATCTTGAATTTTGTGCCAAGAGTGACTCATTCGCCACCCATGGCGAATGGGTCCCACTCTAGGCTTGCAAGTGGGTGTTGGGAATTATTCATCTTTAATGAGGTTTGTTGGGTTTTTATTCAAAAACACACTTAATTAATGCCTATAAGTGCATAAAGGGGCCAAATAAAGCATAAGAAAGGTGTAATTGGTGATGAAAAGCCTAGAAAAGCTTGTTACGAGACTTTAGAACACTTTGAAATGGGACTTGATAAGTGATAAAAAGATGATATTAAGATGAATTATAATAAGAAGATTCTAGAAAAGTTTAGGAATGTGTTACAACACCTTCACAAGACATCATAATTTGAATATTCGGGACCTAATGTGAATGCATAAGTTACATTGCAACATTAAATCTAAGAAAAATAATTGAAGCATCATAGGAAAAAGACCTAAATGACCATGAAAATGTCAAAGATCCATTTTTTTATGGTATACTTTATTGCATCATTTCATTTCATTGAAAATTTGAAAAGTGCATTTTTCATCATCTTAATTGCATCCAAAATTGAAAAATTGCATTCAATTGCTTGTTTCTAGCTACTTTTTCTTGCACTTATTTGCACATTTTTTTGTTTCTGAGCATTAGTCTACTACATAGGAAATCTATAAAAACTGTTGACATTCTAGAAATCCCTATTTTTCTATTAAAAAAACCTTTGTTAGGACTAAAATTCCCTTCCTTCAACGTCTTAGTCCCTCTTGGGATTTTTGTTTCATAAATCTCTCTCTATTTCAACCTCTAGAACTTCAAAATCTCGTCATGAGGACCAAGATGCTCTTCATGGCGTCTTAGTCCCTATTGACTTTGATTCTTAGGTTTTTAGGATTTGAAATTGATTTTCTATGTTTCTATGGGTTGTTTTATATTTTTTGTTTTAGTTTCCAGAATTGTTATTATTCCAATTTCTTTCATTTCAAGTGTAATTGCAAGCATATGATATTGTGTTCATTGCACTTTATGTGGTTTATCCCTTGTATGAATTATAGGACTTGGTGTCCTACTGCTAATATTGACATGGTTAGATGAAGTGTGACACTCATGGAATCTTGCAATAAGACCCTCATTGTGGATCTTAGGCTATCAAGTTCTCTTACTTTTGGTGTTGGCACTAGTTCACTAGGTATGCACCATACCTTTAATGCCTCTTTGCTATACCTACCTTACCTACAAGTATTGTGCTAAGTTTCCAAACAATGATTGATCATATTCCTCAAGAAAACATATTGAAAATGTATGAAGACTTAGCTCATTTACAAGAAAGTGTAAGTACTAAAAACATTTCAAACACTATTATACTTTTCATAGAGAACCTTCACTGCATGATGAAAAGTGATGAGGGATTAGAAGTTGTGCATAACATAGCTCAAATATTTGGAAAAAATCTACCTCCCACCACTAATGGTGCTCAAGCCTCAAACAATATGCAAAGACAAGGAGGAAATAAAACTCCTCCCTCTTCAACCATAAACTCAATTCCCACCTATACCATTCCTCTTGTGACCACAAAAATACAACCAACTAGTAGCATTCTTCCTACCTCAAACATTTCCACCAGTGTTCCTTATACCTATGTGGCACCTAATATTATATCTCCTCTTGTAACAACTCATTCATTAGTCTTTCCAATACATACATACCACCACCCTATTCATCTCCATCACATACTACAAGCAATGACCCTATCATTAACCACATCTTACAAAGCCTTTCATACATCCAACATCAAGTTTCCACCATAAGTCAAAATCAAAATGGTTCACCCTCATACTATGTCAAGAGCAATCCATTATCCTTGGAGATATTGAGAAATTTGGTGCCACAAGGTATAAATATACCTAGGTTTGAGAAATATGGAGGAAAGGGAGATCTTGCTAATCATGTTAATGCCTTTACTACTTTGTGTAGTGACTTTATCCTTGAAGACAAATTTTTGGCTAAATTTTTTCCCTGATCCTTGAAAGGCATTGCTTTGGATTGGTTTTCTGCATATAACTCAATTCATTCATTCAATGAACTTTTTGAGGCCTTTATTAACCATTTCCAAGTGCACATGGTCCCTAAAATGGAATTGCTTGATTTGATGAGATGTGAGAAAAATGAGTGTGAAAAATTCACTAACTTTATTCCACACTACCAATCGCTTTATTCAAAAGATGTTTGTAGAAAAATTACAAAGCAAGATAAGGGATAAGCTTACCATGATGAAGTTTCCTTCCTTCATGCACTTATGGACTACCCTTAAAGACTATCAGAATTCCCTAACTAACAGTGAACCAAAAACCACCCCTACCCATCTTGAAAAGACTGAAACCTCAAACCAAAACACTTACAAATAAAAGTTTCCCTCAACTAAATTCTACCTCTCAACCTACCCAACCAATTGATACCCAAGTAGTTTATGTAAAGAAGAGTAATCCTTATATCTTTGAGGATCCATAAATATTATTTAATCCCTTACCTGACACATTTCATAATATTATGGCCCAACTCTTAAGCAAAAACATGCTTACCTTTCCTCCCATTCAACCCCTTAACCCTAGAAAACCATTACCTCTGAACTTTAGACACAATACCTATTGTGCTTATAACCATAAAAATGGACATGATATAGATCATTGCAAGCATCTCTTAAACATATTGTACAAGACCTCATTGATTCTAATCATATCCAAATTGGAGGTGTAAATGACAAAGGTAATAAGTTTGTGACCCCTCCCAACCAAAAATTGCAAATATTTACCAATCCCATTCCCAACCATATTTCATTTGTTAAGGCTAGTGAAACTAAGCCCAATGTGATTAATGTTGACACAGATGATGAGAATTTGAGCAATCATGAACAAAGTCCTATGGATGATGATGAATAGAGTTCTATGGATACTAATGAAAAAATTACTAACAATGATAGGAGTGGTTGAAATCGAGCCTCGCAAACAACAAACCATTGAAATTACTTTCTCCTCAAAAGAAAAAATCAAACATGCACCTGATGGTCCTCTTTACATAGCTGAAAAAATCAATAACAAGCCCACTCCTAGGATTCTAATTGATCTTTTTTGTGGAGAGAATGTGATCACATAAGAACTTTTTATATGTGCATGAACTTACTCAAGATAGATATGATAAACCAAAGGCAAGGATTAAAATTCATGATGGTTTTACTCATGCTACGATGGGCACGATCGCGCTCCCTTTACAAGTAGGACTGGAGAAATCAAATGTATCATTCTCTATCATCTCTAATTCAGACCAATTTCATTTGAAGTTAGGCTACAAATGGCTTCGGTCCATGAACGCAGTCCCATCCATTGTCTATAAGTGCTTGAAGTATCCAGTCAGCAATGAAATATTTATAGTGAACCATAGTGGCTTTAGACCCCTGTCTTCCCATGGAAATTTCTCCTTAGATTATTTTTGGCCTGAACCTATGGAACCTATAAGACCCCGTGAAGACTTCCTTTTCCTATCCTACCAAAAATTCAAAGCCAAATACATAGCCAAACTATCTCTTCAAAACTTTCCTCCACCCATGATTGAACCTCCAACCACGCTTGAACCTCCACCACCTAAAGAAAACAATGTTGAGTCTAAAACCCTTCCAACCAACCACGACCCACCCATGAACAATGCCTTGCCTATTTCCTACAAGATACTTAGAGAAAATAAAACAAGTCTTAATCCACCTCCTAAGCAAATTTATAAAGCGAAAGAGAAAGTGGTTGAACAACCTTCTATGGTTTCTTCCATTCTTCCTTCATAAGAAGAAAAGGAACCTACAATTGACAAACCTGCTCCTACATAAATCCAATGTAAAAATCATAATAAAAGAAACCTCGATGCTAGAGAGCATAGGTATAGATGTCATGCTATTGCACGAAAGATGAATATTGATAACAACATTGAAAATTAAAATCCAAAATTCATAGAAGCAATAAACGATGACCCTCCTCTCTTAATAGAACAAATAGAACCTATACCTTCACCACAACAAGGACCAACAGTTTCTATGGATATTATTATTCGTCCTCCTTTTGTGGTTAACTTGGATGAAAATGAGGAAACAACTAAAATCAATGAGGAAATGCATAATGAGTTAAATTTGTTATTTTCCTCTTCTATGAGCTTAAATGACAACAATCATAGTGATCCTCCTAAATCGAGTGATTCACCATGTGTTGAATCTGGTGATTCTCCTAGTACAACACTTGATGTTGTCCCTTTCGCAAGTGATTTGCATTCTACATATACTAAAAAACACTAGGATGCAGATGACCTATTGGATGGTTGACTTGCATGTGCTTTACTAGTCTTTTCCTTTTCTTTCATTTTCATTTTCATTTTTGTTTGCTTGCATTTGCGTACTGTGATCCCCCGTGATGTTTTGTTTGATGTTTCTCTCTCTATGTGCATTCCTCTATTTGTACCTGCATTCTTCTATATGTCGTATACTTTCACCTTTTGATTAATCTTTTATCTTTTCCTTTCATTTTGTTTCTTTGTTTTTCTTTGGGATGATACAAGGCATCGAGCATATCTATGTCTCCTTCATGTTGACCCAAAAATCTTTTCTATTGTCTTCTTTTCTTTGAATTTCATTTTCTTTTCATTTTTCTTATGTTTTCCTTTTGGGATGACACACGTAAGGCATCAAGACACCCTATGTCTCTTCCATGTTGACCCAAAAGGCCCCTTTTTATTTTCTTTGTTTTTGCTCTCTTTCTATCATTCTTCCAATTCTATGTATTTGGGGAATGATGGTAGTTCCAAGCTCTCTAATATCATTTTAGAAAAGAACATACTAACCCCAAATCTATAGATCCCTTTTTTTTTAGTGTTTTCATTTTGGAGACAACCCCTTTCTTTTCCTTCTCTCTTGCATGACGTAGCTTTACTTGGAAACATATGACTTGGCATATGGATTTCCAAGTTGGCTCTCATGTCTTCCTTCTTGATTGCATTTTCATTTTTGGTACTTTAAAATAATTGCTCACAACATGGTGTTAGCAATTTATTTTAAGTGGGGGCATACATTGGCATTATTTTGGACCGATTTCATGTGCATTTTTTTTCTTTTCCTTTTCATGTTCCTTGATGTGATCCTCCTTCTTTATGTGATGCACTTTTCCTCTTATGTGGTGTCTTTTGGTTTTACCTCCTCCTCGAGCATTGTAGTGTTCTTTAATTAGCTCAATAACTAGGAACATGAATTCCTCTACTCAGGGATTGAACATCACAACTGGCAGTCATGACCTACTAAAGAACCTTATTTAATTATCAACCCAGGGACGTAAACTTGAAATGGGACAGCACAAGATATGCACTAATCACCCTTCCAGACATGCATGATTCCTAAAATGCCTTATACTGGAATTTAAGTACTGAAAACAACTTTACTGTTTAACTTTGCTTTGGAAATGAAAAACTCAAAAGATAACCTATTCTGCTCCTAGTGGCTGCAGGAACAGTTGATAGCTCTGTGTTTCTGCTAGTTGCAGGAACAGACACATTAACTTCTATGAAGGAAAATGCAGCTATTCTAACTTGCAGAATAAAAGTATGGACAGTTCCCTAAGTGGGCCCCCTTAGGTAGTGCCAAAAGTAGACAACAGATTAGATGAAAAACTTCATAAGCTTTATTGATTCAATGTAAACAAGTACATGGCACAATCTCTTGGCTAAATTTCTAAGACTGAAAGTGTGTTACAATAGCGATTTTTTTAGCCAACCCCTTCTCTGAAGGAGAATGGGCTATTTATTGAAAACTGATCCTAACTACTAACCAACCTTCCCTTATAAAACGGGAGGCATTTATTACATTTAACTAACTTAAGTAAAGAGGTGAATGACAATGAAGAACTAAGTCAAATTAGTTGAGCAGTCTTAAAGCGCCATCATCCTAGATTCATGCACCACCAAGACGACTGGCCTAGATTTCTGGAACACTCTCCCTGCATGGCGGATGAGTTGAAACTGTCTCCTCATCTTTTGCTGTTGAACCAGTCTTTATGGATTTGGTCTTCAATTCTTCAAGTGGAAATTGAATTCCCTTCCTTCAATCATGGTACCTGCAAAATATCTCGCCATCTTTTCCTGAGGAAGAAGGTTAGCTCAACACGTTCATCCTTTAAGACAATCCATTACTTTATTCATTCATTCATTAAGTATTAAACTAAGGCAAACATTGTTTCAGATATGGCTGCAGGAAGTTTTGGTAGTGGAGGCTGCAGGAAGGTTTATGATCACAAAAAGCCATAAAGTATTTATCAGACTAATAAAACATTAAAGGTAATAATCATGGGACTTCTTATCACAATATACTCATCATATTTAAGTCATAAAAAGGTCTATATCCTATCCCATAAACAGACTGAATGTTTGTTTTAGCATAATAAAAACAACAAAGTATTTATAAAAGTATGATCAAAATGTGCCAAAGACTTGGCTCATCACTCCCCTCAACCAACTACTTGTTGGACCCTTCAGCAAGTCTAGCATTCCTTCTTCTGGAAAACTCTCTCAGATCTGCACTCAGTTGTTGTCCACATTCGCCATTCTGGAAACTCCAGAAGTGAGCTCGCATTGCCTCCAGCCTTTGCCATCTATTATCTTCAGAACTTCTATTATAAGTGTTGTTATCCCCCTGTATAGCCAATAATGGCCATAGGAGAATAGGCGGCTGCATAACCAAGGGCAACCAATTCTCCTTCTTTGTTCTGGCATTCCTCATGTACCTCTCTGCCCTTCTGGTTGCTGCATACAAGGTATTGGGAGTATGTGGTTCTGCTTTCTTTAATTGAAATGAAAGATGCTCCCATTTGTTCTGAATGTGCAGGGTTGCAACATTAAAATCACTGTTTATAATTTGGGAGTATTGAGAAAATACCTCTTGTCTTAGAGGCTCAATCAGTGGTCTGGCTCTTTCATCTCTCCACAATTTCTTCCAATCAAAGTAAATACCCATTCCATTTCTAGATTCATCTCTTACAGACAATGGCATATTTACTTCATCATGCATATGGCTATCAAATTGTTCTCCTCTGCTTATTTCATTGGTGATCTAGGAGATTAAAGCGCTGATATGAATATCACCAACATAACATAAGGGATTCCATTCCTTATCCTGGGATACAGCCAAATTGTGCAGGTAAAATTCACATAGGAGGTTCTTGATGTGCATAGGTGAATCCCTGTATGCTTCATAAAATTCCTCAGGGGTATCCAAAGAAGGATTCTTACCTTTCCAGACTCTAATTATTTGGAATTTCAAATACAGCTCCTTGAGATACATTGTGTAGACAAGTGAAGGTACACGACATTGCATCAGTTGTTGAACTAGCTCTACCAACTAGTTGAGAGTGTCATTCAAGTTAGCAATTTCTAGATTCTTGTTCTAGATTATCCTTTGTAGTCTCTCAATTTCAAGTGCAGAAGCAGTCTACTGTTGCTGAAGTTCTTGAAAACATGCCATTCCTATAGCAAAGTTTGTGACATGGAGTGGTGGTCTATGATTATAGCACACCACAAGTGTCTCCTATACTTCTTCAAACACATCCACCTTACCTTGCTCTTCTTCTGACGGAAACACAACTGGCTCTTCTTCCTTCTCATCACATTCGATATCTTCTTGTAGCTGCTCTGCAATGGTAGCCAACTTATTCAGGCCAGTCCCTTCAGGTGTACTCACAACCTCCTCGATAACAGGTTCTTCTTCTCTTAGTTCAAGACTAGAAGGATCTGAAGGCGGTGTGGCAGGAGTAGTATTAAGTGATTGGCGGGCTGCCTGGTTCTGGAGCCTAGAGCTCCTTCTTATGGAAGTAGGAACTATTTTATACTTTTTGGAAGGTTTTGCTATAGGAACAGAGAAGTTTCCCTTTTTCTTTCTTTTTACAGGCTCAGGGGTTACTACAACAGGTGACTTTCCTTTCCTATCCTTGGGAGACGGCTCATGAATTTTCATGGGACCTTGTGTTGGCTGCTTGGGAGTTCTTTCAGAAATAGGAACATCATCCTATGAATTGGATGATTCTTGAGAAGAGGATAGCAGCAGAGGTTTGGCCCATGGACTAGGAGTTTCATTGCTTAAAGGGAAGAGGTTCACCCCTAGGTCCTACATTTTGAATTTTAGGGTTGAAGGGGACCATGAATTCCTCCCAGGTCATTCCTAATGCGTCTTGAATGGATTTTTCAACAAGTAATTTAATAAGGTAGTGGTGAGATATAGAGTTAACCCTACCCTTTTTAAATTCAGTAGCACTATTGGATAGAAAATTGTAAAGAAAGTCGGGAATATTCATCAACAATCCATGGCATAAATGAGACAAAAGTTTGAAGTGATGAGAGTGCAGGAATGAAAAGATACCTTCACAGGTTATGTATTTGATGATATACCCTACCCATGACACCTAGTCCTGCGGCAGACACATTCTTGGTGCACCTTGCTTATCTACCCGTAGAGGGGGTCATTTGGCCGAGTGAACTCAACCCTGGCACTTCTTGCATCTCTTCCTCTAGGAAATGGTTCTCCGACTTGAGGTAATCCCGTTACCTCAGCAATTCTATCAATTGACACATTGACTGTTATGCCTCTAACTTTTGCTTCCCCATCATGAAATGTCCTTGTGAATTCCTCTGCAATGTCTGTATTAAAAGTTCCAAGCTTCAGGAAGTAATTGAGCCACCCATATTGTCTGAATAGTGGCACATGCAACACATACTGCAACAGGATGCTATGGTCTGTAGGCTCATGCTGAATCGGCTGACCCCCCATTTCCTTGGTTTTCTGTAATTAAATGCATTAATCAATGCTCACCTAGCTTTTCCAACTGAACTTCTTGTAACCCAATTAATGAGCCCTTCTACAATTCTATAGCACTCTGCCCCTCCCCTCAACCGAAACTTTTGAACCTCTTTTTAAAAGTGACCGAAAAATAGGGAAAACAACATGATCATGTAATCTTTTTTTAGGGAGAGAGTAATCATGGATAAGCGGAATACATTTAGGTTCAGTGTTACAGGAAGGAAAGACTGTTTGATTAATAATTATAGGTTTCATATATTAAGGGTTCTTGACAACTAACGGGACAAGCTTATGGCGGCGATATTAAGGACGTGACGAAGTAAAAACGTGCTCAATCGTAAAAACGTGCTCAATCGTGCAAATGAGCCGAAGGAAATGGCAACCATATAGGAAATTGTTCATGCCAATTAATACTAAATGAAATGCAATAAATAAAGTAACTGAAGCAATCTTAAAATGAAGTGGAGCGTACCTACAGAGAATCACCGTAATTATCTGATGTGACTTTCATCTTCATTGCAACAAGTGACATGGAGAAACGTGGATGATATGGGAAATGACAGGTGGATGATGTGGAAGAGAGAGAGTGAGTATGGATTGTGGATGAAGTGAATGAATGGAATGGGGATCTTAGTAGATAACCCCTTTATTATGATTTGGTATGCACTTTTATGCATGGCCCATAAATTTGAGCCTAGGCTCAATTCCTTTGGCTGCAGGATCACTATCATCCTGCTCAATTTTGAACTGTCTCAAAAATGTTTCCTTGTCAATGGGTTTAGAATAGAGCTTTAGGCGATGCCCATTGACTAGTAGCTTAAATCAGACCTCATCAATGGTCCTTAATTGAACAACACCATTGGTGAATACCTCTTCTATCTCATATGGACCCAACCATCTGGTTTGTAGTTTTCCTGGACTGTCCTTATACCGTGAGTCATAAAGCAAAGCCCAATCTCCTACTTTGAATTTCTTTTCCTTGATGTATTTATCATGCCACCTTATTCTCTGATGTTGTATCATCTTAGTGTGCTACAAGGCATTCTTGCGGAGCTCATCCAGAGCATTGAGCTGCATGACTCTGTCCTTTTGTGCATTTGTTAAATCCATGTCTATCTCTAATGCTGTTCTTAGAGTCTTATGTTCAAATTCTATTGGCATCACATCTGTTTTACCATACACCATTTCAAAAGGTGTACATCCTGTAGTAGTCTTCCAGGTAGTACGGTAGGCCCATATAGCTTCTAGTAACCTTGCGGCCCAATCCTTCTTATGCAAATCTACAATTTTAGTCAAAATGGCCTCGATGTCCCTATTGGTGACCTCAACCTGGCCATTGGCTTGGGGGTGATAAGGAGTTGATTTCCTGTGTCGTATATTGTATTTATTTACTAAGGTTGTGATAAGTGTAGAAGTGAATTGTGCTCCTTGATTTGTCACTATTTCCCTAGGGAAACCAAACCTGGTGAATATTTCCTCATAGAGGAATTCAGCTACTTTATTATCCCTAGCATGTTTCATAGGTTTAGCCTCTACCCATTTTGTTACATAATCTGTACATACAAGGATGTAGGACTTACCATTGGAAGGTGGATCAATTGGTCCTACAAAATCCAGTCCCTATTTGTCGAAGGGTGTAACGACAACTTGTGGAAATAGAGGCATCTCATCGGATCGAGTTGGTTTTCCCATCCTTTGGCATCTGTCACATCTCCTAGTATATTTGGCTACATTTCTATGCAGATTTGGCCAATAGTAGCCAGTATTTAAAATTTTCATTGTTGTTCTTTTGGCAGCAAAATGCCCACCACACAGCTCATCATGGATTGCATGCAGTATATCATAAGTGTCCTCCTCTTGTACACATCTCCTCATAACTTGACCTAGCCCTCTATAAAACATGCAATCTACAATCTAAGAAAAGTTAAAGCTTTTCTCTACCAATAATCTCTTTTCCTTAGGGGAGAATTGAGGAGGAGTTCTTCCTGCAGCCAGATAATTTGTTATATCGGCATACCATGGGTGAATAACCTTGATTGCAAACAGGTGCTCATCAGGAAAGGAGTCTTCAATAAGTGCAGAGTCATCTTTCCTTTGAATTCTAGAAAGGAAATCAGCAACCACATTGGCTTTACCTGGCTTGTCCACAATTGTAATGTCAAATTCTTGCATCAGCAATAACCATCTTTCTAGTCTCCCGGCTATTGAGCTTTTGTTCATGAGATACCAGATTGTTGCATGATCCGTGTGGACAAATATTTGATAACCGGTGATATAATGCCTAAATTTATTGAGGGCATAGATGATTGCCAACATTTCTTTTTCTGTAACAGTGTAGTTTAATTCAGCCCCTTGCAGATTTTTGCTAATGTAGTAGAGTGCATGTTCTGTTGAACCACCCTTCTACCCTAACACAGCTCCAATGGCATAATCTGATGCATCAGTGTGAATATGAAATGGAAGTGACCAATTAGGTCCTTTCAAAATAGGTTCCTGTGTAAGGGCGACTTTTAAATCAAGAAATATTTTTTCACATTCTTCTATCCAAGAAAAATTTGCATCTTTCTTCAGCAGACTGTATAAGGGGCCTCCTATTTGGATGAAGTCCTTGATAAATCTTCTGTAGTAGCCAACATGTCCTAGAAAGCTTCTTAATTCTTTCTTCTTGGTAGGAAAGGCTAGATTAGAGATGACCTCAATCTTAGCAGGATCAACTTACATTCCTGTAGCAGAAATATGGTGACCAAGCACTATTCCCTCCTACATCATCATGAAGCACTTTTGACTATTCAACGATAGGTTGTGATCTTCACATCTCTGTAGTACTTTCTCCAAGTTGGATTGAGCTTCCTCAAATGTTGTACCATAAGTAGTAAAGTCATCCATGTATATTTCCATGCAATCATATGAGATGTCTGAGAAGATACTTATGACTGCCCTCTAGAAAGTTGCAGGTACATTGCAGAGACCAAAAGGAAAAACTAAATAGGAAAACATTACCCAAGGGCATGTAAAAGTAGTCTGTTCTTGATGCTCAGGAGAAATCTTGATTTGATTGTACCCACTGAAGCCATCTAAGAATGAGAAGTACTTTTTCCCAGCTAAATTATCTAGAACTTGATCAATGAATGGAAGAGGAAAGTAATCTTTCTTTGTTGCCAAGTTGAGCTCTCTATAATCTACACATACCCTCCATTTTCCTCCTTTCTTAGGAACAATAACCAATGGGGAAACCCACTGACTATCCGAGATTGGGTAGATAAAGCCAGCTGTTAACATTTTCTGCAATTCTTCTTTAACAATTTCTCTCAAAGCTGGATTGATTCTTCTTTGAGGCTGCCTGACAGGTCTGAACTCACTATTAATGTATATGCGATGTGTACAAAGTTTTGGGTCTAAACCCTTCATGTCACCATATTCCCAAGCAAAAGCTGACTTATGACTGGTAAGCATTTTGACCATAGATTCTTGTTGCTCACTGGTGAGGTTTTTATTGATGCTCAAGGTTTTTCCTGTGGCTACCTCAACTTGGGAGGTTAAATCTACCATAGATACTTTAGGAAGAAATGAATTTCTACCTCGTGGGGTAGCAAGGTGTGTAAATAGTCAGTTGCTGCAGGATAATGAGCTGATGTAGGCGAAGGAAGAATGGTCTGCAAGGAACATGGATTTTTTTCACAATGAAAGTATTCGGTACCATAGTTATTCAGTAGGATATTGGACAGTATACCTTCTTCTTCTTGTTGTGCAATGAAAGGCTCTCTGGTAATCATCATTAAATTGGCCACGGAGTTCACTTCCTCCTCTTCTCCCAAATCTGGCCAAACAACCTCTCCAGACTCAAGTTGGGGCAGGGCTGGAGAATAGAGGGTAAGCTTCTTTGTGCTATACCCATCAGATATTGTCATGTTACCCGACCTACAACCAATGTAAGCATCAACAGTAGCCAACCAAGGCCTTCCTAGTATGACAGGGTATCCCCCCAATGATGCCTTTGGAGATAAGACCATAAAGTCAGCAGGGTACTCCCAAGAATCCAAGGTGACTACCAGGTCTTCAACTACCCCATCAGGTTTGACAGTTGAGCTATCAACAAGCTGTAATATTGTAGGTGTAGCCCTTAGGTCTGAAATATTAAGTTTTACAATCAGGTCCTTTGTCATGACATTGATAGCTGCACCAAGATCTACTAAAGCATTCTTAATTTGCAACCCATTAACATTGATCTCCACAACAGGACTTCCTGGATCTAAATATTTTGGGATGCTAAGCTTCCCTAGCATTAAGTCAGAGAGTTGGCCTATGACATGGATAGTTTGAGGGTCTTTCTTTTTCCTCCCCGGTTTCTTCAAACATGCCTCCTTGATGGCCTTGCTATAGATAGGTACTTCTTTGATTGCTTGGAACAAGGGAATTTTCACACATATATGCTTTAGCTGTCAAGGATGTCAAAGGTAGGTTCCTCTTGTTTTTTTACATTTTCACCTTCCAACCTTTGTGGGAAAGGAGGGGACACTTTATTAGATGCCTTAGGTAATGATGGAATCTAAACTGGCTCATTTGGTTGGGCTTGGTCATTGGTATCTTCTTCTTGGTCAGTTTCTTGAGATGGAAATTTTGAGATTATGGGAGGAGATGGTGTGGGCAGCACAGTTCCTGAACGTAAATTGATATTATTCAGGTTAAGAGCATAGACAGGCTGATGATTAGGATCAACAAAATAGACTTGTTGTTGCTGCTACGGTTGCCGGTTATTTGGATTAGGTGTTGCCTGAGCAGGTAGTTGGGTTGGTTTTGGATTCTAACCTTGATTAGCTGTAGGAGGTGGCATAATGGATTGTTGCTACGGTTGCTGCAAGAAACCAGTGGGTGGATTTGACCATTACTGGCCTCCTCTCCATTGGTTAGACTATTGCCAATTCCCTTGTGGAGGCTGCCACTGATTTTGCTGTGGTGATTTCCAATTCCCTTGTGAGGATTGCCAATGGTTTTGCTGGGCATTTGGCCAAGGGTTATTCCACTGAGGTTGGGAGTATGGCCCATAGTTTGGAGGGTATTGGTTTTTCCATTGACTATTATATGAACCAAAATTTTGTAAAGGGTCCTGAGGCATACCTTGTCTTGGGGCCCATGGCCTGCACTGAGCAACAAAGAACACTTCCTCCTCTCCTTCAATGGTTTTGAACTCAGTAGGGAGATGTTGTACCTCCAAATTGGCCACTGCTTTGCATCGACAGTCTTTCTTTCTTTGTCGGCAGTGGGGGCAATATTCAGCTAACATTGCCTCAGCTTCCTCTTTCTTCCTTCTAGCTTGCATAGTATCCAGTTGAGTAGCTACATCATTGATGATATCCTGCTTGAAGTCAGACAAGAGATTGGTAATCTCCCCTTTAGATACTCCAGAGCCACTTCCTTTTATAGAAGAAGGTCTAAACCCCCTTCCCTTCTTTACAGCTTCTCTGGAGTAATTGAGACAAATTTTCTTGATATCATCCCAATTACTTTGGGTGACATCACCTCCTGCCATGAGGTCAAGGGCCTCCATGCAAGTATCATTGACTCCCCTTAAGAAGAGAAGTTTTTGAGATTCCTCATTCAGCTCATGATGAGTATTCTTCTGCACACTAAACAAGAATCTTGACACATAATCCTCCAAGGTTTCATCCTCCTTTTGTGACATTTTGAAGATGTCATCTCCTCTCAGATCATTTCCTCTACAATACTCTTTATATTTACTCAAGAACAGAGTCTTCATTTGATCCCAATTGTTAGCTACATTGCTTCCCAATCCCATGAACCATCTCAAGGCTGCCTCCTTTAGAGTAGAGGGAAACAATTTCAGCTTGTGTGCTGAGGTTGTATAGTCATAGCTTCTACAAAGGATTTCAAATTCAAACAAGAAGGTATGAGGGTCCTTAGTAATAAGTCCATAGAACTTTGGCAGTAAGGAGGCAGGGATGTTCTTGAGGTTATTATTGTCATGTAGGTCAGGAATTGGAAATGGAAAAATAGGATTTGCCATTCTTGGTTGTATTCTTGGATTAGCTCCTGGTTGATGAACTACAAGAGCAAGTGGATTATTTGATTTTGTTCCTTCGGATAGGTTAAAGCTTAGTTCAGAGGAAGAAGATGAAGTAACTAAGTCTTGGCCAGCATCCAGATATGGGTCATCTTGGAATAGGTTCGGTTCAATCTCTTCAATATCTATGCTCCCAGGAAGGAATCTTCCAAATTGGTCTCTTCTTCTATGCATACAGCAAAAGTAAACTAACTATGGAGATGCTGGAATGCAGAATTCTAAACTAAAAATACTAAGAATGAAATCTTAAACTCTTTACTAGCATGCCTGTAATAGGTTCTTAGTTTGACACCATCCCCGACAACGGCGCCAAAAATGTAGTGTTCTTTAATCAGCTCAATAACTAGGAACATGAATTCCTCTACTCAGGGATTGAACATCACAACTGGCAGTCATGACCTACTAAAGAACCTCATTTAATTATCAACCCAGGGACGTAAACTTGAAATGGGACAGCACAAGATATGCACTAATCACCCTTCCAGACATGCATGATTCCTAAAATGCCTTATACTGGAATTTAAGTACTGGAAACAACTTTACTGTTTAACTTTGCTTGGAAATGAAAAACTCGAAAGATAACCTATTCTGCTCCTAGTGGCTGCAGGAACAGTTGACAGCTCTGTGTTTCTGCCAGCTGCAGGAATAGTCACATTAACTTCTATGAAAGGAAATGCAACTATTCTAACTTGCAGAATAAAAGTATGGATAGTTCCCTAAGTGGGCCCCCTTAGGTAGTGCCAAAAGTAGACAACAGATTAGATGAAAAACTTCATAAGCTTTATTGATTCAATGTAAACAAGTACATGGCACAATCTCTTGGCTAAATTTCTAAGACTGAAAGTGTGTTACAATAGCGATTTTCTTAGCCAGCCCCTTCTCTGAAGGAGAATGGGCTATTTATTGAAAACTGATCCTAACTACTAACCAACCTTCCCTTATAAAACGGGAGGCATTTATTACATTTAACTAACTTAAGTAAAGAGGTGAATGACAATGTAAGAACTAAGTCAAATTGGTTTAGCAGTCTTAAAGCGCCATCATCCTGGATTCATGCACCACCAAGACGCCTGGCCTAGATTTCTGGAACACTCTCCCTGCATGGCGGATGAGTTGAAACTGTCTCCTCATCTTTTGCTGTTGAACCAGTCTTTATGGATTTGGTCTTCAATTCTTCAAGTGGAAATTGAATTCCCTTCCTTCAATCATGGTACCTGCAAAATATCTCACCATCTTTTCCTGAGGAAGAAGGTTAGCTCAACACGTTCATCCTTTAAGACAATCCATTACTTTATTCATTCATTCATTAAGTATTAAACTAAGGCAAACATTGTTTCAGATATGGCTGCAGGAAGTTTTGGTAGTGGAGGCTGCAGGAAGGTTTATGATCACAAAAAGCCATAAAGTATTTATCAGACTAATAAAACATTAAAGGTAATAATCATGGGACTTCTTATCACAATATACTCATCATATTTAAGTCATAAAAAGGTCTATATCCTATCCCATAAACAGACTGAATGTTTGTTTTAGCATAATAAAAACAACAAAGTATTTATAAAAGTATGATCAAAATGTGCCAAAGACTTGGCTCATCAAGCATATATTTCCTTGTACTGTCTTGGAAACATTAGATACAATGTGCCCTAGGATGAGACCTAGCACTTGTCCTCTCTTTGAAACAAGATGAGATCCCTTTTGCACTTGTCCTTTCTTGGAAGAATTGGGTATGATGTTCCCCAAGATGAGACCTTGCACTTATCCTCTCTTAGAGATGTTAAGCACAATGTCCCCTAAGAGTAAGACCTCTCATGAACTAAGCAAAATCCCTTTGAAAATCCCTCTTTCTTGTTACATCTTCTCCTATTTGTCCTTATTAAAGTCATGGAGGTATGGATTTGATACAAACTACCTTGGGCCTCACCTAGTGAAAACCTAGCTTCACTAGCCCTTGTGAGCATGCATTTTTTTCCTTATTAAAGTCATGGAGGTATGGATTTGATACCCCTTGGGCTCACCTAGTGAACACCTAGCTTCACTAGCCCTTGTGAGCATGCATTTTTGTGCCTTATTAAGTCATGGAGGTATGACTTTAATATGGTCCCTTAGGGCTCACCTAGTGGACACCTAGCTCCCACTAGCCCTCGTGAGCACATGTTTTGTTTGCATAGTGGACAACATGTTCCACTTGTAAACCCCTTTTGG
Organism: Sequoia sempervirens; assembly: GCA_007258455.2. NCBI lineage: Eukaryota > Viridiplantae > Streptophyta > Pinopsida > Cupressales > Cupressaceae > Sequoia > Sequoia sempervirens. Next base: position 366,717,229 of record VDFB02000003.1, on the reverse strand, counting down.
ACAAACAACCTAGACCTAGTCCACCACGTTGGATGGCCAAAAGCTTGATCCATTGCATTTTTTCCTTTTCCTTTTGTCGTTTTCTTGTCTTTGATGGTGTATGTTTGTGATCTAGTTATGGCTTCATACATCATCTACAAGCGTGTTCCTTTGCCTTATGTTGGTTTTTCCATAGGATCTTGATCCTAGGGGCTTTTTCACCCTATTGATTATTGCCATCCTATCTTGCTAACGTTTGTACATTTCAACCCCTCTTGATTGTGTGGTTGGATACTTTAGTGCGAGTTTGAAGCAAGTCATCCTCTCACTAAAGTGGGGGCTAAATGTACTGTAGTAAAAAGCATACCCTTGCATTTTCACACTTTTTTGAGCCCACCTTGCCTTATTTATGCTTCTTTATGGCTTAATTGGTCCTATTTTATGTCCACAAGCCCTATGAATGGCATATTTTTATGGTTAATCTCGACATTCTCCAATGCATAAATTATAATTTAATGACTCCATCGATGTGTCCCTGATTTTTGGGTTAGGACTAAAATTTCACCTAGGGCATCTTAGTTCCCCAAGGCGCTCAGGACCCTAATTTTAGTATCTCTAGATTGGGCCCCTTTTTGGTGTTTGTGCCCCAAGTTTTTATGACTTGGGACTAAGATGCCACCTAGGGAATCTTAGTCCCCCTTGAGTGTTTTTTGAGGTTTCATTTCAAATTTTGGCAAGATTTAGCCTCCTTTATACAATGAATTCATATGTTAGCTTGGTGCGATATAATTTCAGGATATTGAGCATAGATAAGTATAAATACATGGTTATTTGATTCATTTCAATCCAATTCTTTTGTGAGATCTTTTATCCTACATAATTGAGTACACAAGAGCATTCAAGAGCAGATTCATCAAGCATTTGAAGCCATTTTTAGATTCAAGCATCATATCAAAGAGTTTTCTTACATCATGTGTGTTTTTGTGCTAACATTAGTGATGTAGGGTTTTTATTCAAGCAAAGCAATTCAAGTACTATCTTTCAAGCATTCAAAATCCATATCCATTACAGCCATTACACACAAGTTTGTAGACTTTGCAATGGTTTGGTGAGTTTTAGCATTGCATCTTGTTCATTCATCATTCCTCCATATCATTTCACTTTATTTCAAGGTTTAATTACCAACAAGGGGTTTGACCAAGGAAAACCCCCATTCACTAAAAAACAACAAGCTTTTCCCTCTTGCATATTTGTGATTATAGATCTAGGTTGTATACTTGAATATCACTTGGAATGAAAAGTTGCATTACAAAGTTGTCATCTTCACAAAAACTCACCTATAGGCCATATTCACAAGCTTTAGAACCTAACATTGGAAGGTAAACTAGTGTAGACCTTGGAGCTTAGGATCCTGTTCAAAATTTTCAAAAATTTAGAATGAGACTAATACGCCATCTTGGGAATCTTTGTCCTCCCAATGTCACTTTTCAAAGATATGATTCTAAGATCCGAAGACTCCACATTGGCCCTAAAAATAAACAGTGAGACTAATACAACATCTTGGGATTGTTATTCCTCCACAACATATTTTGGCAACCTCTTTGCATTTCCAAAATCCTCACAAGATCTCCAAATTTCCTACGTGCACACATACTATCTCCAAGTTGTTGCATAATTTCATCTTTTGCATCTTTCATTTAGCTTACATTTATAGTGTTTTCAAAAAAAAAAATTTACAAGCATTTGCTTGGTGGTGAACCCCTTAGAACTTAAGAATCCCTTACTAGGTCCCTCCTAATTGAGAATTGGCTCATCTTGTGAGGTTTTTAGTCAATCCAATTAGGACTATTAGGACATTAGTGAATGGTTGAATGAGAAAAGTGTGATATCCCAAAAATATATCCCATTTTCCTATTCATCAATAAGCTTCACTTAGCTTCCAAAAAATTTTATCCACTCCAAAATGGCCACCAAGTCCCCCACCATTTTTTTCTCGAATCAAGCTTTCTCTCATAGGGCCCCTTGGTATGCACAATTGATGCCCTTTAAACAACAACCACTCTTGAATAAAGTATTCCTACCATCTAGTTCTATCACACTCTAAAGGATTCTTACATGCAACCCATGCTTCACCGAAATCAAGATCATGTTCATACATTTCTTTCATCAAATCTAATCCCATAACATTAACTTGCAATTTATTCAACAATAGGCATCTCTACTTAAAGAATCTACCACCTGATTAGATTTACCTCTCCTATGCTTAAGAACAAATGAATATATTTGTAAAGAATCCACCCATTTCATGTGCCTTTGATTGAGCTTACCTTGGATATTGATGTATTGCAAAGCTTGGTGATCAGTGTATAGAACAAAATCCTTGGGCAGAAAATAGTGTCTCCATTTCTTGAGTGCTTGCATAATAGCATAGAACTCTTGATCATACACAGAGTACTTCCTCTTGGAATCATTTAATTTTTCACTGAAGTAGGCTATAGGTCTTCCCTCTTGACTCAAAACCCCTCCTATTTTTTTCCCACTTACATCACAATCAACTTGGAACACTTTGTTGAAAATCCAATAAGGCTAATATGGGTTGTTATGTTACTTTCTCCTTCAAGATTTTAAAACTCCCCTTTGTTGCAGAGCTATCCACTTGAATTCCCTTTTCTCCCCCTTCATTGTACCAATGATTGGTCCACAAATACTACTAAAATTTCTTATAGACTTCCTATAGAAGCTTTCCAAATGATGAAAAATCCTAGCTTCAAACATGCTCCTAGGAGATGGCCATTCTCGAATTGCCTTAACCTTTTTTGGATCCATTCATAGGCCTTCCTTTGAGATGAAAAAATCTAAATACACCAACTCCTCCTTCTTGAAGAAACATTTCTTAAGATTTACCATCAACTTTTCCTCTCTTAATCTTTGCAAAACAACCCTCACATGTTCTAAATTTTCATCCTTCTCCTTACTAAAAACCAAAATGTCATCAAGATAGACAATTACAAATTTACCTAGAAATGATTTGAGCACCTTGTTCATCAACCTCATGATTGTGCTTGGGGAATTTGTGAGACCAAATGGCATAACCAACCATTCATATAATCCCTTCTTTGTCTTGAATGTGGTCTTCCATTCATCCCCTTCTTTGATTCTTATCTGATGAGACCCGCTCTTCAAGTTAATCTTGGTGAAGTACCTTGCTCCACTTAAACAATCCATCAAGTCATCTATTTGTGGCAATAAAAATCTATGTTTTATTGTTATCTTATTTATGGATCTTGAATATGTACACATGCCCCATTCTCCATCCTTTGTTGGTTCCAAAACTGTTGGTACTATACACGAGCTTAAGCTTTATCTTATCAAACCTTTGTCCAACAACCCTTGCACTTGTTTATTTATCTCCTTATTCTCTTTTTGGATCATTTTGTATGCTTCTCTATTTGGTAAGCTTTCTCCTAATATAAAATCCATGCAATGACTTATAATTCTAATTGGTGGGAGTCCATCTGGAAGTTCCTTAATCAAAATACCATCATATTCTTATAATATCTCCTTGATTTCCTAAGGTATTTCATGTTCTTCACTTGCTGTCCTAAATTCTATTGGCTTGGAAACTAAAGCATAACATAGTTCTTCCTCATTTAACTCCTTCAAAAATTGTTTCCCAATGATTATGCATACCTTTGTATTACTGTCCACTTCATTTTGCTTCTCCTTTAATGGGTTCATGACATACTTTTTCTTGTCCAAGTTGTGATTGTATAAATATTTGCTTCACCATCATGGATTTCTTTGTGATAATATTACCATGGTCTTCCCAAAAGTATATGAAAAGCATCCATTGGCATTACATCACATACAATTTCATTCTTGGAACCACCAATTTGGAAACTCACCAAACACTGTTCACTTAAAACTTGATGTCCTTTCTGCAACCAAGTGACTCGATATGGATTTTGGTGATTTTTCCTTTCTAGTTTCAACTTTTCCACCATCTCTTGTGACACTAAATTATTAGTACTTTCGTTGTCCACAATGATAGTGCAACATTTTCCTTGTGCCTTGCAAATAGTTTTGAACAAACTTCTCCTTTGTATTGGTTCTGATTTCTCCTTCTTTGGTTTCAAAAGCACTCTTCTCAACATTAGAACTTCTCCATCTTTTGGATCAACCAATTTTGTCTCATGCTCAACTTTTGTGGCATATGCTCTTCTAGTGTTTGTCTTTTCTAATTCTTGTGTTTGAGGAAATTCAAAGGCCCTATGACCCATCTCCCCATAGCTAAAACAAACTCATGAAAATCCTCTTCCTCTTCCATACTCTCCTCTTCCTCTAGAAGTTTCACCTCTTCCTCTTGAATAATCCCCTCTTCCTCTTGCATTTTTCACTGGTGTTCATTGTGACCAGCTTGTTTCTTCTTCCTTTTTTCTCTGCCATCTTCCTACACTTGTTTTTCCTCTGCCTCGTAAGTGTTTTCCCCTTCCTCTAAATCTTCCTTGCTGCTTTCTTGCTAAATTTTCCTCCTCCTTCAATGCATACCAATAATCTTCTTCCACTATTCTAGTCAATACCATGCTAAGTTCATCTTGGATATTAATCCTTAGGCCATTCACATACCAAGCTACTTTCTCTTCATCATCTTCAACATTTCCAACATGAATGCTCAATCTATATAACTCTTTTGTATACTCCATGACATGAGATCCTTTTGTTTAAGGATTTGTAACCTTTTGATTATGCTAATGTGATAATCCATAGGTAAAAAAATTGTCTTCAACTTTGTGACCATATTTTACCATGATTTTATTTTCTACTTTCCATTTCTTTGTTTGTTAATATGCACTTGATCCCACCATAGGGAGGCATGTCCTTTTAGTCTGGTGATAGCATATTTTACCTTCCTCTTTTAGTCAATGTATTCTAGATCAAAACACTTATCCATTTTTGTAATCCAATCAATGAGCTCCTTTAGCTTCATACCCCTACTATATCTTGATGGGTCCATTTTTGGCCTAATCCCAAGCTTTTCCAATCCCTGTAAAAACCTCTCTTCATGTGGTTCTCCTCCTTATTCAACTACAACCTCATGAGCTTCTTCCTCATCTTCACTGACATCTTTAACATGAACCCCTCTCCTCTAACAAGTTTCTATGGCTTTTAATCTTGCTATAATCCCTCTTAGAATCTCCATAAGTGTTGGATTTTATTCTCCTCATGGGGACCTTCCTCTACCCCTTCCTCTATGTTCCATTCTATATCTTCCTTATAAACTTTTTCAAACCCTACTCTGATACCAAATAATGTAGCCAACAACTGAGAGCCTTTTCAGGTTGTCAATTGTTGTAGCCAAAACCACTCTATTACACTACTCAAAAAAAAGAAAATGAAGCAAAAAGAAACTTTAGCAACAAATAAACATGGTATTTTATTCACATTTGCAAAAAGATTGAAAATTACAAGAATCTCGAACTATTAGGAGAGGGTGATGGAGAGCATTGGTCTATGCAGGCTATGGCCTGCATGAGGGGCCTTTCATTCTTGCATGCGCCCGATCTTGGGATTATTTGCTTCCTGCTTTCGAGTTGGGTGTGGGGTTGGGCTTTGTCAAGAGTTCGGGTTGTGGTTTGTGGCTGTCAGACGAGGTTGGGACCAGCTTTTTGTTTTGTAGTGTTTGTAGTTTCAACTTTTCTTTTGTTGGTTTTCTTCTTCTTTGGTTTCTGTAGAGTGTGCTTTCACCTATGGTTATGGCTCCAGGCAAGACTTCTGGGGAAAAATCCCCTTTGAACTTTCGTGCTGCTACTGGGGTTTCTTCCCAAACCAAAAGACAAGAATTTTTTATAATAGTTTATTTTCCAATGATGTTGGAGATGGAGGTTTTGTGCCTACAGGAGGATCTCGAATTCCGAAGGTGAATGGTTGCCTAGAACGCTCTAAGGAGAGACCCGTTTTGGTGATTCAGCCATAATCCATTGCTAAGGACATTGAATATTTTTTGAAGCATGCCTTGCTTTGAAAATTAATGGGAATGAGGGTTTCACTTCAATTTTTGGAGTCATGGTTGCAACGGACCTGGTCTCCTAAGGGGGAAATGGACATTATGTTGTTGGCTAACAACTACTTCATGGTGGTTTTTAATTGCATGGCAGATTAGAACAAAGTTTTTGAGGGTGGACCTTAATTCCACAATCAGGTTGGTCTTTTTATGAAACCTTGGCATGTGGGTTTCAATCCTTCAGAGGAACTACCAAATAGTGTTCTTGTTTGGGTGCATCTCCCCAAATTTCCTATTGAGTGTTGGCATAATGATATCCTGCACAATGTGGCTGGGCTATTGGGTAAACCTATGGGTGCCTCTCAACAAATGAGCGAAAGAAAGGTAATGACTTTTGCTCTCATTTGTGTTGAATTAGATTAAGTAACCCTCTTCCTGATTCCTTAGAAATTCGGGCAGGTTCATATTCTTGGGTTCAACAATTAGACTATGAAACACTACCATTTCATTGTCGTCTTTGCCATGAATATGGCCATCTTCAGAGAATATGCCCAAGATCTAAGCCATCTGAGACTCAATCATCTCAACACCCTCATAACCCTCTAAGGGGTGACAAAGGAAAAGTGCCTATGTCTAGTGAGGTGGCTAATGCTGAGGGTTTTATTCCAGCTAAAGCTCACAATAAGAATTGAGGTTAGAAGAGAACATTTAAGGAAAGACAGGAGGGAGATACCTTTAACTGGTTTGAGGTTTTGGATGATCTCACTCTGTAGGAGGTGAACCTTGGTATGTTTGGAATGGACCAGAGGGTTATGGAGGAGGTTCAGGAAGACATTTCCATAGAGGACATTTAGATGCCATAGATAGAGGGGGCCTTGTAAACGGACTCAGTTCAGAGTTTGGGGACATCTAGGGAACTTGAGTCTATGGTTATTGCGCCATTGATGGTGGGAGAAACACCTAGTCCTCCTTTGAAAATTGTTCCTGATGTGGCAAAAGGAAGCAAAGCTTCTCCTAAATTGGGTATTCTTCAGAAAGACTTGAAGAAAGGGACTATTGAGAAGCCTTCCAAGATTGGAAGAAAGAAAGATTTTGAGAAAATCAAGCTGATGGGGGAGACTTTAGTGGAGTCAGGTTCTGTCAAAACTCTTGAATCTCACTTTTCTAATCCTCCAAAATGATCATTCTCTCTTGGAATGTATGAGGCTTGAACAATGGCCCTAGACAAAAAGCTGTTCATGAATTGGTGTGAATTCACTCTCCTGATTTTCTTTTTTTATAGGTGACGAAGTTATCTGTTGAAAGTATGACTAGCCTTTCATCTAAGTTGTGGAGTAGAGGTGATTTCTAGTGTATTGGTGCTCATGGTACTACTGGGGGTGTGGCCTACCTCTAGAATCCTTTGAGGATTTGTCCTCTGGTGGATGTCTTCTAAATCCTCTATGTCTTTGATCGCTACAAGCATTGAGACCGAGGAAACTATCCTACTCTCCAACATTTATGCTCCTACTGACTTTCTACGTAAGGAATATTTATGGTACCATTTAAGGTTTATCCGAAGTATGGTGCCTTATCACCCTTGGATTATGGCTGGAGATTTCAATGCCATTATTGAGTTGGTTGAGAAACAGGGTGGTATAGCAAGATTGGAACCTTCTTCTTTTTTGCTTCGTGATAACATATCAGCTTTGAATTTGGTGGATATCAAGCCTAGAAATGGACAGTTTACCTGGAACAACCAAAGAATTGGGGAGAAGTGCATTGCAGAAAGACTTGATCACTTTTTGGTTTCTTGTTTTTGGGTTGGTGGTGGTTGGTCTACTTGTTTAGAGAGTCTAGATTGGCAGGGTTCAGATCACTGGCCTATTAAGTTAGTGGTGTCCTCTGCTTAGGTGGCCCGATCTCCTTCTTTCAAGTTCCAACTTATGTGGTTGCATGATCCCTCTTTACAGGACTATGTTGCACACTGGTGGAGGATTGGTAGACCCGCCTATGGTACAACTATGTATACTTTTTCCAAGCTATTGCAATATGTTAAATATCAGCTTAAGTGTTGGAATCGTCATTGTTTTGGGAACATTTTTCATGACAAAGCTCTTGCTCAATCTAAGTTAGATAATATAACCAGAGAAATTAGGGAGAATGGTTTGTTAGAAGCCTTGCTTCAAGAAGAGGCTATGGCCTTAAAAATCCTGGAAGAATGTGAAATGCATGAAGAAATTTACTGGAAAAAGAAAGCTCGTGTGGAGTGGCTTCGAGAGGGGGATAAAAACACAGCCTTCTTCTTCAATTCAGTGAAGGCAAGGAGGCATGATAATTCTATTCCAATGCTTGTGAATGATAGGGGAGAACATATTTTCTCCTTATAGGAGATATCTAGAGAGGCAATGCAGTATTTTACTTCTCTTTTTAGGGAGGACACTCAAGAGGGTTCTGTTGAGGAAGCTCAGGTTCTTTCTTGCATCCCCCAACTTGTTACTAGAGAAATGAATGATAATCTTATGTGTTATGTTTCTCTGGAGGAGTTGGAGGAGATTGTTTTCCATATGAAGAAAGGGAAAGCTCCAGGTCTTGACGGGTTTCCAATTGAATTCTTTCAAGAATTTTGGGGTATTATTAAGGTTGATTTATTAGAGGTGGTCCAGGAGGGTAAACCCACAATAGTGGGTTACAATTTTTTGAATGAAGAAAAATTAGAAATTCTCATAAAAAAATTTAAAATTGTTTACCCCTTCTAATGAAGGGGGTTTGAATGAACCAGCCCCCCTTCTAATGAACTCCCCCCTTCTAATGAACCCCCTTTTGCACCATATAAGGGGGGTTCGAATGAACCCCCTTTATTAGAAGGGGGGTTCTAATGAACCCCCTTTTTTCACCTTCCCCTCCACCATTTCAAATTTTATGTATTTTTTTGACTATCGAAGCCCAAAAAGGAGGTTAAAATGGATTCAAACTTGATAAACCAAGTTGGGGGAATGTAGTGCTCGAAACATGCTTTCCAACAACTATAAATTTAATATATTTTGTTTTTATTTTTCATTTTATTCTTTTGTTTAATTGAACATAGGTTTTTCACTGAACATCAAGTTCAGTGAAAAATCATTGTGGAAAAATATTAAATTTGAGAATTTTTTTTTTGAAAAATATATACGCCCTAGGTATTGGTGTCCCCGTTCTAACAAAAAAAATAAAAATGAATTTCAATACATACCAAAAAAGTTATGCGTGCCGAAGTGCACCTATGTCTAAATTGTAAATGTTTTGACTTCAAAACTTAATTAAAAAATATATATTCAACAAAACGTTATGAAACAAAATGAAACCAATAGATACTAGTGTTAGCAACCTAAATTAAAAGAATCAAAATTTTATCCTTTGTAGAAAAAAAGTCATGCGTGTCGAAGTACACATCACTTTTAAAAAATGTTGTTTACTATTAAAAACTAGTTATCAAAGGAGATGCCAAAAAAAAAACAATTTAACTCCAATTTTTTTTAAAAAAATATATTTAAAATCTACAGAAAAAATATCACAAATCACTAGTTTACATCATTTTCAAATTCCTAATAGTTTACCTACTATAGAGGTTAGAAAGTGAAGTTTATTTTGAAAATGTTGATTTCAGTGTCAAGTTTGGCCAAAAATTGTAACCCATTATTGTGGGATGACCCAGGAATCTCAGAGGAATAAAGAATTGCTTCGGGAACTGAACTCCACTTTTCTTGCCCTCATCCCAAAATGTGATGGGGCAGATCGGGTAAGCCAATTCCGTCCCATTGCCCTTTGTAATGTGATTTACAAGATTTTCTCTAAGGTGATTGCTAAAAGGTTGAAGAAATGGCTTAAATGTCTTATCTCTGAGGAGCAAGGTGGCTTTGTGGCTGACCAAAAAGTTTTGGATGGATTTGTTATTGCTACGGAGACTATCCACTCTATGGCTACATCAAAAGCTAAGGCAATGTTTATCAAGCTTGATATGGCAAAGGCTTATGATAGAGTTCAGTGTTCCTTTCTTCAGAATATTCTTGGGGCCTTTGGATTTGCTGAGGACTGGATTCAGTGGGTTATGAGTTGTGTAACTTCTACCTCCTTCTCTATTTTAATCAATGGGGAGCACACTGAGCTTTTTGGTGCTTCTCATGGTCTTCAGCAAGGAGACCATCTTTCCCCTTATCTCTTTCTTCTTTTTGTTGAAGGGTTGAGGAGATTGTTGAAAAGTAATATTGAGTCAGGGGTTATCCAGGGGTGGAGGTGGGGCAATGAGTTGCCTCCTCAGTCACACCTACAATTTGTGGATGATACTGCCCTAATGGGTATGGCTACTATCAGGGAGGCTACTAATCTGTGTAAGGCTTTGGATGTTTATCTCACTGCTTCTGGTCAATTAATTAATGAAGATAAGTCCTCCATCTTCTTTTTTAATACACCTAGACCTATTCAACAGAGAATTGCTCTTATTATGAGGTTTTAGATAGGCTCTCTTCCTTTGACTTATCTGGGTATTCCAATCTCTTCTGGTAAGCTCCCTAAAGATTCTTGGCAATATATTCTAGACAAATTTCGAGTGAAGGTTAATCATTGGACTCATAGATGGCTTTCCTTTGCTGGCCGTGTTCAGTTGCTTAAAACTGTGGTTCAGGCTCTTCCCTTGTATAGATGTATGCTTCATGTGGCTCTGATGGGCTTTGTTAAGGAATTGGATTCCTTGGCAAGGCAGCTTTTATGGGCTAGAAACTTGTCTTTTTCTAAATGGAGCCTAGTCAGATGGGATATTGTGTGCTCACCTAAACAGTTGGGTGGTCTGGGTTTGAGGCTTTCGACTTTATCTGGGATGGCTTTGGCTGCAAAAATTTATTGGATATGGTGTGTGGAGCAAGATTAGCTATGGGCTAAAATTTTACTTCTTAAGTATCTTCTTGGGATCCCAAAGGAGGAGGTTCCCCATTATCCTCTGTTGGGAAGTGGATCAGTGATTTGGGGGACTCTCAAGAAAGGGGCTACTTTGATTAAGGAGGGATTATTTTGGATATGTAAGAAGGAAACATATGCTCTCTTGTGGTCTGACTCTTGGGATGGTTTTCCTCCCATTATCTCTCAATTTCCTAATTTGTTGGCTCTCTGTCAGCGCTTCTTGGAGGCTGGTTGGTCAAGGGTGAGTGATTTTAAATCTTTTCACCCTTGTGGTCAGCTGGAGGTTACTAGTTGTAAATCCCTGCGTGAGTGGCCGATGGTAGGTTTGGAGGAAGATTGTGCTGAGCTTCATACTATTTTATCAATTAGACACTGTAGTTCCCTCAAGGACAAGGATGTTCTTGCTTGGCGCCTAAATCCTAAAGGCATTTTTTCTATGGCTAGTGGATATCAAGAATTGATGGCTCACAGATTGAATGGAGAAGAGGTCCATTGGTGGAAGTATGTGTGGAATAAGTTCTCTTGGCCAAAATGTAATTGCTTTGTGTGGACTTTGGCCTAGAATAGGTGTTTGACTTGGGACAATATTTAGAAGCGTGGATTTCATGGACCTTCCTTATGTGTTTTGTGTGGTGCTGTTGAGGAGGACTCTTCACATTTGTTCTTCAGATGTTCTTTCTCCTTGTAGCTCTGGCACCTTTGGTGGGGTGTTTGGAAACACCCTTGTGTTCATGCTTCATCCTTGGTGGAATTCTGGAGAAGTCTGGGTAAGCCCCCTACTTTGACTCCTTTTCTTCAGATTGTTTGGTGCATTGGACCTACCTTTATTCTCTGGCAGATTTGGCTAGAGCGAAATCATAGGATTTTTCAAGGGGAAAGGTTAGGAATCCAACAAGTTTGGCTTAGAATTTTGGGAATGATCTAGGAGATTGTGGAAGCTAAATGTGAGGTGATGTTCTCGCTTGATAGAGGGGATGCTGAAATTATTGATAGAATGGGTTTTCAAGGTTTGTCTCCTACCTCTGCTTGTGTCAGAAGGGGTAGAAGTGCGAAAAAGAAAGTTCAAAAGATGGGTAGATGGATGCCTCCTACTGAGAATATCTTGAAGATTAACACAGATGGCTCTTCTCGAGGTAATCCTGGACCAGCTGGGATTGGCAGCATGTGTAGAGACTGTTTAGGTGAAATTATGTTCTTCTTTTCTATTTATAAAGGTTGGCAGGCTAATAATTTTATGGAGGGATTGGCTATTGTCTATGCTCTAGAGCATGCTTATGCTCTAGGTTGGCATAAGGTTATTTGTGAATCTGACTCTCAGGTTATTGTGAATTTGTTGATTGATTGTAAGGTGAAGGATGTTAATTGGCAGCTGGCTCTAGTTGTTCAACAAATTTTGCAAATTAGTTCTAGGATGGATATGCTATCCTTTGTCCACATTCCACGTGAGTGGAATAGGGCTGCTGATTGTTTGGCGAAGTGGGCTTCAGATCATGTTGATGTTTGGAGGGTTGAGGAATGGATACATCTTCCCCAGGATTATTGTTTGGATTTGAGGAGGATCTTGACCGAGGATATGGATGGTTATGGAGTTGGTTGACTGGTGCTCTTGCTGTTCTTTTGTTCTTTTGCTTTTCTCTCAGTGCTATTGTTTTGAGATTTGCTTGTAATTTTTTTTTTTCTAAGTTTCAATAAAGTTTTTACCACTCTTTTTCAAAAACAAAAAATTACAAGAATCTCCTCTTACAATTGCTTCCATTTACAAACAACACTACCCAATCAAATTGGGTACAATTTTTTCTACTCCTACAAACAAAATAATGCAAAAACTCTCATGAATGCCTAGGAAAGGTATGCCCTAGTTTTGCATCATAATCCTTCATCTTTTCTTTAACTTTTCAACATCAAGCTTCTTCTATTCATCTCTAGGGAAATTAAATCCTAATTCAATATACAACAAAATCATCAAAAACCATTCCAAAGAGGGTGATCCCACAATAGTAGTTTACAATTTTTGGCCAAACTGAACATTGAAATTATTATTTTTAACTAAATCTTCACATTTGGGCACCTATAGAGGCTAAACCATGAGGAATTTGAAGATGATGCAAACTAGAGTCTTGTCACATTTTGTCTATAGATTCTAAAAATAAAATTTTCAAACTATTTGAAATCAAATTGCACTTCTTTTTCCATCTCCCACGAAAATTGATTTTTTTCATATAACAACATTTTTAAAAAGTGACACACAACATATAATGCATAAATTTTTTTCCATGAAGGATAAAATTCTTATTCTTTCGAATTTATATTTGTAACCCAATATCTAGTGGTTACACTTGGTTAGATATTTTTTTATTGAATATTTTTTCTTTAATCAAGTTTCAAAGTCAAACCAATTACAATTCAGACATAGGGTGACCATATAATGCGTAACTTTTTTTGTATATATCAAAATTCAATTTTTTGTTTTTGTTGGATCAAGGACTTCAATATGTGGTGCACTCATATTTTTCAAAATTTTTTTTGATAACCTACTATTTTTCTGCATTTGCAAAGCATAGACCTTCATTTTTGATGAAAAACCTATGTTTAATAAAACTAAAAAAACAAATACATAATAAAACCAAAACATATTAAAATTATATTCGTTGGATAGCTCATTTTGAGGACTACCTAATTCCAGTTGGGTTTGTGAATATTCCTCAATTTTCATCCTCAACCCAAGCTTCAAAGGAAAAAAATTTAGGGTTTTTTTGTGTTTCAGGGGGAGAAAGAGAAATAAAGGGGGTTCATATGAACCCCTAGGGGTTCGCTTGAACCTGGCTTTGCCTGAACCCTAGTTTGAGGGAACCACCCTCAATATGCATTTCTTTTTGTTATTTTGGGTAGGAAATGTGGGCCTAGTAATTAATGGGTTCGCTCGAACCCTAGTTCGAGAAAACCCCTTTTGGGTTCAGTCAAACTTGTAGATTCATTTGAACCCCTAAAACCAATTTTTTTTCCATGGGGTCATTTTTTATTAGTTTTCCTTCCTCCATCAAATTGTAAACCACTATTGTGGCTTCACCCAAAAGCAGGGTGTAGCTTCACCTGTAAGCAATCAATAAGGCACTCTAAACTTGGTTCATTCTAGAATCTCTCTTTCACCCACTACTTGGGTGCCCAACTTCAAATCCCCAACAAAGAAAATCAAAAAGGAATTACAAAATGCTCTAATAATGGAGAAAAAGCATTTGGGACATGGTCTTTTAGGCTTCCAAGATAATTCCCATTTTCCACTTTTTATTCACCCATTCTTTTACCAGAAAAAAGAATCTCCACAATCTCAACCTTCGAGAGACAAATAAGATAAACAAGCCAAAAATCAAACCAAGACAAAATTTAGGGTAATCAAAATAACATAGGAAATAGAGCTCTTTTAGATGTGTAGGATAGCTATGATTTTCCTTCCTATATCAGTTCTATTTTGGTGAAATGTCAAATTTCAACCTTAAAAGTGAAAGGAAAATATGCATATGAAAACATTTAAAATATTTTATTTTAATTTTCTTTTAACTTTGCATTATTTGTGAAAACCTATTTTTTTGATTGATAGGTTAAATAAAACAATAGATAATATATAATGTATTATAACATTAATACTTTTTTTTTTCCTTTTGTCACTCATTGATTTAATGTTTTTTGAAGGTTTTATTTTGGTGAAATGTCAAATTTCAACCTTAAATGTGAAAGGAAAATATGTATATGAATTCAAAATTTTAAAAAAATTATTTTAATTTTCTTTTAACTCAACAATATTTTTGAAAATTTATTTTCTTGATTGATGTTTTTTGAAGGTTCTATTTTGGTGAAAAAATTTCAACCTTAACTGTGAAAGGAAAATATGTATATGAACTCAACATTTAAAACATTTTTTGTTTTCTTTTAACTCGTCAATATTTTTGAAAACTTATTTTCTTGATTGATAGGTTAAATAAAAGAATAGCTAAAATATATAATGTATTACAACATTAATATATGGGTGGAATAAAAGTATACCCATGCTAACTATAGGTTGTAGCATAGTATTTAAATAAGGTTTACATTTTGTTGATATTTGGTTTTGGTTTTATTAATTACATTAAATTATAATGAATTTTTTTTGAGGATATGGTCTTATTTATCTATTAATTTGTATATATATAAGTTGCAGAATGAATGCATTATATAAATAATATTTTAAAAGACATTTTGAAAATAAAGATTGAAAAGTACATATATATATATATACTAACTTAAAATATGGTTTTAAATTAATTTATTTAAAACACACAAAATATTTTTAAATGTAAAATTAATATAAATAAAAATGAGTTTCTAAAATTTTAAAAAATCAGCTTTCTAATTTATCATGGAGTATGGTTCAAATTCATGCTATAAAAGAATTATCCCAAATTTATTATTACATATAAAATGTAGAGTAGTAGAGTAGTTAAAAGAGTAATAATATTAAGAACTTACATTACAAGTAATAACAAAAATATGACAAATTTCATTATCTTCATTTAAGTCACATTTCCAATGTTCATTGAAAATGCTTATTAAGCATTGCATTCTTGTGAATTGCATTCCCTTGAATAACCAAGTGATTCCTTCAATTGTTGTTTACTTGAGTGAAATTATAACTTATGTTAATGCCCAAAAGGATTTTGCATTCATCTAATGATGTTTTTCATATCAATTTTTAGGATTTATATTCTCTTAGTTGCTCATATCATTTTAAAAATAGAAATCATTGTTAATTTGGACACATTTCTCATAATGCATCTATTTTCATACCAACCAACATGACTCATATATTATTTTATTGAAATATCATCAATGTGGAGGGAAATCATTTTTTATAGAATTATTTTTCATGTGTGGCAAATAGAATTCTTTATTTTTTTAAATAAAATTATTTGGATTAAAAAATAGAATATAAATATATAAAATATATGTTTTATAAAGTTTACTATAAGACCTACATTCTTGTAAAATTTCATTTCATGATGAATTTTTAATGATGATAAATTTTAATCAATAATTTGTGTTTAGTGAAATGCTTTCATATAAATTGGAGAGAAAAATATACCATCTAGAACATTTAAATGACACATATACAAATACCATATATAATGAAATCTAAACTAATTTTTCTTGTGTCTAGAATTGTGGCATACTATTTAATATAAAATGCTAAATCAACAAGTGGCCCACAAGTGGAAATTTTATTTATGCAACCACCTCTTGGTGTCCCAAATATTTTTCATTATCTTCTATAACAAATCTATGTTGATTATAAAATAAAAAAGGTATAACGTTTCAAAAATAAAATTATATATTTAAAAAGCTAAGATGGAGGGCTAATTTTTTTATATAATTTCACTCAAAATCAAGGTATCCAAAGTGGAAAGTTATAGTGAAAAAACTTCATTCATGTGGTTTGAGGGGGAGATGGCACTAGATAGATGCCACATCAAAGGGTTTTCACTTACCCACTTTAGAGTGAAGTCCATTCATATAAAAGCTAGAGAGAACAAAGATATATGGTCATCAATAAGTATTTGGTCCATTTAGGTTGCATATAACTTTTATTTTAAATAAAAAATAATATTCTACAAGTAACAAATGATATTTTCTTGTTCAACTACTAGGGGTACCATTATTAAATTTCAATTGAATCTTTAAAAAGCCAAATTTTGGACACATCTCAGTAGATGCACATGTTGATGCAACAAGCTGCATGATGAGTCACACCTCTAAACCTTAGTTATAGATAAATAAGAGGTCAATCCACATTCCCAAAAAATTGAAGGTCCTATGATGTTCTAGTCAATTGCTACATGTTGACAAAGTTAGCACTGGCCCCTCTCCCCTAGATAGATGCCACATCAAAGGGTTTTCACTAAGCCACATTAGAGTGAAGTCCATTCATGTAAATGTGGTACACATGAACACTCCTTCACCTAAAGATGGTTTGCACACACATCCACTCACCTTCTAACTACCATATACATGTATCCTTTATAACTATTCTTATTTCTTGTCCCATATACCATACATGCATGTAAGGAAATTAGAGAAGAGAGTATAAGATAAAGGAGAGGGGAGGCTGTATTTTAATTAATATTTGAATACTGCACCATTATAAATATAAAATATGGTCAAGTTCACTTTGTTGAAATTAAATGGTTTCACAAAGAGTACTATGGACCAAATTTTATAGAGTGAAAAAGATTGATTATATTAAGGTATGTGGATAAGATGATGCCCTAGGTAAATGTGGAAAAATTAATCTTGTATAGATATATTGAAAGAGATAATCCAATCAATAAACCAATGCCATAGTTTAAAAAAAGAATTATCAAATGTTTCCAACTCACTAATAAAGTAATATAAAATATGCTAAAAAAACTAAAAAAAAGTGATCTATGCTTGTCTAGAGAAAGCAAGGTTGATTTGATATACAAGGGCTAAAAAATATAGACATCACACACAATGTGCACTCGTCTTTGTTATTTACGTGGAGATAGGTCATAATCATGTATAGGATTCTTAGCCTTGGACTATTGGAAATTTAACATGTGCAATAAGGGGATGTGTTCATATTCATGATTTTGTCCATGGGATAAAGGAGCAACCATGATTCAATCAAGAGTGGAAAATATTCTATGAAATGTATTAAGACTACTTTGAGAAGAGTGATGAGATATAAAAATATATTGGATCAAATGTCAAGTCAATGCAGATAGTTAAAAACGCAAAATACACTATAACTATACATTAAATTCATTCACACAAGTAGCATCAAATGAGAGGGAAAAAAGATAAGGGAATTTAATTTTCTCCTCTACAAATTTAAAGCGCAAACCCAAAGAAATCAAAATAAAAATCATTAAAATCTAAAATATTGAAAGTATTGGTTCTTATTATTCTAGATCTAAAATATTGAGAACATTTTGAAAATCATATAATATCTTTAATAAGAAAATTATAATTCAATATATTAGAGATAAAACATAATGTCTACAAGAAAGATTTAGCCAATCGAGCTAGGGCCCCAACCCTAACATAATGCCTATATTATATTTTAATTGAATTTTAAAATTAAATATACCAATAATATGTTTGACTAAAAAATATGGTAAAAATCTATTAGTTTTTAAATAAAACCTAAGATTATTATAATAATTATTTAACAATCTAAATAATATCAATTTGAACATTCAACATTAAGAAAACATGTTATAGTTTTATCCCTCAATTACAAATTAAAATTTTATAATTTCATTATATAATGTGATCCATTTAAAATATATGTGAACTAAAATTAATAAGATATTTGTATAAATTTAAATGAACCATTTAATGCTGCCCATTAAATAAATAAAGTTTTTAAGAACCCTTATGTATTTCAGAAGTCATAGTAAAAATGCATTGAAGAATAATATTTTTTTCAAATAAAAATAGAAATCAGTGCCTAGGTAGTAAGACATTAAGATAAAAAGAAGTAGAAGGATATTGTTGTCTTTTTAGTCCTTGTCTTCATCTTCTTACACTCTGTTTGGCTGGAAATTACTAAAAGCATTTAATCTTCAGAGTAAATCACGAGAACATTTATATCAAGTTTCTAAAATATCTTCAAATTAATTTTCATGCTCATCACCAAATTAGGGGAAGTTTATATCAAGTTTCTAAAATACCTTCAAACTAGTTTTCATACATGTAATGTTTCAATTTTCTCAGCAAATCATAGAAAGAAGTAGAAGGATATTGTTGCCTCTTTAGTCTTCATCTTCATCATTTTCAGAGAAAATCACGAGAAAAGTTTTTAAAATACTTTCAAACTAATTTTCATGCTACTCCCAAAATCGTGGGGATGTTTATATCAAATTTCTAAAATACCTTCAAGCTAACTTTCATGTATGGAATGTTTCTCAACAAATCATGGAGACGTTTATATCAAATTTCTAAAATGCGTAATTTTAATACACTCTATATGTTGGCATGCACGTTTTTTTTACCTGCATGTTATTAAGTCCAACTGCATTTATTTCCTATTCGGTGCATTCGGCGCATTACTATTTTTGGTCTGTGCATTGATGGAGGACGGTCACCTGCTTACCTGCTGTCTCTCCATCTTTTCCTCGTGCCTTTTTCACAAGGGTTTTGTACATTATAAATCCTCTTCAGGTTTATTGTATTCTGCATCGACTGGTGAAATAGCATCATTTTAAGGTTGCTTCTCTGCATTGCGAAGGTTGTAGGTTGTTGTTCTGGGAACGCCAATATGGTATCAGAGCAGTCAACCAACCTACCCTTTCTGCCCATGAGTTTTCACCAGGTCTGAGTCTACATAGTGCGAGAAATTGCTAAAGAAGCCTGTGCCAGCTTGCTTGCGTCTGAACTTCCCACTTCCAGCTCTCTGTTCTTGGCGAAGTCTCAGTGTCCGCCAACAGATCTGCCATGTCCCTCACCGGACAAGTAGGACGGGGGCTTCCCTGAGAAGGGTACCAAGTTTTCGCCCTGTCTGGCCCACACCAGGGGGAGCTTGATACAGGTGTTCTTTGACAGTCTTGGCTGCACCCCTCAGCACGTTCACCTACATTGGCAAAGCTGCATTCTTTTTGGAGTTAAGGAAGGTGATCTAGGCGTTGGAGGGAGTTGGCCGTACTGATGGGAAGGACGGTGGCAGGGTCGTCAGCTCTCTTGGCCTTCCTGAATGCTTCGATTCCTCCATCTTCATCTTCCTTGCAGGCATGTTTGAATTAACGAAGGGATAGATAATGGATGCGTTTTTGTGACCCGGGGAGAACGTTTAGAAGCTGAATTCCTTGATTTTCCTTTCCGTAATTTTCTCCATTGGAAGGGCTGCGTTTTTCTTTGAGAAAGGCGATCTATGGTGGTTGGAGAAGCACGTTTTTTTGTTTCAGTGAAGGTACGAAAAGGTGCCATCTCAAGGGAGTCTGATTTCTGTTCTTTTAAAGGCTGATTCTCTATGTTGAAGTAAGCCCGATTCCTGCTTGAATTCAATTTTTTTTTGCTGATGTGGCCTATTCTCTTTGGTGCCGTGACACTGGTACACATCATTTCGTTCCATTTCATTGTCTACTTGGCCCATTTGGCTCCAAGTTTTTATTTTTTTTGGTGGTCACGTAGAGCTATCAAGAGCTATTGTGGACTCTAAAAGTGCTTAAAATAGGGCTCTTTTTCAAATTTGCGCAACTTTTGCAAACGAAGTTCGTTTTCAACAAATGAGATAACGTCATAAAGGTGCTTTGACGAGTTTCACTGTGGACAAGGTGTTTTCTGCAAATTTTACCATTTTATGCCAGTTTTATTAGCTTGAAGTTGCACGTTGTTCTTATTGTATCTCTTGGAAAATTGTAAATTCAGTTTGTATCTATTCTAGGGGAGTGTATTTTGCATTTTAGTCCTTTGAGTGCCCTTGTATATCATGTCGGACCCTAGGATTGAATTGCTCACTCCACACAACTATCACACCTGGAAGCTCAAAATGTCACAATTGTTGCAATCTCGTGGTCTATGGCAATTGTTGGATGCCGACCAACCTGAATTCACAAAAACATTTGAGCTATTTGTTCATAGAAACAAAATGGATGAGGCTAAAGGACTCATAGGTTTGCATGTGTCTGATAATTTGTTATTTCATATTGTTGAATGTAAAACACCTAAAGATGTGTGGGATAAGCTTGCAGAATTGTATGGTAAGGTCAATCAGTTTAGGATCTTACAGCTTGAAGCTGATCTCACTTCTCTCTCTCCAGATGTTTTTCCTTCTATTCAGGATTTCCTTGCACAGTTCAAATTGATTTTGTCTCAATTAAAAGGATGTGGTCATGCCAAAGAAGATAAGGAGTGTATTTTTTTGATCTTGTCTAAGCTTAGAGGTCCCTTTCAAGTGTTTGCCTCTACTTTCTATTCTACTATGGATGCCATGGGGGACGAGCATAAGATGCCTACTTTTGAGGAGTTTTGTGATCGATTGACTAGGGAGCAGGCCAAGTTGATTCAGATGGATGCTCTTCCTAAGAGTCATGCTTTAATGGCTCAATCTTCCAAGGGCAAGGGTAAGAATAAGAAGAAGCCCAAGATAGATTCATCTTCAGGTGGTGAGTCTCCCTCCAAGCCTAAGGTGAAGATTGATCAGAAGAATAATCTTTCACCTCCTCCTCCTTCTAACTCGGGCGAGTCATCTTCAAAGTCTAAGAAGAAGAAGGAGAACTGTTCGTTCTGCAGAAAATCTGGGCATAATGATGCACATTGTTTTGCAAGGCTAGCAGCATTAGAGGAAGCTATGAGGAAGCATAATCTTGCCATGCCTAAGTCTTCTTCTTCGGGAAAAGGGCAAGCCCTCTCAGCTACAGCTTTGTCCTCTACCAGTTCTAGTTGGATTCTTGATTCTGGTGCTTCTCATCACATGACTCATACTGAGGCTCTTCTTGATTCTCTTTCTGATAGTCTTACTTCACATATTGCTGTTGGGAACTCTTCTCAAATTCCAGTTTTGGGAACAGGCTCAGTTCATATGCAAGATGGTAGCATTGATGATGTTCTTCTTGTTCCTGATATTTCCCAGAATCTGCTTTCTGTCTATCAAATTTGTAATCATGGTGATGGAAGGCTTGTTGAGTTCTCTCCTACTGATGTGACTATTCGAGAGATGCAGGATCCTGAGAAGGTCATTGCTACAGGAACAGTTGACCGTGCAGCCCGTTTGTATAGGTTTGATGGATTTGAGTCTTCATCAGGATCATCCCTTATTGCTCATGCAGATTCTACAAGCAAGCTTTGGCACGAACGGTTTGGGCACCTTAATTACAAATATCTTTAGCAGATGAGCACACAAAATTTGGTAATTGGTCTACCTCAGATCTCTTGTTCAGATGGAGTTGTGTGCTTGGCAAGCATCATAGGGATCCTTTTCCCAAAGGTATGGCCACACGTGCTTCGACACCCCTTGAGTTGGTGCATAGTGACCTCATGTCATTCCCCACTCCTTCTTTTTCAGGGGCCAAGTATGTGCTCACCTTCATTGATGGTTTTTCTAGGTGCACTTGGGTGTATTTTTTTGAAGTACAAGGATGAGGTTCTTCGACATTTCATGACCTTCCTTGCATTTGTGGAGAAGCAGTCAGGACATTCCCTTCAAAAGATTCGCACAGATAATGGGGGGGAGTATGTCAATAAGGCGTTTCAAGAATTTTGTTGTACTAAGGGTATTCTTCATCAACACACAGTGCCATACACTCCTCAGCAGAATGGTGTAGCCAAACGGAAGAATAGAACTTTACGGGAGATGGCCAATTGTATGCTATAATCTAGATCCATGGCTCCCTCATTTTGGGCAGAGGCTGTCAATTGTGCCAACTACATTCAGAATCGTATGCCCCATAAGGCAGTGCAGAATATGACTCCCGAGGAGGCTTGGTCTCATGTCAAGCCCAAGGTTTCCTACTTTCGAGTATTTGGGAGTGATGCATGGGCATTCATTCCAGATGGTAGGTGCAAGGAAATGGAGAAGAAAAGTCAATGGTTCATTTTTGTTGGCTATTGTGAGGATGTGAAGGGTTATCGGTTGTTTGATCCTGTCACTCGAGAGGTTCATTTTCATCGTGATGTTCAATTTGATGAGTCTTTCACTTTGAAGGATTCTCCATCACAAGCCTCTCCCTCTCTTCTTCCTAGTTCTTCTTCAGAGGATGTTGTGCTTCCAGATGATAATGATGATGCTTGTAATGATGTTGTTCCTGATGATGGTATCGATCTTGTTGTCGATATTACTCCATCTTCTCCTTCTCCTCCACCTGCACCCCGTCGACCTTTATGGGCTCGTACACTTCTTGAGGATGCTGGTTCCCTTGTAGGTGATCCCATAGCTACATGTTCCACTCGTTCCCGCACTTCAGGTAGTAGTCTTTTGAGTCATGCAATTTGTACTGATCCTCAGAAGTTTTCAGATGCTTCGGGTGTTCCGGAATGGGATAATGCTATGAAAGAAGAGTATTCTTCTTTGATGAAGAATCATACTTGGGATTTGGTTTCTCTTCCTAAAGGAAGAAAGTTGGTTCGATGCAAGTGGTTGTATCGTACCAAGTTTGCATCTGATGGTTCTATTGATAAGTATAAGGCTCGTCTAGTGGCTAAGGGCTTTTCTCAGGTTGAGGGTATTGACTATTCTGAGACCTTTGCCCCTGTTGCAAAGATGGATTCCATACGCCTCGTACTTTCTATTGCTGCATCTCAGGGTTGGTCAGTGTATCAGATGGATGTGAAGAGTGCCTTCTTGCATGGTGATCTTCATGAGGAGATCTATATGGAGCAACCACCAGGCTTTGTGCAAGACCCTTCACTTGTTTGCAGGCTTCGACGTTCATTGTATGGTCTCAAACAGGCCCCTAGAGCTTGGTATGAGAAGATGGATAGTTTCTTGCTTGTTTCTGGATTCACTAGATGTCACTCTGATCCTACAGTTTACATTCAACGCCATGGGGGGGATCTTCTCATTCTTGTTCTTTATGTGGATGACTTGATTCTCACGGGGAGTTCTAGTGCCATGATTGAGGATACTAAGCATGCTTTGATGGAGCGTTTTGATATGACAGATCTTGGTTTGTTGCATTACTTCCTTGGTCTTCAAATCCATCAGTCTTCTACTGGTATTTCTATCTTCCAGCAGAAGTATGCTCTTGATTTGCTTCAGAGGTTTGGGATGGCTGACTGCAAGCCAGCCCCTACTCCTTTTCAGTCAGGTGTCGTATTGTCCACTAGTTGCACTACTCCATTTGTTGATGCTACTTTGTATCGGCAACTGGTCGGCAGCCTTTTGTACTTAACACATAGTCGTCCTGATATTTCCTTTGCAGTTTGTCTTGTCTCCCGTTTCTCTCAAGATCCTCATGAGAGTCATTGGAAGGCAGCCAAGCGTATCTTACGGTACCTTCAGGGCACTACACATTTTGGCATTCACTATACATCTGGTGCTACTGACATTGTGGGCTTCACTGACTCAGATTGGGCCGGTGATGTTGATGATCGAAAGTCTACTTCTGGCTTTATATTCTGTCTTGGTTCTGGTCCGGTTGCTTGGTCTTGCAAGAAGCAAATTGCAATTGCCTTATCATCAACCGAGGCTGAGTATCGAGGAGCTATCTTGGCTAGCCAAGAGGTTCTTTGGCTTCGACAGTTGATGGCCGAGTTTGGATTTCCTATTGATCATCCCACTATTCTTTGGTGTGATAACCAGAGTGCTATACATATTTCTCGCAACCCAGTGGAGTTTTAACGCACCAAGCATATTCAGATCCACATGCACTTCATTCGGCAGCTCATTCAGGATGGTGTTCTTGTTTTGGATTATTTGCCTACGGAGCAGCAGGTTGTAGACATCTTCACTAAACCTTTGGCATCTCCTCGTTATCTTCAGTTGCGATCGATGTTAGGGGTGAAGGAAGTTGTCCTTGGGGGGTCTTAAGGAGTCCTCCTTCCTTTCCTTTTTGTTCTCTCTTTTGGAGAGGAGTTTTCTCCCACAGGGTTTTTCTCCTTTTCTCCGGTTATGAGAGATTTGTAGTTCATTGCATTGTAGTTGTACATAGGTTCCTAACAAGGCTTTATTGCCAGGACCTATAATGCATCTCATATTGCATATTGCATTTTCTTTTTCTCCCTAAAGTTGCACTTAAGGGGGGGTGTTGGCATGCACGTTTTTTTTACCTGCATGTTATTAAGTCCAACTGCATTTATTTCCTATTCGGTGCATTCGGCGCATTACTGTTTTTGGTCTGTGCATTGATGGAGGACGGTCACCTGCTTACCTGCTGTCTCTCCATCTTTTCCTCGTGCCTTTTTCACAAGGCTTTTGTACATTATAAATCCTCTTCAGGTTTATTGTATTCTACATCGACTGGTGAAATAGCATCATTTTAAGGTTGCTTCTCTGCATTGCGAAGGTTGTAGGTTGTTGTTCTGGGAACGCCAATACTATATATACAAAGTACACTCACTCAGATATACATCCACCGGGGAAGAGTCACAATCATAAGTTACATGATAATCTACTTTCTCTATTTTTCTACAGTCATAATCTATTTCCATTGCCATTTGAAAATCTACATCGCCGAAATCATAATGATGATGAATCCCCTGCTAAAGGAAAGCGAGTGCAAGGGGAGCTAAAAGAAAGCGGCAATGGGGAGATTTTCAAATGGCAATGGAACTAGATTTTGAAATAGAAGATATCACAAATATCTCAGGCCTTGGTACAGAAACATATGGCTCAATTCTTTACCCATCTAGCTCTAACAGTGTCGTGGGAATTAAACCTACAGTTGGGCTAACAAGCAGGGTAAATCAACTTTCTGAAATTATCATTGCCCTCTGATAAATGAAGTTTTATTAAACTGGAATTGCATTTTATTGCATTTTTTGTTCCAAAGCTTTTGCATTATGGCGAACAAATTTTCTTTGGCCTAGCTGTAAGTCTTAAGGGTAAGGTCTCATGGAGGGGGCTTCCTAAAAAATTTCAGTGGGTGTTGTTCAGATATTTTAGGAATATTTTAAAACTGGTAGTCTCATGATTTTAATAGTGTAATTCGGTTTATAACTCTAAAATTTAAGGAATGAACTGAGTGTTTTGATAAAAATTAATTTATAAACAAAATTTCTCTTGTTTTTATTTTCTGATAGGAATTTAAAATTTTAGATGATAGACAAGTGGTATGAAAAATTTCTAAGCTGGGGCAATTTCTATCCCCACCTCAATTTCACCACAATTTCACCAGCTGAAATCTGCAGTAGGTAGGGGCTGCTATTTTCCAAGAAAAGATTCCAATTAATCCTGTAGCATAATTATTTTATCCTTACGGAACCTCCATCTCTATGAAAATAGATGCCCAAACCCCCCATGAGACCATACTGTAAGGGATATCTATTGCACCATGTCAACCTCAATGTCAACCCCAACATACACCCTGAACCCCCGCCTTATCCATTTTGTACTTGTCCACAACTTGCATGGAACCTGGTGGACAGCATAACATGGCACCCTTCCCACGATTGAATTGTTTTGAGTTCTGTAAGTAGATTCACTCCTTAGCAAGTCTACAGCAAGTCGGAGGGTGCCTTTGTGAATATAAGTGGATCTCTTGGTTTGATATCTTGCTTAAGACATCATTTGTCATTTTCTTGAGAATCCATATCCAGAAGTTTAAGATTCTGATCCCAAAATAAAATGTACTGCTGTTTACATGAAACTAATGTTTTAGTAAATTAAAAAAACCTCTTTAAGGTTCCTAACTTGAATTTATTGATAACAGACCTATTTGCAGAACTGTATCAGATGCTGTTTACCTGCTAGATGAGATCGTTGTGTATGACATACATGATCACGAAGCCACAAAGAGTGCAGCTCAGTTAATTCCAAAAGGCCAGTATAAACGAGTTTCTCAAGATTGATGGGTTGCAGGGCAAGAAAGGTATTGTGCGAAACCCAAACTTATCGCCAGGGTCCACTAAAGCAGTATTATTTGAGAAGCATCTGGAAACTATGAGGTAACTTCACAGTTTTTCGAATATGTTCTCCAGTTGCAACACCTTGTTGAAACAGCTGCATTAACACCAGGGAACCGCCAAGAGATTTAAAATAAACTTTGAATTAAATCTAAAACAATAATGTATTCTATTATAGAGAAAATATACGACCTAAGACTTTACAAGTGTCTGATTTGCAGGAGGGAAGGCGCAATTTTGGTGGAAAATCATATATTCAGTGATCTCTTAAATATATGCAAAGATACGGAAGAAATAGTGGCAGAATACGATTTTAAACATAGGAAGGCCCTTAAGAGAAATCACATGCTAACGAAAAATGGAATCCAACTGAACGAAAGGAATGTTGTTCAATCTTTTAACTCCATTAGTATTCAGTAGAGTCACTGAAGAAGCTGCAGAGTGTGCAGGTTGCCTACAAACATCCTGGAGTGCTGGAAAAGAAGGTAAAATCTCTGTTTATTTCAAGCTACTTATATGAGATGGACCTGTCTCAAACAAAGCTCTCTTATGCATACCCTCATCCCTGGCAGATTCACTCAATTTGCAGTGCATAATTAATTAGTCAATTTAACTGCATCAAAAGTAAAATTTGAGAATGGTGCATCATGAAAAGTAGATTGTGTATTATTCTGAATGTTTGACTTGCCTTTTCTCTAAGCATTGATAGGAACAAGCGGAGCGGAGGCAGTTGCCCTTGTAACCCCATTTCCTTTACTACTTGCTGCTCCATAAGTTCTAAACTATTATTCCCAGTTCCTCAACCAACAAATAATGACTGGTGATTGCCATCCTTACATGAACTTGCTTAAGGGTATGTTACCCTAGCACTGGGCATTGTCCTGGTTTCTTTTAATGAAGTTCGTTGAAGGTGCAGTTCTACTTAATTGAATTCCCTATGATGTATCAAAATGTACTTTTGAGTCCCACAAATGCAATTATCATGGTTGACAGTAATGAACACAAACATATGTGTCTATAAAGTAATGTACTACTTCAAAACACAAACATGTGTCTATAAAGTAATGTACTACTTCAAAGGAATTACAAAGGTGGTCAACATCAATTAACTGGCTCTAGGAAAATTCGTTATCAGCAATTCACTGACCCAAAACACATTAATATTTTTTAATATATATTTTGGAAAACTTTGAAATTTTTTGTGTAAAAGAATAATTTGATTTATGGTAATAAAAATAAAAATAAAAATATTTTTTCAATATATTTTATTTTATCAGTCATCTATAATCAATTATAGATATGAGAACTATATAATCTAATTGGTATTGTTACTACAAGTAATCACAAATATTGTTGGTCTCCTCATACTTTGCTACTGCATTTTTTTATCTCTGTATTTTTTATTTTTTTTGCCTCTTGACCACTTAAATATTGTTCAATTCTAATCTCTTGTTCTCTTTTAATTGTAAGAAGGGAGGTGAATTTTTTTTTTTTTTGCAAAAAAAAATTCAAAAGTTTTCAAAATATATATTAAAAAATATTAAGGCGGCTGTGAATTGTTGGTGGTAAATTTGTGAATTGTTGGAAATCAACTTTCAATGTGAATGCATTTACATTGATGCACTCTTCATGCATAACATTAACAATGTTTCATTTTTTTTAATATCATGTTTTTTAATTTCATAACTGAAATATTTATTTTTACATGTTTTTTAATTTCAGTGGTAAATATTGTCCTACTGATATGAATCATGTGCAAAATATGTATGCTAAGAAATTATTGTAACATATACCAATTTTAAAAAATTGTCATTTCAAATCTTTTATTAGATTTGTTGAAGAGTCATAAAAATAATAATTCACGAGCTATTGCACATGAATATTAATGAACAGTTCAAGAAGATCAAACAAATTAACTATATAAAATAAAAATTTAAAGAAAGGAAAGTAAATTGCAAACATAAAAGTAGAAGAAAATAGGCTTCAAGTCTTAGAGTACAACTAATGTAAGTGATAAACTCCATTCAATACAATGTCTTTATGTATAGAAAATATTCATTCTCTTTAGTTAAATTAAATATCATACACATGTGGTTGTACTCTACATTCCTATAATAGAATCCAATGATATTATATTATGATGCAACTAATAAATATAATATTACAAACATTGAACAATGACATTGCAAAATAGATTCTTGCATCTACGTTTCCTATATAAATTATATAATAAGATAAATAAGATAAACTTGTTACTACTTTGTACAATTTTTTATAATTTTCTTTTAAATATGAAATGTAAACAAATAAAATAACTTTTAATATTTTAAATAATATTTTATTTATATATTTTTATTAAAATTCTCATTCGAAATGTCTTACATGACCATTTCTAATGTAAGAAAAAATATATTAAATTAAATAGAGTTCTTTGAGTGGAAATATTGAAAGAGTTCAATCAGAAAGGGGAATAATTTTGACATGTTGGAATAATATTTCTATTAATATATAAATAAAATGAAATAAAATAAGAAGCGCTATTTGACAATTGTGAAGAAGATTTCTTCCCTTATCACAATGTTGGAACATACTAGATGAAGGCAACCAAAATGAAGGGCCAAAACATCATGGTTGAGTCTATATTTTTCACTTGTAATCTTAATTTAATAAATAATTTTATTGGCCTATTACATTTGTTTACCATTGATTTTAAGAAAATAAATTGCTGCACATTTTATGGTTTCTTTAACTCTTTTAAGATATTGTAGAGAGGGGGGAAAAATAGAAAGGTTTGAGTGTAAGATATGTAATAAACTTGTGAGATGGTCGATTATTCAAATTGAAACAAGGTTAAAACATAATCATATGTATGAACATAACAACAACATTAATAAATTCTTTAAATATTTCCAACTTGATTTTCTTTTGGTATATTTCTTGTATTTTTATTTTTTATTTTTATTTTCTATTGGCATATAAAGTGGGTTATATCTATAATTTGTTTCTCTCTCTTCTTAATGATGAATCAAAGTGATATTAATTTTCTATGAATTTTTTTTTTGAAATCTTTAAATCTCATGTACATATATTTTCTTGTTTTTTTTGTTTATAAGTAATTTCACGTGGTCTTGTTAAGATAATTTTTTATTATATTTGAACTAATGACAATTTCACATAATAATTATGACAAATGAGGGTATTTTAGCGAGGTATTTCCACTAATTGACTATTTTTCAACCAACTTTCAAACATTATATGTTCCAATAGCTAACACTTCAAAGTTACAAGATTTTTAAGTGTACATGATTCATCATTATATACTGTAGGATTTTCTATCCTTTAAAACAAGCTTCTCTACTCCTAACAATGTTAGAAGCTGCCATTTTCAACACCTTCTCTACTCTCCTCGATGGCTAAAACCACAACCACCTCTACACCAAGGAATTCAAGTCGTCGGTCTCATGAGTATTGTGGAAAGAACCCCAATCTCACAACATAGAATGCTATCATTGATGTAGTGGGAACAGGTGCAATGCATCAGAAAAATCCATGTATCTATTTTAGGATATTACTTTTTTATTTCTACTAGTTTTCTCACTCAATCCTCTCTAATTATGCATATTCTAAAGCAAGACTATAGGTTGAGGTCACAAATTCTAAATAGAAAATGAAAATTGTACAATTATGGTATTGAGCTACAATTCTTGTTATTGTTTGATAAGGTAAAAAAAAAAAACAATTAAGGATGGTTTATACATTCATATTAGAGCATGTTTCAAATGTTGTACATATAAATCTCATAAAAATTTAGATAAATTAGATAATTTAAATAAGTAACCCAATTTAACTCAATATAGATATATTAAACTTGTTTTTTTTAAATGGACTTTAAGTTCATGTGGTTGGATGTTCCTAACTAAGAATACTCACTTTGTGTGAGAGGAATTTAAATATATGAATTTTGAATAAAAATTAGAGTGCATGATAGAAGATAGTTAGAATTGGAGGATTATTATTCCCCAATGTATGTTGTGGCACTGATAATTGGATTTGAATTTGCACACTATGATGTGATGACTTCACTATATATTTAGTAGTATCAAAATATTTCATTATTGTATAAGCATGAATATATATAGAATTGGAGAATACAAGGTTGATTTTTTTTGGCATGTTGAAAAACCTAGCATAGTTGGTATACTCATATTAGGGTGAAAGTTTAATATTACCTAGGTAATAACTATTATTGTAACCATATGCTGGCATGGGCTAATTATCCATTGTATGGATTTTTTATGTGAGAGAAAAGTTAAACCTAAGATTAAGCTAAATAAGATGTTTTGAATGCATATTATATTCAGATACATGTATAATGGTAGATACATTCTAAAGGAATAATAAATGGATGAAACCCTAGGTATTAGGACCTATGTGGAAGTTCATTAAGGTAAATTTATTACATAATATGTACTCTACCATGAAGAGTGGTAGATTACACATGGTACTTTATTAGTTTGCAAGTATTAATAGATAAGTGTGTGCCATGTTGCCTAAATTTTGATCTATCTTAAAAAAATCATTGCATAAGTTGAGGAAAATGGAAGATTGCATTGAGTGGAAATGTATGTTCAAGATTTTTATTTTTGAATATATACCCTTCAAATCTTCTAAAATTGTTCCAAAAATTGATCAAATTGGGAAAATAAAACCCCTCATAGTGGATGCATACCCAAATAATTTGTCAAATAACCCCCTCCACCAAAAATGATAATTTAACTACAAAAATCCCTAAATCAAAAGGCTCGAGAAACCAAATAATTATAAGAGTAGAAAAATAATTAGAATGAATGATTTTATTATCAAAGGAAAAGAAAAAATTCAACCTCCTAATGAGTTGAGATGGCTCACTCCAAGGGGGAGGATATCACATCCCTATGGTAAGAAACCTACCTATTAGACATTGTATATGATAAAATAAAGAGAAAATATAGTCTAAGGGGGGGAAATTAATTAAATTGATGAGAAAAACATGCCAACAACATAGAGGAGAGAAAAAATATACTCCTAATAATGTCATATGGCACCATTATTGACACCTTCTCTACTCATGAAAGCCTACAACCATAATGAACTGTAGATTAAAGAATTCAAATTTTGGCTTTTTATAATTATTTTTGTGAGAAAATAAATTATTGCATATAAATACAAGTCATGTTTACCATTTGAAATTCAAAGCAATCGTAGTGATAATTGAGCATCCTAAAAAGAAGTCAAGATAAAAATTAGTAGAGCTTACACAACTTATTATTAGTCAAGATATATAATTGTGTCATAACCTAATTTTGACCAATGGGAAAAAAAAAAACCAACAATTTTTTTTAACAAAACTAAATAAGCACTAGTAATTGTCAATCATGCATGAATATAGTAGCCTACTATATGTATCGGGTGGCATTGCTCATGCAACATTGCCATTGACACATAACTCAAGAGCAAGGTGAGGGGATAACGGGATCATGTGCATGGAGTCTATTGAACACACCCTTGAATGAAAGATGGGGCCATGCTTAATATCACTCATTATTTTAAGTTGATATTGATTATCATCATTGGTAAAATTACCTCGTATACCACCGTTTATTATTATTATTAACATTATTATTTAATGTCAATAATAATTAAGTCACCAATACTAATATTACTCATTAATATTATTATTTACTTTATTAATGGAAATATCAATATTTTAATATCTTATTATTTGTAGAGCTTAAATCCATCCACAAGATATAGGGAGTCATTTTGACTATGATAGGATGTATCTTGATAAGGAGATATGTTTAGGAGGTTCTTTAATTATAATTATCCTAGTTGCCTGAAGACCAAAGCAAGGAATCCATTTAGAGTCTTCCATGTTAGATGCACCGAAGTCATTCACAAAGACTAAAAACTCCGTAGTTGGTGATTATTTGAATCAAATGTTTAAGCTTTACAATAGCAAAAATGTGAACCATTGCAAAGCATAATGAGGTAGACTCATGTTCTCGAGAGTATTTTACCAAAGTACTCAAGTTTTTTGCATGCTAATCCATGGATAAAGGGTCATGATAGGCATTGCCCTCCCAAATGTAAAAAATCCATTAGAATGCAGTTTAAACCATTTGATTGTTCCTTTGAACACTTATTGTTACAGTTTAAAAAAATGCATTTATTCACTTTGATTATGCTCTTTTAATTTAAGGTTTTTTTCTTGCCATGTACCAAAAATTTCTTCTATCAATTAGCAGGTCTAACGTCTA
This sequence comes from Sequoia sempervirens, assembly GCA_007258455.2. Lineage (NCBI taxonomy): Eukaryota > Viridiplantae > Streptophyta > Pinopsida > Cupressales > Cupressaceae > Sequoia > Sequoia sempervirens. Next base: position 366,684,490 of record VDFB02000003.1, on the reverse strand, counting down.
AGGATAAGGAATCCTAAATAATACTCTTAGATTTACATACATGAATAGCTTGGCCTTGTGTTATTGCAAGCGAGAGGAAAATGATCATTTCAACTCGATGAAATCAAGTAGGCATACATTTAAACATGCATATGTATAACATTATGAGAGAGGTCTCTCGATCCCTAACATTTGCACAATGTGTAAAGATTGCCTTTGCATGCAGATTTGAAGAAGACATATTAAATAACTGTAATAAATTCATTTTATTCTTGTTCTTGTGGGAAATAGTATATTCTTTCTTCATTCAAACAAAATACCTATTTTTCTTTTGAAAGTGAAATAACATTATTTTTTCTTCCTTTCCTTTTTGTATTTACATTATACAAAACCCAAAGTAATACATTCCTCTCTTTAAAACAGGCTACCCTATGTATAATTCCAACACGAAAATGCATAATTTCCTTCAACCAAATAACATATATTTATTTTAAAGGAAAAATAGGATGACATAATTTTTATTGCAAGAGTATTAGTTTATTTTATTGCAATAGAATAATTAAAATTTCTCTTCATTTATAGCAAGTATATGCATATGTAGAAATTTTGTGGAGGCTTCTAACATACTTGCACACACAATGAAACTATTCAAAAATTGAATCACAAAACTATCCCCACCTAAGGATTTACACACACTTGTAACCCCAACTTGAGGTTCACTATGGGAGAGAGAGTGGAAAACTCTCCAAGTGGGAAGAAAATATATATCTCAATCAAATTTTATTTCACCAAGCCCTTTTATCTCCAAATTTATTTCCAACACAAGTCACATGGCCACCACACCATTTAAGGGTACTAATACCCACATATATCCTCTCCTTCTCTAACAAGGAATTTTCTTCCCAAGAAGGGTTCTACCCCTCTCCCCACACACTAAGGTTGCTCTTCCCATAGGGTGAGCTTGACCTTCACAACTCATAACCATAACAATATAGAACACCATCATACTCAAAAAAATACACAAAATGCACATTCACAATAGCTAAATCTCATACAATTTTCTTTAAGCATAAGAACACATGAGATAAGAAAACTTACATTTTCAAGATTTGACCAATGTGTAAATTGATTGTAGGAGTAGTTCAACTCCAACTTCCTCAAATTCCCTTCCCAATCCAAGCAAAAAAACTCCAAAAACAAAAGCTCTCACCTTCAAGAAAAACCTTCCAAATATTAAAAAGAGGAGAACCAAGTCTCCCATTCTTCAAATGGGAGATAAATATGGATTCTAGGTTGAATCCATTGAATGAGAGGGTGACAAGTGTCACTCTCTCATTCATCCCTAAGACAATGGAAATTGTACTCCCTTCTAGGAGATAGTACAATTTCTTGCTTAATTTGGACCTATTCTAGTGCCCTTGCATTAAATACCCGTTAAGTCATCATTAATCGGCCTCTAAGACCCTTTATTTTAGATCTCAAGGCTTATTTCAACTAAAATCCTAACAAAATCAACAAAAGCATTAAATTTTATAACATCCCGTGTTTGGCCCACCTTGAAAAACTAGGGTGGGCCTCATATGCCACCTTTGGCATATGGGTCCCCCTAGGAGGGACCCATATGCAACAAGTGGCGTATGAGTCCCATGTGGCCCATTTTTAGGGTTTGAGTGGGAAATTCAAGTTTTTAATTCAAAATTTTGGTTGATGTCAGCTTTTAAGATCTAATAAATGGTAAATTAGGTGTAATGTCTATATAAACAAGCTTCTAACTCATTATTTTCATCTAGAAAAAGCAATTCAAGATCTAAGCATTCACAAGCATTCACAAGCACTCAAGCATTCTTTCACAAGAGCATTCAAGAGTAAGTAACAAGCAAGGTTGAAGTCATGGAACAACATTATATTGTTTTTTTAGGTCTTCAAGCTCACTTTCATTCATGATATAGCATTTTCAAGGATTGATTATGGTCACCTATGGCGAATCATGGTGGAATCTAGGTTGGGGAGATGCAACTAGCCATTAAGCCAAGCCTAATGACTTGTTTCCTAAGTGATTCCATCATCCATTATCACTCTAATTTCATCATAAGGAAGGTACATGCATTCATTATTGCTTATTAGGGTGATTAGGCATCTCCCGAAATGAGTCATTCATCTTCATGTTTCATTCATGCATCTCATTCTAGCATATTATAATAGGGTTGCATTACATTTCATATTTCCTAATCTTAGAGACACTTGCAATTAGGTTTTGTATGCACATTTACTTTCAAGATCCATTGTTTCTATCAAGGTTTAATTACCAAACTAGGGGTTTGACCAAGGCAAACCCCCCATAAGCGAATTGACACTATATTCTATTGTGTAGGTCTTTTTACATGTTCAAATCCAAAAATCAAATTGGGAAGAAAGAGCAAGGATTAGAGAGTAGATATAGAATTTGAATTTCTAAAAAATAAAAACAAGACTAATACACCACAAGTGGCATATGAGTCCCAATACACAAAATTTTCCAAATTTTTGAATATTCTGGGTCAACACTGTCAGATTCCTATTTTAGCCCAAAAACCCTATACTCAGACTGATATGCCCAATCTGGTATATGAGTCCCTATGTTCCCTAAAGTCTACATTTTCAAGATTTCAGAGTTTATTCCAAGCACATTCAGGTTTCTAGGTGCACTTTTGTGTTCTCCTAGCTTTTTATTCTGTTTGCATTCATTTCTAGGTCATTTGTTCAAGTTTTGCATATCATTAGTTTTGAAATTAGGTCTTGCATGTTACCAGTCTTTCCAATCCCTATCTTGGTGATGAACCCCTCTTTAGTCATTAATCATACCTTAGGACAACATTTAGTAGATATTTTTCCTTCATTCCATCCTTGGATTGAGATCTCTAGGGTTTCCTTGAGTGAAATAAGAGTGTGAAATAGGAACACTATCTCTTCAAAGCTAGGCCCCCATCCTATTTCCATTATTTTATTTTTGGTGAACTTGTATTTAGAACATGTTAATTCTGATGTGGAGTGCATCATCATCCTAGATCTAGCTTGCATTAACATTGCTTTAGGTTTTACATTAGTTGATTGGCATCTAGGGTTTTTAAATAGTGCATTAGTGAAAGTGCATATAGGTTGCATTTTTGTCTCTTGCATCACTAAAATTGAGTTAAAATATGCATTTGCACTTAGCTTAGACATAATAAAAAATTGAAAGCATAACATTCACAAAAAAATTACTAAAAACGGTGCAAAAACCCTAAACTAAGACTCATATGCCCCTCTGGGTGATTTAGTCCTAGTATAGGATATTTTTCCTAATTTATGGGTATTTTGTGCTCACTACTATTCATTGTTTAGATCCTCAAAAAACCTTGATTGGGACTCATACACCCCTTTGGCTGATTTAGTCCTGTTTCAGATTTTAGACTACATTTTACAACATTAAAAACTTTGTTTTTTTGTTCCTATTTGCTGTCATTAGCTTTTTGTTTCTATTTATTGAATTTCTATTTCATGAATTTCATTAGATATGGCTCAATTTAGACTTATTTCATTTGTGGAAAAATTACATTATTTTACTTTTCATTCCTAAAATCCGATGTACCACTTGGAGAAAGCATAGTTATTTGAGTATGTCAAATCTCTTTTTCTGAGTTAACCTAACCCTTGAGCCTTTTAGTAATGATGAATTTTGCATTTTAGATGAATCTTTTGAGGATTTCATCACACAAAGTTCATCCAATAAGGCTTGTTATGAGAAACCAAAACCAAGAGAAGTGTTACCTGATTTTTAGCTTTCAGTTGAAATCAGGTTTAGTTTTTATTCTTTTTGTGTTGTTCATTTAAAACATTTACAAGATAAACCATAAGTCTGTTAAGTTCAATATGCATGAAAAAAGATTGTCAAATGAAACGGATTACATTTTCATTCCAGTGTTGCAATTATAGCAAATGAGAAAAGAGAATCATATGTGTAAAAATGTAATCTTTTATTGATAATCATGAAGTGTACATGTCCCTCACAAGCCAAGGGACTAACTTTATTTATTCAATTAAAATAAAGAAACAATTTATACATGAACAAGTAAATGACAGAATGTGCATATAAGGGTGGAGACCAGTCATTGCCTGAGAATGACTAGTTTTGAAGTTGTCCTCTTGCCTTGTTGTTTCCCCCAAACTGCTTGTGTCCCTCTCAGCTTCGTAGTGCTCCTAGCTCCTTCATATGGAAAAACAATGACATCAGATCAATGCTCAAAGCAATGAAAGATCTCAAACCTTACATGAACACCTACCTATGCATGTATAAACTGATCCCCAAGTGCATTAATTAAGCATGAAAACCTTGGATGTCCTGGAAAACAATGAAGTCATCAAACACATCCAAAATATGCATCTATTTTTCTAACTTTTTTGCTTCATGTGTAGATTTAGGACAAGTCTTGTTACTATTATGATTTTGTTAAATACAACATGTGGGGTAAATGTGGCTCCCACAAGGGTAGATCTCAACATGCTTTGAGAGAAATAGGAAATCGAGCAACTTGATCAAAGATATACTTGTTTTTAATGCATCAAATCAATATGGAATCACACTAGTTGATCAAATTTCATTATCGGATTCAAAAGATGCATCAAATTCAATTATGCATCTCTTAAATAATGAGGGAGCAATCCAAAATATTGTCAGGTCCCTCTCACCTTAACCCTATTGGACAACCACACATCACATAGGACGATGAGCTTTCAGGTCACCGACATAGGTGACATGTGTCTTCCCACTAGGATCAAAGTGAGGAGATAGTGTTAATTGTGGCACATGATTGCAAAGGTAAACAATTTTTGTGGAAACCAGGTTACAAACCTCATGGGAAGTCAATTCCATACAAAATGAAACTCAATTCTAAAATGATAGTGGCTATTTGGAATAATGGTAGAATGTAATGGGACTCATTGCATTGTTTACACTTATATATGGGAGACATCATGCATCTAATGTAGGTTCTCAAATCATTGTAATAAACATTGAACAATCAAGGACAACAACATGCAAAGCCTATGACCTATACAATTTGTTCAAGTGATGGTCAAACATAAAGTTATAGGGGTATTGAGACCAAGGAGACAATCTAAATACAACATTTAGATGCAATTATGGACATGAGAACATCAGTTGATATGACAACCATGAATAAGGAGAAATCTTGCATGGGTAGCTAGACCACTTGTTTCAAGAGGGAAGGGTCTAGGTAACAAAACATTTATGATAGTCTAATAGTCAGGAGCAACAATGCATTTGGGAGGACCAAGTATGCATCAATAGTCATGATGATTATAGTGCACAAATGAGGAAAGAAGTCATGAGGCTTATTGAGCTAAAAGCTTCAAGCTACAAAGAGTGTAATAATCATGCATAAACAGTAGCTACAAAACCATATACTACAAAACCCATGGACTTTATTGATATACAATTTAATCTAGGTATGCCTTTCCTTTTCATGCTTAGAGATGAGTAGAGAAGTTGTAGGTTAAACATGACAAAGAAAGAATTATAATTCCAAGTCACTTAGATACTGTGAATGTTGGATGTGGATGTTCTATTCTTATGTTTGGCATATAGGGTTTTGGTGTTGAAATGACAAAGAAACTTGTATTGGACTGGTGTGAAGTAATCCCCATTTCATGATGAGTAAGGTATTGAATAGGCAAGGATATGTAATTGCATGTTGATAGACAGATACAAATGACATTCAAGGGTTATGAGGTGCATGACAAAGTTTTGATATAGGTACTTGTCTTGTTACATGTTTTTCTCAACCTTCCTTTTACAATGCTACAAATTGTATGGAGAAGAAGGGTATCCTTTGGTGGATATAGTGAATGAAGGAGAGAACTCAATAAAAAGACAATGATACAATCCTATAGAAGCATAAAGTAAGAAGCCCTTGGAAAGGTAAAAGGAAATTTTATCATCATATGACATGATGGAATTATTAATCTCTGAGCTTTTGAGGCACAAAACATAGTCCAATCAAAGTATAAATTAGTATTTTAAGATAGTCTAATTACATGAATTAAAGGTAGATATCACACTGTCAATGCATGGTGTTGAGAAGTCATGGCAGTTAACAGTGAAAATAAGTTCAGTGAGTAAGGTCATTATCATTGACAATGACAATTGACAATGGTGATACAATGCACAGTTGATAATGTAAGGGTGCCTTTCAAAAGTTGTTTCAATAGATGCAAACCGAGGACAGTTGTGTGACAGTGAAAGTAGTATGTTTGAGATGAAGACCATAAGATGGTCCTATTTTGTAGAAGTTCCCTTCTAATGTTGCAAGGCATGGAATCAAGAGTTTTTCCTCAGACTCACTACCAAACTACACATTGCGTATTTTAGCATCTAAGTCTTGAATGCTCCAGGTTCTTGATTATAAGGTCCAAGGAAAATTGTATGAAAGGTGAAGTGTTTGAGGGAAGAATTCTTAAATGTACACAAGTTGCTAAGAAGTATATAATCTTCAAAGAAGAAGGCATGATAGTCTAGAGTAGTCTTGGTATGATTTCCTATAGTGATGAATATGAAAAAAGGATACACTATGAAGAGTTTAAAAGGACAAGCATAATTACTAAAGTGGGCAGTAGTATCTTAGATAGACAGTGATAAGGGGACAAGCTTCACAATCACAAGTCATATGAGGAGAAATTAGGACTATACACTAAAGATCTCAATCCATTTTGGAGAGTGTATTTGAGTGCAACAATAGAATTTTGCTTTCAGAGTAAACAAATTCAAAGAAAAAGTAGTGAAGGCAACCAACTATGCTACAACCATGCATACATGCTAAATGCACAAAGATAAGGTCAACCTTGAAAATGATGACTTACAGGAAATCATTTGATCTCTTGGGAATCAGGTATTCATCAAATGACAAACATCTATTTCAATAAGTCATAACATAAGATTTTTTCTATTCCAAGATCTTTGGATTAGAACTTACATTAAATAATCATTTTAGTGCTTACAAAGTACAAAAATGGATAATCACTCGAGAATAAATTTTGTAAGTGTAGGTAGTGAAAGTGACAATGTGATAACCAATGATCTTACAAAGGGAAAAGTTTTGAAGTTCCTAATCACATGATAAAACCTTCTAGATATTTTGGTTAAAAAATATGGAATTATTTTCTTCTCAAATTCAGAAAACCCATCTCAGGTTTTGTCAAAAATCTGCAAATACAAAGAAGAATGGAAAGGAACCCATCTGGGTTTGAATAGAAAATACAACAAGTATATACAAACCTAAATTTCTCTCTACAACCATGAGCAAGGGTCATTTTCTTCACAAATTACAGGAAAACCACTTGGGGGTTTTTAATTTAAGTTTCAAATGCAGGAAAGGAAGATAGCTTTCAGCTTTGTTCTGGTCTGTAAGCTCAAATTTGAGCTTTATTTGCAACAAAAATGTGTGTTTTGAGAAACCAAAAGACCTGCTTTGGGTTGTGCTTCAAAGTGAATAATACAACGAAATGTGGTAGGTTTCTTTTTAGACAAGAACAACAAAAATGGCATTCAAAAGTCAATTTATAGTTGTGACGCAAATATGAGTTTTCCTCAAAACCACAAAACCCACTTGGGTTTTTCTTGATTTAAATCATCAAATACAGGAAGGAAGGATAAATTTCAACATTATACCATGTGGAGGCTCGAAATAAGCTCTTATTGCTCAAAAATCATAATGGAATGGTTCAGTGGAGCTTACCTAAAGAATTTGCTCATCTTTTTCTTGCAATATGTAAGCATTTAACTACTGGAAGGCCTTCATTCAAGCTTGGGAAAATCCCAATGGCGGTTGTGAAAAAAGCAATTACAATAACCCATAGGAAAAGCAACAAAAATGATCGGGAGAATGCTACAAGTCGTGACATAAAATGAATGGACGAGCTCCAAAGAAGTGAAAAAGATGCAGATTTCTAACCAAATAACAATCACCTTGTGTTTCCATGCATTTTTCCTCAAGGAATCGGCCAAAAACTAGTGAGATAGCACCATTTCCAGTGTTGACTCCAAACCCCACGGTGGCTACATCAATTTTTCTAGAATGATTAATACTAAAATTATAGTGTTTTTCTCATTCTTTTACCTTTTGATGATTAGGGTTTGACCTTTTTGATTCCAATGGGATTTTTTTTATCCCATGTTTAAAAAATGGAGCTCATGTTAATACATAGTGGGGGCCGAAATATGTGTTTATTGACTTAGGCATTTGTTATGACTTAGGCATTTTATGCCTTAAGTCTTTTTCCTTGTTTCAAAACATTGCTAAGTCCTTCAAGCAATACAAACATATGGAGTGTGCCAGGTCATGTGTAATATGCCTTTGAATTTTTATCATGAATGTCATGTGCCTTGAAGACTTGGAATATACCTTCCAAGAAGTGTGGAGGTCAGCCATATAGGCCAAGCTTGAGCTTTTATTTTTCCTTTGCAAATCAGAATATTGACCACATGTGGCCTTACAGTGCAGAATAAGAAAAGGTGAGATGATCAAGTGCCTTGGAGAAAGTGTGACCTATTTTAATGCTTTTTAAAGAATTTTGGTATTTCATTATTATTTTCTGCATTTGTTTCAAAACATGAAAATATCATTTAAGTGATTTGCTAATCGCTTTGGTATTTTTCATTTACAAATGTAAGGTAATTCATATTGATGGTGGGCCTCTTATATTGTACTTTGCAAATGTAAAATAACTTGATTAAGTGATGTATTATGAATCACTTAATCAAGTTATTATCTTTAATTCCTTTTTGGAGTCTTGTGTTTTCAAAACACACATATTGCATGAGTCATAGCTAGGAGACAAAATGATTGAATTGAAAACATGAGGAGAGTGTGGGGGTGCATAATTTTACTATTTTGGAGAAACATGTGCCATTTTGGAGGATGTTTTATCACACAGGTTCAGTGTGATCTTAGACTTGGCTTGACTATGGGCCATTTGGAGGACTTTTCGGAGTGATTTTAGAAGGTTCTTTTTTGGATTTTGTCCCTCATCTGACCAGAACCTTCTAGATGGGCAAGCATGAGAGTTGTGTGACCTTTTCTCTTAAGTATGTTCATCTTGGGAATTTTTGGGGAGTTCTTTGTTTCCAGCAATAGAATAGCTTTGTTTTGGAGCTATTCTTCATGGAGCAGTATTGTAACTCAGATGGACTTGTGATACATTAAGCACTTTGAATCAATAAAATAAAGCATTTTACCTTCTCATTTCAGGTTTCATGGTATGTTGTTAATGATTGATTAGTTTGTCTTGTGAAAATTCATCCTTCCTTGCAAACTTGTCTCATGTTTATGCATCTATTTAGCATAAAATGCATGTTAACAGGTTATAAGTTGTGTTGTTTAGTAGTGTTGTTAGTTGTGAAACCTTTGTTTTCCTTCTAAAAGCCCTGTTTATAGACCTCCTTATAAATTACTTATGTAAACTGCATTGGAAAGTGAGTTGTGTAAATCAAGTTTTATGATATTGATTTGAATGTGATAGGCTGTTATTAGGTCCAAGTTGTTTTTGTGTATCACCTTAGTTATTTTAAGTATTATGTTCATTTTTAATGCAATTCTTACCCTTTATCCCGTAAATTAGTAGCTAGGTGACATCAAAAGGGGAAGCCAAACCATAATTTGGAGGTCTTTTTTCTAATAGGACACCCACAACCTGAAAGCAATCCCATGTTACATCCAAAATTGTTAAGTTCATTCATAGCTTGGCATTAGGGTGTAGATTTGGATCACTAACAGTTTTGGCACACCTGGTGGGATAGATGAACTGCTTCTCAATCCATTTTTATGCATTTTGTTACTATTGTTTGGTGTGTGCAAGAATAGTTTCAACCTTTTAGAGGCATTTTCTTTACATACCTGGTGACTCCAAGAATTTTTACTAGTTAATATGATCAAGTGTTGGTGAGATTCAAGTAAATCTGATTTTTGCTCAATTTCAAGCTTCTGAATGAATAAACATGTCCATTTTTCATGGAAACATGTCATATCACACAACATATCATGAAAATGCCAATTACCCACCATTCCATGAAAATCATGCATGTATGACCTCTTACCAATTATACCACAGTAAATAGTTTGCTGGTTTTATTTCAAATAACCCTATGACAACAAATTACCAGCATCCTCATTATGTTTCCTACCCTGCCACTCCTGCTCAATCTCAATATCAGCTAGTATATCTCTTATATATATCTACATTCAGAAATAAAATTGCTATAGGTCGGTCTTGATAAGACTTGGGAATATAATCAACTATCGACCAAAAATTACAATTTGATTTTCAATGTGGATCAAATACCATCAGCTAGATTATAGTTGAGACCCATAATTAAATATTTGAACATAAAAAAATTCAAATAATTTCGCTTAACACATCCACAATGCGCCACATTCATTGAGTCGGCTACAATGAACAAATAGACAGAAAATATCCTACCGTACCTTCAAGCTCGTACAACAACTGATGCAACACCATAAGACTTAGTAATAAGATAACATACATGATCAACAAGAAATCATGGGGATCCACAACTCAAAAAAATGATCCAATGAAGTAGAAAGCTTAACTGACTGGCCAAATACCTTGTTCTTAAGTATTCTATCAGTAATACACAATACTTAACTTTTTCTTCCGGTATGACTAGATGTTGAGTTGTGGACCATGGAGCTAACTTCAGTTTCTATCAATGACAACACTAGAAGCCATATGCCAACAATCTCCCCCTTTGGTATTGATGGAAACACTTAGTGAAAAATAAATAAGTGTCAAAGCTGGTATGTACACTACCAAAATTCAGAATACTGCCCCCCCTAAGAATGTCAAGGAAAATTTGACCACACTCTCTCCCCCTTTGACATCAATGAAAAAATTTAGGAAATCCAAAATTGCAAAACTATTGGGACTTACAAAAATTTGAAGACATCTACAAAGCTATTCTTCAGGCCACTTCAGGTTGATTCCCAAACACTTCTCAAACTTTCCAAAATGGCTATATGACTACAAAGCAGATATGCCAAAGTTACTACTTCTTCGAGACTTACTGGATTAGGAGTGGTCATAACATCTTTAGCTTCTTTCAGAGCATTTACCATCATCTCAATCTTTGGACTTATCAATCCCCTGAGTTCACTTACTTTGCCAATAATCCTTTCATTTTCAAATTTTAAATCCTTTAATTGGTTGAACAAAGACATCACCTGACTTTCTTGACTACAAACATTTCCAGCTAATGGGTCAAAGGCATTGGAAATAGTGACCAATTGTTGTTCAATGTCTTTCATCTTCTTCTCATTTGCTTCAGTAAATTTTGACAAGACCAAGCAAGATTTGTACACTTTTCCTCCTTCAAACATAGAACTTTGAATATTTTCTATGTAGGTACATAACAGAGCTTTGTCTTTGGAAATCAAATCATTTAGGCTACCAACTCTCTTCTCCCTAAACTCCTTTTTCACTTTGACCAAAGATGATTTCTCAAAAGATTCAAAATGAGAATTTATAGAATTTATTAGCTTCTTTCACTCATCAGAGGAGGAACTTGATGGATCCACAACATAAGTAGGCATTAATTTCTGTAAAACTTCAAATGCAAGCTTTAGTGGTTCACTGTCTTCTATGTGATATTTTAGTATCTTCTCACTTGCTTTGGCCTGAGAAATTTTAGTGACCTTCATCATTTGAATTAGAGATAGAGTAGATAGGTTAATTGAGTTTTCATCCAACGCAGGATCTAATTCTTCTTGAACTTCCAATAAAGATTCCTTCACTTCCTCTATTCTTATTTCTTGATCCTTTTCCTTTTCAACATTGGATTCTGATTCAAGATTGACTTTAGGAATTTCAACTTCTTTGGTATGCACCTTGTTAGGGTTAGAAATGGCAGATATCTAACAATTAAATGCAGATTTAATTAATAAATAGAGAAACTAAAACACACAGAATAAATCATAACACAAAGAATTTAACATGGTTCACCCAATCTGGGCTACATTCTCCAAACCGCAGCCATCCAATACTTTTATTATCTAGTACAAAACTTATTACAATCTTGCGAATAATCATGTTTTTCATCATATTGTAACACCCATCTGAACCCATTTCTATCAAGCTTAGAAGCTTCCAGATTTTGGGTTCTACAAAATCATATTTTTCCTTTTTCATTGATTTTTCCCTTTTTCGGTGATGACATGTCGGGGTGTACAGTATACTATGGGCTATATAGTATAGCATGATCAATTGCCACATACCAAAAATCTCCCACTTGGAGACTGATCAGGATCCACACCATCACAACCTCCCACTTGGAGACTGATCTTGGACGACACTGCTGCACTTATAGCTCTCACTGGAAATAAGTACCTTGGACCTTGCTACTCTATTATACTTGAATTCAACCTTGAAGGCCAATCAAAGTTGAAGAGGAGCTCAACTTCTCCCTTGTCACTGCCTTCATAAACATATCCGCTAGATTGACATCTGTATGTATCTTGTCCAACTTGACCTGTCCATCCTTCAACACTGACCAAATGAAATGATATCTCAACTGTATGTGTTTTATTTTAGAATGCAAGGCAGAATTCTTTGCAAGATGTGTAGCACTTTGGCTGTCTGTAAACAAGTAATTTCTATCCTGTTGTTTCCCCAACTCATCCATGAAAAGTTACAACCATATCATCTCCTTTGTTGCCTCTGTTGTAGCAACATACTTTGCCTCTGTGGTGGATAAGGAAACCACCTTTTGCAATCGAGAAATCCAACTCACTATTGTCCCACCAACTATAAATACATAACCTGTGGTACTCCACCTGGTATCTATATCCCCTGGAAAATTTGAGTCAACATAGCCTTTTAAATCAGTATTAGAGCCCCCAAAACATAAATAGTTATTGGATGTACCTCTCAAGTACCTAAGAATCCATTTTACCACATTCCAATGCTCAACTCCGGGATGACTCAAATACCTACTAACAACTCCTACAACATGTGAAATATCTAGTCTTGTGCATACCATGGCGTACATTAAACTACCTACAACTGAAGCATATGGTACCTTGGACATTTTTTCTTCCTCCTCTTGTGTCTTCAGACACATATACTTAGTCAATTTAACATGACTAGGCAAAGGTGTGCTAACAGCTTTTGCATTCTCCATTTGAAATCTCTGCAACACCTTTTCAACATAATTAGCTTGAGATAAAAAGAATTTTTTGTTTGTCCTATCTCTACAAATTTTCATACCAAGGATTTGTTTTGCTGCCCCTAAATCCTTTATAGAAAATAATTTTGCTAACTGTTGTTTTAGCTCACTTATGTGATCCATGTTAGACCCAGCTACAAGCATGTCATCAACATATAAATATAAAATACTATAGCTGTCATTATCCAACCTCTTAGAATAAACACAATGGTCAGAATTACATCTATTGTAGCCTTGCTCAGCCATAAAACTATCAAATTTCAAGTACCATTGCCGAGTTGCTTGCTTCAAGCCATATAAACTTTTCTTCAATCTACACACTAGTTTCTCCTTACCTTTGACCTCAAATCCTTGTGGTTGCTCCATATATATTTCCTCTTCCAAATCACCATGGAGAAAGGCTATTTTAACATCAAGCTGTTCTAAATGCAAATCTTCAACAACCACAATACATAAAACAATACGAATAGAAGTCATTTTAACAACTGGAGAAAAAATCTCATCAAAATCAATACCCTTTTTTGTGCAAATCCCTTTACAACTAATCTGGCTTTAAATCTTTTCTTACCTCCATCCTCCTCTTTCAACCAATAAACCCATTTTTTTGGTAAAACCTTTTTACCTATAGGTTACTTGCATAATTCCCAAGTCTAAGTTTTTAGGAAGGAGTCCATTTCTTCTTCCATTACATGCTCCCACTGAACCTTGGTATCCACCTGCATAGCTTCACCATAATATTCTGGTTCACCAACACTGGTTAACAAAATAGTATACAAAGAGGGAGAGAATATTTTTGGAGGTCTACTTAACCTTGAAGATCATCTAACAGGAGTTTGTGGTATTTGTTGTTGTTATTGTTGCCTAGCATGAGGAACCACTAAAACATCATTTTTTGGAATATCATCCAACACTACATAATCATTTTATTTCTTCTCATGCTACAGCAACAGATCTTTGTACAACATTTCCTCATTGAATATGACATCCCTACTTCTCACAATTTTCTGATTTTCAAAACCTCAAAGCCTATAAACAAATTCATCAATGCCATATCCAACAGATGTACATTTCTATGATTTTGCATCAAGCTTGGTTCTATTTTCAGAATCTACATGTGCAAATGCTTCACAACCGAAGGTTTTGAGAAAAGAATAACTCACCTTCTTACCTTTCCATGCTTCCTCTGGAATACCACAACCTAGAGGATTAGAGGGACCTCTATTAATTAAATAAATAGCAATGTTTACAGTCTCTGCCCACATTTTTAAAGGCAACCCAACATGCAATCTCATAGTCCATGCACGCTCCATTATTGTTCTATTCATGCGCTCAACCACTCCATTTTCCTGTGGAGTCCTTGGAACCATTTTCTAACTATGAAGACCATTAGAGGAACAATAATATTCAAAAATTTTGCTGCAATACTCACCACCATTATTAGATCTGAGACATTTTATCTTTTTACCCTTCTCATTCTCAACCAAGCTTCTCCATTTTTTAAAAGTTTCAAATACATCGTATTTTTTCCTAAGGAAATAAATCCATACCTTCCTAGTTGTATCATCAATGAATGTAACATAATACTGAGAGCCTCCAAGAGAAGATACCTAAGCTGGTCCCCATACATCCGTATGCACAAGCTTCAATTTCTCATCTTTCTTTTGCTTCCCATCCTTGAGAAAAATTACTCTCTTTTGTTTTCCATACACAACTTTCACAAAAATCCATATTAACACATTTTAGACCTGGTAAAACATTATTTGAATGAATTAATTTCATACCTTTTGCACTCATATGCCCAAGTCTATTATGCCACAGTGCTGATTCAGAGTCCATAGCAACTGTATGATCTTCTGCTCGCTGAACTGCAACAATTGTTCCTAAACATTGACCTTTTTCCATAACAATTAAAGTAGAAGGAATGACCTGTACAAATATATAAGGTTCCTAATTTCACACCTTTTGCTACCACTAAGGCACCCTTTGTGACCTTCCAATTTTTATCACTAAATGTAAAAACACAACCTTCATCATCTAGTTGTCTTGCTGAAATTAAATTTATGCTTAACTTTGGAACATCCCTTACCTCACATAGTAGCCAATGATTCCCATTCTGCAACTTAATATTGATTGTTCCCTTTCCAACAATCTGACAGGGTTCGTTATCTCCTAAATAAACCAGCTTAAAATCCCCTTGAACATAATCAAGAAAATAACTTCTATGGGGGGTAGCATGAAATGAAGCCCCTAAATCTAACACCCAAGAATCATCAGCATTATCAAGAGAAAGAATCAAAGCATCCTCATCAAATTTATTACTTACCACATTTGCCTCTTTACTTCCTTCCTTTTTGTCTCCTTTATTTTTTCGAGACCAATAATCTTTCTTCAAATGACCTGGCTTACCACAGTACTAGCAATCCCTCTTGTCTCTAGATTGAGACTTTCTATCCTTTGATTTTCCTCGTGACTTCCCATGATTTTTGGAATTGTTTCCTCTCTCCTTTGTTCTGCCCCTACTTTCTGCATTCAAAACACTGCCTGATGTGGATGTTCCACCTGAGCTTTTCCTACAAATTTTCTCGCTCAAAATAACACCAACAACATCATCAAACTTCAATGTATTCAAACCAAAATCAAAATTGCTAACAACCAATACCAAGCTATTCCAACTTTCCGGCAAAAAACACATAATCAAAAGAGCCCTAACTTCTTCATCAAAGTTTACTTTTATAGAAGTTAATCGACTAGTGACTGTATTAAACTCATTCAAATGATTAGTAATTGACCCACCTTCTACCATTTTCATATTAAATAAATACTTAATAAGAAATACCTTATTCAAAGTGGAAGGCTTTTCATGCAACTTCTCTAGGGTTTCCATCAACTCTTGAGTTGTCTTTGTTGTTGTAATATTGAATGCCACCGATTGTGCCAAGCATAGACGAATACTGCCAAGAGCCTTTCTATCCAAGATCTCCTAGTCCTCATCGGAGATTGCTACGGGTTTCTTGGTTTTCCTTCCAATGGCCACCATAAATCCTTCTAATAGAGATAGTCCTCCATCTACATCTTCCATAACTGATAGTTCTTCCCGTTAAACTTCTCAACCTTCTTACCCTCATCTGTCATTGCTCCCACTCAACCGTGAGACCTTCCTACAGATGATAATCAAAACACAACCCGCTCTAATACCACTTGTTAGGGTTAGAAATGGCAGATATCTAACAATTAAATGGATATTTAATTAATAAATAGAGAAACTAAAACACACACAGAATAAATCATAACAAAAAGAATTTAATGTGGTTCACCCAATCTGGGCTACATCCACCAAACCATAGCCATCCAATACTTGTATTATCCAATACAAAACTTATTACAATCTTGCAAATAATCACATTTTTTATCATACTGTAACACTCATCTAAACCCCTTTTTATCAAGCTTAGAAGCTTCCATATTTTGGGTTCTACAAAATTAGATTTTTCCTTTTTCGTTGATTTTTCCCTTTTTATGGGTCGTACAATATACCATGGGCTATACAGTATAGCATGATCAATCACCACATACCAACACACCTCTTTTTCCTCAGGTAGCACCTCAACAAGAGCCTTAGTTGCCATAGGCAACTTTGTATTTTCATCATTAGGAGAAGTCAGAATATCCTCAAATTCTGGAGGATTAGATACATTTATATTCTCCTCATTCACATTCTCTTCTTCTAATTCATTTACTTCTACATTCACTTCCACATTTCCTTTAGCATTTTTAGTATTGATTTCCTCAATGTTAATTTTGTCCCTTGACAAATTTTTTTCCAAAATTGCCTTAGTTTCATTAATAATAGCGTTAGTTTCACCAATCATCAGATTATTTACCCTTGTTTTGCTCCTTAATTCCCTTTTAGCTTTCTCAGGGAATAAATCCACTTCCTCAATTGAAATTTCTAGGCACAAGTTGGTAAAAACTCTCTTCCTCATTATTTCTTCTTCTGATAAGGCACTCAACCTCCTAGACTCCAAAGCATTATACAAATTTGTAGGCAAACCAAACATGATTTCAACAAGGACTTTATTGAAAACATTCATATGTTTTATTGCTGCTTCTTCAAGAATTTTCTTACCAGATTCATCAAAGGTCTCATACCAATCACAAATTGGCTTGATATTTCCATCTTTTACGGTTGCATCCTCAACTTCCTCAACAAACATATTAGGCTTGTCAATATTGGCCTCTTTCTTTGCTTCATCTCCTTTTCTAGAAGATTTTATCTTATTCAATTTGATAGACTATGTACTAGTAGCCTTTATCTCTCTTACTACTTATTTTGAATTAGTTTCTTCATCTTCATCAGTAGACACAGCTTTGTAAGATTTATTACTTTTATTCTTATTCCTTTTTCTGGAAGCCTCGACTTGATTTGACTAAGTTGTGGGGGAACTTATAGTGTGAAAAGGAGATGTTCCTGGACTGACTGATTCTACTTCTTCTTTCTTCTTAGTTGGTTCAACTTCATCTCTTTTCCTTCTCACTTCTTTCAATTTTTGCACAGGAATTCCCATACTTTGTGTAAAATCCTGTCTCTTTTCTTGCCCTTTCGATTATCTTGGGATTTTTCAATTTTGAATGAACCTATAAGCTTTTCTTTGCATAATTACCAAACCTTTCTTCCCCCTGATCTAGTGGTGAATTCATCAGGTGTTCAACATACATCCTTAGAATGTTATCATCTACTTCATAACCCATAGGCATGATCCAAACAGTTCTAGGATCAACAACTTCCATATGGCACTAGTCAATGTCTACCATGAAGAAAATAGTGTTTGTGTACTATTCCACTATTGAAGCAAGAATTCTTTCTTTGACATGCATCAAATTCTTAAAAAAATTAAAGTATCCCCATAAGATTGTATTGCAGGTCTAACGATCACCCAATTCACACAACTTATTCCATATCTGAACAACTACTGGCATATCATTACACCATTAAACTTTAACAACTTTGAGTATCTCACTTGAGAAGTAGAAAAATAAAATATCAGTAGGTTACCATATTTGAATATGTTCTTATCCTTCTTGATTTTACCCAAATTCTCCAATAACTGGGTTTTGAGCAGTTCACATAAATCATAGTTTGCATTTTGTTTGACCATTTCATATGCTACATAGATAGTTGTGTCAGATACTGAATTCTCCTGACTTGAGTGATAAATATTATAGCTGATAACCATTGATGCAAATATTGCATCCACTATGGCAATATCGTCTATGGTCATTGCTCTTTTGTCCCATTTTGAGCTTGTCGCATTAGTAACCTTATCATTCTTTACAAATTTCAAAACTAGAAGCTTACTAGTGGAATTTAATCCAATAACTACACATATAGTTTCTTTTTTGATTTTGAATGGCACATCCAATGACATGAATTCATCATGGACACGGTTCAACAAATATCAAACCTACACATCTTCAAATACGGGGAATTTTGCAAATTGCACAATTTTCTTATCTTCTAGGGTTTTCAATTCTTGTTTCATAGTATAGTCTTCTTGAATTATATGATGAGAGTACATATTCATCAAATGAGAGGTTCCCAAATCTTCAATGTTTGCATGCACATAGGCCCTAATATCCTCAATATGTAGGACTCCATATGACACTAATGAAAATGCACCTAATAGTCCTATATCTTCGGACTTATATAGATGCCATTTGAACTTTAGACGTGGCCTATCCTTAACTCTGACTACCAGAGGAGTAGAAATTATTGTAATCACACAAATTTATAGGTTTTCAATAAATACCTTTCAGGGACGAAGATGAATTTGATTGCAGATTCTCCTTTATGCTTGAGTCTCTCCACAAATTCACAATGATCACTTCAAAGTTCTCAAAATCGCTTTTCTCTAAACAAAATATGACAAATAAGGGTTGAAGTCATTCCTTTTACTATCCACATACCTAACTTCCTTATTTTGCAATAAATGCCCTTGCCCTAATTCATCTAGTTTCTTTCATTTTAGGCACTGAAATAGATGACTCTTATGCAGATCTCCAATATGCTTCACTAATGCTTCTAACTGGTCGAACAACATCTGAAAAGCATCCACTCTCCTATTGGACATATTTAGATTCTAGTATCACTCACTTGCCAGAAGGGGGTTTAAGAGTTTTTATTGATAGCTCCTCCTAAGCTAGAGACCTAAAATTAATTCCCTGAGGAATTACTAGAAGTTGCTTCTGGTGCAGGTTCATTTCCTTCTACAGAGGGATTATTCTTTACCCATTTCTTCTACATTTGTTTTCTGATCACATCAGTAGTAACTTTTCTTTTTCCTTTAACATCCTATTGCATGTTCTGATTTACCAGATCTCTTCTATTCCAATAGAATCTAGTGATGTGGCCAAATTTGTTGCAATTGTAGCACACAACACTTGTCTGTCTAGACCAACTATTCTACTGACTTAGACTTGATTTGCATTGATTAGCAATATGTCCAAGTCTATTGCATGCATAGCATTTGAAATATCTATGAAAGTTATTCATCACAATTCTGCATTCACTTGATTTGTGACCATACTTATAGCAGTTAAAACACTGACCTGAGAATGATGGTCTACTTGTATTCATCCCACTTCTACATTGAGAAGCCATACATGACCAAATTTGTCGCAAACATAACAATACCCATTAAATCTCTGAGCATTTGGTTGCCTTATCAGATTTCTTCTACCTCCTTCCATCTGTCTTCCTTGTTTGAATCCTCCTTGTCTGGAATTCATTTTTCCAAAGTTTCTTTGTCTAGACCCAGAACTTTCCCCTTCTTCATATCCAAGACCTTGTCTATCACCATCAGTCTTTTGTCCTTTGGTTAGTTCATCAAGTTTGGCTGAGCTTGCTTTGAATTTCTCCTTATACTGATTTACAGTAGTAAGTTCATTTCTGAGACCATCAAGCTACTTTTCAAGTACTTCTTCATTGTTCTTGGATTGCTCTAATTCATTATCTAATCAGCTACATTGTTCAAACTTTTCTTTCAAAGACTGTGCAAGCTTCTCTTCATTCTTCTTTTTGTTCTCAATCTCCTTAGTCATTATCATCATGATAGATCCCATCTCATGCTTCAAGACAACATTCTCTTTGGAAAAAATTTCACATTCTTTTGTTTTCTCTTTCAGAGCCAGATTGAGTTGTTCATCTTCCATGGTTTTGTTCTTATGTTTGAGCTGACCACATAATTCATTTATTTTCTCCCTTGATTCATTGATTTTTTCATTTAGTGACTGAATAAACTTTTCTACATTCTCAAGATTTTCATGCAGTTCCCGGTTCTCAAATTTGATTGGTCTAGATCATCAAGGGCCACCATAAGTTGCATTTGAAGACTGCTTGTATCCATTGAAACACACCTTCCAAGATCTCCCCAATTTGTAAGGCTTCTTTTGAGGAACTAGCTCTGATACCAATTGTTGGAAACAAGCAACACTGAGAGGGGGGGTGAATCAGTGTTGTGTAAAAATACAACTTTATTACTTTGTTATTTAACTTGCTTAACCATTCAACAATAGTAACATGCATCAACAAAAAGGAAATAATCACAAAACCATAACACTAGAAATTTTTACGTGGAAACTATGTTAGGGGAAAAACCATGGTGGATGGCCAATCCACAATATAATATGAGTATATTCAAAATGAGAAGTACAAAATGGGAATGCACTTACATTCAGGCTCACTACCTAGAGCTCATTGCTCAAAAGAAATGGGCTTACTACCCTGCAATGATTTGGAATAGATTCAAAAGAGTGAACTAATGAAATAGCATCCACAATGCCTGATTATAGTTCCAATTAAGCTTTGTAGATAATCTGATGTCCTTTTGACTTATTCAACAATTCTACTTTGCACTGCACAACTGACACTACAAAAATATTAATGCACAATTGAAACTATGCATAATCACCTAATCACTCTTCTTGATTATTGCAACATACTACCACACTTCTTTTTCTTTTCACACCACAAAAGATCTATATCAAATCTCTTATATATATCTGCATTCAGAAATAAAATCGCTATAGGTCAGTCTTGATAAGACTTGGGAATATTATCAATTGTCAGCCCAAAATTACAATTTTTTTTTCTATGTGGATAAAATACCTCCAGCTAGACTATAACTGAGACCATAATTAAATATTTGAACATAAAAACATTTCAAATAATTTCACTCAACACATCCACAACACTTCATATTCGCTGGATTGGCTACAATGAACAAATAGATACAAAACATCCTACCGGACCTTCAAGCTTGTACAACGACCGATGCAACACCATAAGACTCAGTAATAAGATAACATACACGCTCAATAAGAAATCATGGGGATCCACAGCTCAAAACGATGATCCGGTGAAGTAGACAGATTAATTGAATGACCAGATACCCTATTCTTAAGTAGTATGTCGATAATACATAGTACTTCACTTTTTTTGCCGGTATGACTAGATGTTGATTTGTGGACTATGGAGATGACTTTAGTTGCCATCAATGACAACACTGGAAGCCATATGCCAAAATCAGCTATGCACTTATCTTCCAAATAACAAAACCAATCTGTAGCGGGTCCAATAAGAGATTCAATGAATAATCTAATAAAAACATATTCTTCACTTACCTCGAAAATGACATAGGCAACTGTGAAAGTCATAATGTGTTTTTTAGCATCTTGAGAACCTTCTCCACTGAACTTTGGAAAATACTTTCTTGATCCTTCAAGCAATGGTGAGTATATAGGCAAAGAAAGAGGACCAAAATGATTTCCCCGTGGTTGGGAAGAAATCAACGCCAAAAGTAATTCTGAAAATTAAATCAGCATAGGTCTTCACTGGAACATAATTGTTTCTGGGTACATTTCATCTGACAAAGCCGCCAATCTCCGTCCTCGGGGAGGAACCTTCAAATTTGTGAGGAAAGAAGACACCAACACTTCGATTCTTTCCCCAACAGAGTCTCCAAAAATCTATTGGTTAATAGATTTGTCACTTTACTTTACACTCCATTTGCCCATAACAGTGACAGCCTAAACAACAGTTAAGACACTTGCAATGATAGTTGCAAATGCTCTCTACTTATTTTACAAGGCACAGCTACCTTTGGAAGATATGCAATGAATGAGAAAATAGGGTATGCTTTTGACCAAAAAGCAAAAAAGATAGCTAACAACTATGCATAACCATGACACAGATGTAATGAATTAATTTTAGAATGAAGTAGATACAAAAAAATGACACACAGTTCATATCCCACACCCACGAGTGAGAAAAAGAAAAGAACGAGCAGCTAATTTTCCCTCAACATATAACTTAACTTGAATTCAAAGTTCCAAAATAAGCATACACACAGCCTGTAATAATAGATAAACATTGAAGTGTAATTACAAAGAAACACAGTCCGCTTGCAATCTAAAGAAAACATTGTAAGATACACAAATTCTGAATATAATACTGTCTGGCTACATAACAAAACTGTGTTAAAGAAAATAATACTGCCCTACTTCCCTTGTTCTCTGAATAACCGAAAAAAAGATAGAAAAATATCCCCTCTATATCTACCAAATACATATTTATAAACTCATTCCCGGGAGCCTTTCAATTCCCGTAACTTCTTCTACGTTTCGACCGTTTCTTGGGTTTGATTTTCTGCTTCTTTTTCTTTGTAACTACTTCTTTGTTGGTAATTGGTTACAAAATGGGGAAGTTTTCCCTTTCTCGTGGATACGATAATGATATTTAATTCATTAAAGAATTAAAATGTTATTAAGGGCCTTAGAATGAGATATAATCTTTGGGCACATATTTTTAATGAGTGACGGGAGATAGGTATCTCTATGTGGCTAAAGCATTGTTGGTAGTCTCAACATTCCAATCCATCAAAAACCATCAGGAGAGCACAATTTTAATAGCTTGTAGCAGCAAACATTCCCATCAACTTGTCACTTCAGAGCTCTCAGAAGGCACCTTTGAGTGGCTTAGATCATTTTAAACTATCTGACCCCATTGATCTCTCAAACAAAAAATAGTGTGCGGTCACAACAAATTTTAATCACTAACATTTTTTTCCTGCAATTGGAAGAATCTCTCTTCTACAGAGGAACTATATGCAGAATTTTATGATGACAAGTAATATTGACCTCATTTATCAAAACATCCAATATTTTGGCATGTCCTTGGTAGCATTGTCATTGATAAGTGATAACCATTCATGTAGGAGGAAAATTCCCTAGAACTTGATGACTCTACCCATTAGATATAATTTTGCACATTTCTTCCTTTAAAGCATCAAATTTGTCACAGAGTTCAATTCTCAGAGAAGGTAAAGTATATGACAAGCCCAATTTCTGCCTGGAAATGATCAAACGAAAAGTAGGTGTTGTCGCAGATAAAACATTATGGTAACTTCTCAACATGACCTAACAAACTTCACTTTCAAAAAATCTTTGCTTTTCTGATATTTTTGAAGACAGGTCTTCCCAAGGACTATAAAATGACCATCCCCACGAAGGATTGGCCTCTACTGGACATGAAACTTCTAACAAAAGTAGAGCCAACATAATGGAGTGATCTATATGCCAAGAAGTCCCATCAATTAAATTTATGCCACCTGAATGCAAGAGCAAAGAAACTACAACAACAGCTAATGTGAGAACGCTACAACGAACTCCAACAAGCTGAAAGAGATATAGTATCAACCGAGCCAAACTCTTGTCCGCCTTAATATATGAATGTGGCCTTAAAGGGCGAGCCATGGGAATGTTCCAAGAGAAAAATGTGTAGCGCCTCTTTTGGTCTGTTCTCTCCAATGGATGCCATGAGAGATTCGATTGCCTCCTTATTAATGACAAAAAGCCTATTCTTTTTTATTTCGTTCGACATTTTATAGTCAACTACTTCTATGTCCTCTTCGATTACCATATAAGCTGATTAGAATGAACATCCCGTCTGCCTCTAACCCATCGGCCATGTTTCTCCTTGACTTGGGGTGGGATTTTCCTGCAAATATTGTCACCATGATGTTTAAGCAGATAGAACAAATCCTTCAAGAAGCCAAATAATAGCTTCGTCGAGATCAACTGATCCATAAGTGTAGTCATCTAGTCTTCATTTTAGCTCGACTGTTCCTGTATTGATTGCATTCCATGAGACAAAGCTTCTTCGAGGCACATTGTCAAATAGTTGTTGCGTCGTGACCATACTTCCACATTTTACATATGTGCCACAATCTGTCGGGAAGTCAGGTGTATTTGAAACTTCAGAACCTTGAAGTCGTGCCCTTTTGAAGTTAGAGAACCTTGAGGACACTTGACAACAAAGAGTCGGGAATATCTTAGGTTTCAAAATTTATAAAATGACTGACAACAGGAGGAGTCCAATATTTATAAATCCATAGCTTTTAAATATGAACCCTTTTGTAAATATTTGAAAATCACTGTGAATCTTTGGCTTTACTAAATAAAGTCTTTAACCTTTTTAAAATCACATAAGAAATAACCTCCAATTCTAATATATTTCATTCATCTTTCTAACCCCTAGGAGAAGTATTATAGGAAATACTTGTATACCTCAAAATGAACGCCATCTGGATCTGATTAAATAATGCCTCCATTTATTTTTTCGAAACTATGCTTTGGGTAAAAAATGAAAACCTACATATCTTTTGCACAACAACTTAGTTTTACATTAAATTTGGACAGCATGAAGATTTGACTGCCCCGAGCAAAACCCAGAAACTATTTAATCTCCAACGACTAAAAATTTGAATTTTGGGCTTGTTTGTGAATCACCAATGAGAAAAAGTGAAGCTGAAAATCTTGCAAACAATGAGGTAGCTGAGCATGAAAACTTGCCAGATTGGGTGTAGTGGAGATAAAATCATGCCCATAAGAGGAATTTACACCAACTAGCATAGATTTTTGAAAATTAATTGTTTTCATGACTTGGAAAGCTCAAAGGCATGTAAGGAAATGCACTAAAATTTGAAAATTTTCAAGTTCAAAATTTGGGGTAACAATATGTAAACTTGGATCATAGTGAACTGACAGTGTAAATAGTGGCAACTTACACTAATTTGGAAAAAGTATTCATCACCTAGAATTTAGAGTGGAGGTCACACACTCACCCACCTCTCTAGATCGATTTGGTTTATGACCATTCATACTCTTTACACACATTCTGTCTAAAAAGGAAGTGATGACATAACAACTTGAATAACTAGGTTACAACCTTTCCCATGGATTATTTTAACCCCAAGAATAGCCAAGTTATCTACACTTATGAACATAACATCACAATAATTAAGTGACTCCATTTCAAAAAGTATGATCTCATCAATAAATGACTTCAATTCAAAAGTATGATGTCAACAATAAAATATCTCAATCAAAAGTATAATCTCATCAATAAATGACAATGAAAAGTATAATCTTCAACAATAAATGACTTCAATTAAATATATAATCAAAAATCAAATGATCAATCAAATCATATAGGTTAGTCCCAACCTATTTACTTCATTCAATAATCAAGTAAATAATCCAACCAAATAGGTTATTCCCAACCTAGGGTTTCAATCAAATGTGATGTAATGATCAAGTGATCATAAACAAATTATAAAACCTCTCTTTCAATATACCTCAAATATTCACATGTTTATAATTTTCACTATATTTGTATATAATTTGGAGGACATTAGATTGAGAAGAGTTTGTGCTTCTGCACCTACAAGTCCTCTTCTCAATATGGCTTTGGTTTTCTATCTAACATGAGTTCTCTTCTTGAATTTTGTGAATAGGAATAGACTCTTAATCAAAAATTAAGAAAATAACATAATTAGAAAGTACATTTTTCAACCCTAATGTTGAATATTGATATAATAATCAAGCATACACCCTAACCCCAGAGAAAATACTCTCTTCCTACTTTCAAGGAGATATGAGTAATCAATCAAGTATAGACTATCAATCATGGTTGGAATAACATCACAACCTGCCAATGACGACATGTTTATTATGCCATCATTCTCATTATATTACTAACTTCATTATCCCCAATGGTTTACCTAGCCTCATAAGATAACAACTTCAAGACAACAATTCAATGTATATTAATTTCCATACTTCACAACTTATGCAACATATGTAGTCTTAATAAACTAAGTATAGTTCCAATAACAACATAGTCACTTAGATTCCAAAATTTAGTGTATATATAAGTATTCCCAAATAAAAGGGTTTCACCAATTCAAGACTTAACCAAGAACCACACAAGATTATCCAATTGAAACTAGGAAATAATCCACATTCAAAAAAAAAGATTATCATACATTTAAAACTTCATTTCCAAACAAAGGCTTTCATAAGAAAATAACCTTTCAAACATAAACCAATAAGGAATAGAAATCAGCATGCCTGTATTAAATGCTCCAATTGATATTACTTCCTCTCTAGCTCAATTCCACCAACCAACTTGCTACTTCTTCTAATTTCAACCTATCTTCAACCTCTAACCTCTTACCAATTCTCTCAACAATTGCAAAATCACAAAATAACTCTCTATCTCACAAAGGTTCTCAAATACTGTCATATAGAAAATACAATAGAATAACAATGAAGAATTCTAAATTAGAAGTGTAACAAATGGTAGAGAGAGCACCTCTATATATACTAAAATATGAGCATTGTAATGCTACAAATATGTTATTTAAAATCCTTCACCACTCAAACAAAAAACCAAAATGCATCAACTCAGCTGATATGTGGCTGATTTAAGCTCTCATATTACAACACCTAATAGTCCTCTCATTTCCAATTTCATAGTTCTATGGATGATTTGACTCCCTTCTTGTGACAACATGACTCTTTTATTGGTTTAAGGCTCAACAATGCATTACTACAAGTTTCATATTTGATTTGCAAGTCAACTACCCTCACAAATTTCTTCCATCTTTGCATTGACTGAGTTGTATGCTTATCTTATGGCTTTACTTGGATATGGAATAAGTTTAAGACTTCTATTAGTTTCCAAATTCTATATATTTTAGTCTCCCCTTCATATTTCAGTGCCCTTTACTCATGCACGTTTAAGACTAAGTTGGTATTGTTGAATCTGCATTCATTTTGCTTGCAACAATTAAACAATAGTTCCTTTACTTGTGTGCAACATGTAAGTCTCTAACTTATTCTTCCTTATGCACTTTAGGAACAACTATAAGCTTTTTCCTTTATATGATATAAGGTAGTGCTATATCATTGTGCTATGCATATTACAAATCACTTAATTTGTGCTAGTCAAAAGATAGTATAATGCTAACTTATGCGCTCATCATAAGGTTTATACTATGACCTCATACATTTCCATTTAAAATGCTTTACATGTTTAACATTTTTTTACATTGCATCTAAAATATATCTTACATAATATGTGTTTGATTTAAACTCCCTTTTCTATGCTAAATATATGCACAGCTTGTATTCCTATTATGCTGGCTTAAGTACCAACCTTTCCCTATATTGTTTATGCTTCTTATTAGCACTATGTTTACTTATAAACATTTCATAATACAATTCATATATATCTATATCTATATATATATATATATATATATATATATATATATGTGTGTGTGTGTATATATATATATGTATATATATATGTATATATATATATATATGTATATATATATTCATTTAATCATTCTTTGATATTTAAATATATTCACAATTATATAAGCATATATATAATATATACATGAACATATATATATATACACACACACGTATGTATGTATGTATGTATGTATTTACACATGTAAATACATGCATTATTATTTGACTCACATATTCCTCATCATCGATGAGTATATACACAAAATACACACACACACATATACATGTCACAAATAGACAATTTATATCCTCATGCATATTATGTAATCACATGCACGAGTTATTGTTCATACATATATACATATATAAATTCAATGCATATACTTCTCAACATAGATATAGATATGAACACATGAAGAATAAGGACTTTCACTTGACATAAAGACTTAATTACATTTTCCCAATCAAGAACATTCAAATATTAACACCATAAATCAACACAAAACATACTCAAACCCTGACAAATGGTTACTTGCCATTTTTTGAACTATCTTAATTCAACTTAGACCAACTAGGATGTGAGTGTGTGATAGCTCAAATAGGCATATAATGGTTACCGAGCCTAGCTCCTTTCCTAAGTGATACTCCCCCTCTCATACGTGAGGGCTTGACCCCTTCTTACATCCAAATTAGTGCATCGCATAGGTAGTTAGTCATTTGAACGTGAAATATATTTGCATTATCAAAGCATTAATATATTCACATTGCTATGCATATTCACTCATTGCATTTCCCATTAGCATAAAACATAATCATTCCTTCAAAAGCAATAACATCTTAATGCATATTTTAGTATTTCATTCACCTATCAAACATATTAAAGTCATGATTCACATTTATCATCAATTGCACTCATGGAGGTAAAATTAGCTTGGTCACTATGGAGGCATATGATGCAAGTAAGATTTTGAATTCAATAAAGATCTATGTTTCATAATATTCTCTTGTGTTATTTCGATATGTTGAACTCTAAGTTGTAGGGATGGATAGTTCTTATTGGACCCTTCATTTGTGACTACAACAAAGTCATATGGAAAAAATTTGTATGCTTTTCCTCCTCACAAATCCATTGATTTATATCCCTCTCCTTTCAATAAATTTCTTCCTTCTTAATGATGTTATGTAATTTGCTTAACATGGATTTTTCCTTACCTAATAAAATCATCGATGCTTCCAACTCTAGATCCTTTTGTACTTATCTAAGCAAGTCCTTACGGGATTTTTTTGAGCAAATATGAGTAAATGGGACATAGGGATGTCAACCTCTCTAGAAAGGATAGGGTTCAAAGAAGAACAAGTGATCTTGGGACCTGAGGGAAAAACCAACTCCAACACCGATTGAGGAGGAAAATCAAGGGAGAACTTTCTATCCTAACAAGGGGAGGGAGAGCTTATTTTTTCCCTTATTAGGGAGTTGAAACCTTCAACACTTGCTTAGGAAAAGCATTGTAGAGGTGGCCGACAAAAGAGAAAAATTGACAGAAGAGAGAAAATTTTTCATATACAATGGCTTGAGACTAGTTACCAAGCATAGAATCTAAAGTGATTGAGGAAGGAAAAAATTTATTGGGTTCAATACTCATGCAAAAGTGAGTGAACACCTACCTAGACTGTTCCTTGGTGACATATTCCAAAGAGATAAATTTACCAAAATAGTTAGCCACACCCATAATAATCTCCTCATCTAAAAATTCTAGGGGAAGCCCTAAGAGCTGCACCCAAGTTGGGAGGGCAACCACCAAATGATCAAAAAGGTCAAACTAGAGTGCCATTTGCATAAAAAAAGAATCAAGGACCACTAGTTAAAGTCTTCAAATAGTCTCCCTGAAGGGTGAAGGTGAAGCATAAAAATCCCTTAGGGAGAGTAGAGATGGACAAGTAACCCTTAATAGGCCATCAAGAGGATGCCCATTTCTGAACATATTCAATGTTAGGATGCCTTCCCACAAACCTTCTAATAAAGGAGTTCTCCATTTTAGCTAGGGAATGATTGATCGATGGGTCCTTAATTTTTATAGTAGTCCCTTCATCATAATGCAGTATCTATGCACCATTAGAGTAAACCTTCTTGGTACCAGTGAAAAGAGCTTTCCAATTTGGTCTAGTGAGGGTACCTTTTGAGAAGTAGGGGAAGCAATACGTGACAACCCACAACACCTGTGACTACCTTTAAGAAGCACACCTTCCCTAGTAGAACCACTAGAGACATCACACACTAGAGGACGAGAACCAAGAGATTCTTGCCCAACTCCAACATCTCTCACACCACTCATTTTTTCAAATTTTGGTCTTTAATTATTGTTTACTAGAGTGAAATTATAAATTATGTTAATACCCAAAAGGATTTTGTATTCATCTTATGATATTTCTCATATCATTTTGAAAATAGAAATAATTGTTAATTTGGACACATTTCTCATAATGCATCTATTTTCATACAAACCAAAATAACGAATATAGTATTTTGTTGAAATGCCATCAATATGAAGGGAAATCATTTTTTATAGAATTATTTTTCATGTGTGGAAAATAGAATTCTTTTTTTTTTTAATAAAAATATTTCGATTAGAAAATACAATATAAATATAAGAATAAAATAAATATATACTCTATGTTTTATAAAGTTTACTCTAAGACTCACATTCTTGTAAAATTTTATTTCATGATGAATTTTTAATGATATGAAAATTTACTCAATAATTTGTGTCTAATGAAATACTTCCATATGAATTGGAAAGAAAAGTATACCACATGTGGAATATTTAAAAGATATCTATACATGTTGGCAATACCATATATAATGAAATCTAACCTAATTTTCCTTATGTCTAGAACTGATTTATACTTCCACCTCTCGGGACATCCTGCAAACACTTTTCACATTATCTTCTATAACAAACCTATGTTGATTATGCGTAAAAATAAAAAGGCATGATATTTCAAAAAATGAAATTTTAAGCATATTTAAAAAAGCTAAGATAGAGGGGATATTTTTATATAATATTACTCCAAAAAATCAAGGTAGCTAAATTGGATTTAGTTATAGTGAAAAAACTTCACTTATGTGGTTTTAGGGGAGATGCACTAGATGATCCACATCAGCAGAGTTTTTCACTTAACCCACTTTTAGGTGAAGTCCATTCATAAATATATAGAGCACGCGGAACACTTTCCTAAAAGATGGTTTTGCATAGGCATCCACTCACCCCTCTAATTCACCATATAAATTTAGTTATATATACTTTATAACTACTCTTATTTTTTTCCTACATACCATACATGCATGTAAGGAAAGTAGAGAAGAGGGTATAAGAGAAAGGCGAGGGGAGGAAAAATTTTAATTAATTTTTAATATTACGCCATTATAAATAATATAAAATATGGTAAATTTGTCTTTGCTGAAATTAAATGGTCTCACAAAGAGTCTACTATAGATCAAATTTTCTAGTGAAAAATCTTTATGCTATTAAGGGATGTGGATAAGATCATGCCCTAGGTAAATGTGGAAAAATGAACCTTGTATCTATACTGAAAGATTTATAATTTAATTAATAAACCCATACTATAGTTGCAAAAAATGAATTATAAGATGTTTCCAACTCACCAATAAAGTAATATAAAATATACTTAAAATGTTATAAAATAAAGTGAGCCATGCTTGTCTAGAGAAAACAAGGCCAATTTGAATATAATAAGGGCTAAAAAATATACACTTTCTTGTTATTTACATGGAGATAGGTCATAATCATGTATGGTATTCTTAGCCTTGGACTATTAGAAATTTGAAATTCGTATTAAGGAGATGTGTTCATGTTCATGATTTTCTCAATGAGATAAAGTAACAACTATGATCCATTCAAGAGTGGAAAATATTCTATGAAATGTTAAGACTGTTTTGAGAAGAGTGGTGAGATATAAAAAAATATATTGGATCAAATGTTAGGTGAATGTGGATAGTAAAAAACCCAAAACACACTATAACTATACATTAATGTCATTCGCACAAGTAACATCAATTGAGAGGGAAAAACTATAAGGGCATTTAATTTTCTCCTCTATAAATTTAAAGTGCAAACACAAAGAAATAAAAATAAAAATTATTATTATTTTTAAAATATTGAAAGTATTGGTTCCTATTATTCTAGATCCAAAATATTGAGAACTTTTTAAAAATTATACAATATCTTTAATAAGAAAATTATAATTCAATATATTAGAGATAAAACATAATTTATCAATAGCATGTTTGTTGAATAAAACTTATTGTAAAAATCTATTAATTTAAATAAAATTTAAGATTATTATAATAACTATTTAACAACACAAATAACATAAATTTGAACATTCAACATTAAACTAACATATTATAGTTTTATCCTTCAATTAAAAGTTAAAATTTTATCATTTCATTATATAATATGATCCATTAAATATAAACTAAAATTAATAAAATACCTGTATAAATTCAAATGAACCATTTAATCTTGCACATCAAATAAATATGATAAAAAATAGAAAAGTATCTATTGAAGATTGGCCGACATAAAATCACAAAGCATCTCTTTGAAGACATTAAGATAGAAAGAAGTAGAATGATATTGTTGCCTTTTTTGCTCCTCCTGAAGACGCAGGTTAATTTTAGCAAGTTTCAAAATACCTTCAAACTACCCTCATGCATGGAATGTTTCCAATCAAACCAATTCTCTTTCATGCAATCTAATGTTTAACTGCTAGCAAATCATGGAGACGCTTTATATCAAGCTCTAAAATGCACTTTGATACACTCCATATACAAAGTACATCCACTCGATATATACAAAGTATTGACGGAGTACATGCACTCGGCTCGTCTGATAAAAGTGCAAGAGTGGGATGGCAGGAGGCAAAAGAAAACGAATAGTGGATTATGTAGATTATGAATCCCCTGCCAAAAGAAAGCGGCAATGGGGAGATTATGAAATGGCAAGAGAAGTAGATTATGAAATAGAAGATGTTATGGAGAGGTTAGGAACGATGATGACAGATTTTAAAATGGCAATGGAAATAGATGATGGAGGTAACTGAATTGATAACCTTGTAAACTGTAGTTAAGTCAATTGATAGCTATTGGTATTCTGCATTTTCTTTTTGATGAGTTCTGCAGTGTCCCAGTGGAAGCCTCTTCAATGGAGGTATTTAGACTGCAGAGCGAAGTTAAAAGATGTAATGCCATGGAGTCGAATTCAAAATGTATGCTGGGTTTATTAAAATGGATAGTAACCATGTGTCAATAAACATGGTTGTTGTAAACAAATTGTATTATAGACATGTAAGGATTATGAATTTGTGTACAGAGCATGTCAATAAAAAATTAGATACTGTTTTTTAGTAACATATCAAGGAATCTCGGATTAGTACAAGTAAATAGAAAATTTCACCTTTGGCTCACAACTTTGCTTTAGTATTTTAAAGTTTCTCTTTTTTAAAGGAGAAAAATAAATTGTGTTAGGTTTTTTTTAATTATTAATTTTAGTTTTTATTTTCTTGGGCATTTTTCTTTGTTGTTCTGGCGGATGCGAAACGTGGACCGAAACCGAACTTTGAAACTTTTCCAAGTTCCAGTTTCTGTTCCGGTTTCAATTCTTGTTCTACCCGTTGCATTTGTTCTGCCTTTTTATCCTTGCGTTTGGTCGTGGGGTGTTTTCTTCCCTTCTTTTTTCTTTCTCTTGTCTCTTTCGTCATCGTCTCTTGTGTGTTGTCGGAGGCGGAGACGGGATGGAAACTGAACCTGTAACTTGGAAAAGTTTGAGGGTCGGGTTTTTGTTCCACTTCCGCCCCCGTTGGGTTGGGTTTTTGTTCCGCTTCCACCCATTGCGTTCATTTTTTTGTTGCTTGTTTGGTCTCTTTTGCGAGGCCGATTTCAGAAGACATTTGGGATCTGGAGTTTTGCAAAGTTCTGTTTCCTCATTCGGTTCCGACTCCACCCCCACCCTACTGCAGGTCCCCGGTTTCTTTGCTTTGCAGGTGCAGAACCAAAATGTGGGTTGAACTTGGAAATGTTGGTCATTTCCGAGTTTAGTTTTCATTTTGGCTCTAGTTCCGGTTCCAATCGCTTGGTCGCTTGGTCGAGTTTTGGTTTTTGCATACTTGCTTTCTTGCAGGGTTGGAGCCAGAACAGTGTGAAGAATTTAAAGATTAACGAATGGTCTTGTGTTTTGTTCCTGTTCTGACTCCGGTTCCAGTTCTGATTTCATTTTGGTTCCTATCTCGCCAGTATTATAGGTAAGTGTTGTTCCTGGTTCTGATTTGGTTCTAGGTCCACCAGAGTTGAGTTTTTGCTAAGTATAAGAAAGGTGAAGGTATGAAAGGTAAGACGAAGAATGATATTTTCTATGCTTTTAGAGGACTGATGAGGGCATTGTTTTGCAGAGTGTTGGGAACGATGAACGATGTTTCTCAAGGGAGTCAACCTGTAGAGAGTTCTAGGCAGAGAGGAAAACCTAAGAGGAAGAAGCCGTGAGTCTTGATGGCAGACGAGACGTCTACTGGAAAAAGTAGATCGACATTAATGACAATGCTTCAGAACATTCAAGGTAACTCTGCAAAGTAGTCTTGAGGTCAAGGATGAGGGCTATGAGTTAATGATGGTGGTTGTAACAATCTTGAAGTGTTGCAGGGGACCATACCTGTGGGAGATCCTTCGTCGACATAGACAAAGTACACACATTTAATGCAAGTTTGACTTTGTTTCAGATTCCTCTAGGGCCAACTTCTTCTATGACCGACTTATTGTAAACCCTAAAACGGGGCTGACGTATCTGACGTGTTTATAAATATGGTGTTTCGCCTCTTTAGTAAGAAGGGGGGAAAATTGTTGTTAGATGAGTTAGAAGTTAGGGTTAGAAAGGTCTAGAGAAATCAAGTGTAAAAAGTGAATTTAGCAGTAAAGCGAGTTAGGGTTTTGAAGGAAGTTAGACGTTTTTACAGTTCAACAAGAAGAAGTGATGTATCTTCCTGATTTTCTTAGCATAAATGGAGAAAATTTGAAGACATGGGTTTTCTATACACAGGTGATCTTGCTAGATTTTTAAATGCTTCTTATCTATTTCATTAACAATAGGAGCAGCTAGGTTTAAACCTACTTCATGCTATGCTCTAGAATGGTATTCATTTTTGGTTAATCATTTGATTTCAAAAGCTTTCAAGGAATGGAATTTTATCTTATGTTTTGTTTGAATGATGATTTGCAATCTATTGTTAAAGCTTACACTGTGAATGAATGAGACTTTGTATCAATTACAAGTTAATTTTATTCTACAATTCTAGTTTAGGAATTCTTTAGAAGGTAACAAGTCTGGTTAGTTGAATGAATCAACATTCTTTTCAGTTTAAAAGCCTTAATCTATTTTTTTTCTATTTTTTTAAAACCCCTGGTTAAAGTAGGTTTAGATAGATGTTTGATCTTGTAACAATCCAGAAGCTCAAGACCAGCATGCCCCTTGAACATTACAACCATATTGACCACTTTGTGAAACAACAACATTGTTAACCAACATCAAAGACCTTGGGAGGTGATTAGTTTAATTGTTGATTGTCTCTTTCAAGAGAGGTGAGATATTTCACTTTTATCTTACCTGCATGTTGTGGGTCAATTCGGCACCTCAATAGTTCTAGCGCTAGAGGGAGGGCCAAAAGAGAAAACTGGATAATATTGGGTTTTTATCACCAGAGAGGTCCCATAGAGTTCTTTGATCAACTGAAAACCCACCACCTTTGATAGAACTCAAGACCCCAATGAGACACTAGATTCATAGGACTAGCGCAACCATTCTACTACCCTTGTCAGCTCCACTCACTCCACCAGGCTTTCCACCAATACCCCAGTTGATACCCTTGAATCCATCACCAAACCCATCTCAAGTGCCATTACAGCTGGCTCAACCCCCACCACCGCCACCAATGGCATTTTTCATGAATAATCCCTCTCCATTGGGGACTATTCTTGGAGGCTTTCATGATATGCCTAAGAATCCTGAGAGATTCTATCCCAAATACATTCATGGTGAATCAAGGAGTGCTGAGGAGCACATACAAGATTTTAAGGACACTTGTACCAGAGCCTAGATAGCTCACCATGATGTGGTGTGTTGGTTGTTCCCTTATTCCTTAGGGGATATGGCATACAACTGGTACCTAAATCTTCCACAAGGTTCTATTCTGAGCTGGACAGATTTGGAGAATGCTTTCATCAATCAGTTCAAAGTTTGTGTGGATCTAGCCATTTTGTCCCATCAATTTGCTACCATTAGGAAGGAGCCATGTGAATAACTGCCCTTGTTTAACACAAGATTTTTTGAATGTATAGGAGATTGCAGGACCCCTATCTAGTTAATGAGAATAGTGCCATTCAGGCATATTTTAGAGTTATAGAACCTTTGCTTGGCTTGTTCCTACAAAGGACTTATCAGCCGACAGATATTGATTCTCTGTCTAAAGTTTATCATCTAGCCATCAAGCTACAACAGCAAGCTAGCTCTCAACAAGGGAACTTGGGAGGAGGTTTTCCTTCTATGGGATATCAGATGCTTAACTCAACCCCTTTATTCAATACTGTCCCAGGAATGTCTCCTTCCCATTATGGACCTATGTTTGAGTTGCATACTCAATCTCCTATTCCATTCTTTTCCAATGGAGCTCCTAACTTCTCTCAACAATCACAGGCTCATCACAATCCACATGGTCATCATAATCAAGCTGGAATACCAAATCCTGTCGGTCAGCCACTTGTTGCTAAAAATGTTGAGAGTGAAAGGATAGTTCAATTCACAAACGAGGTGGAGACCCTAAAGAAAACCCTGTCTCAAGTCACAAATGACATGGCTCAACTTAAACTAAACCCCTCTCATTACTAATGTAATTATGTTAATCAAGGTAATTACCCTAATCAAAATAATAATAATCTGGGTAGTTATCAGAACAACAAAAATCACAGCCAGAGGAATTATCAAGGCCAAAAATTCCCTAACCAAGGCTATCAAAATCAGAATAGAGGATATAACTAGAGGCCTAATAACAACAAACAATGGAACACAGGGCCAAATAATGGTGGATTTTCTCACAATTATCAAGCTAATGAGGACATGCCACACACTGTAAATGTTGTTGACCTCAATTTTATGACTAATTGGTGTAGGTTGCATGATACTGCAACTCATTCCGAGGTGAACTATCCTGAAATGGAGAAGGTCGTGAAGATGGCACATGCAGATGCCCAAACGTTCCAAGGGAATTCAAATAAAGGAGGTGGCTCAGTGGATACAACAATGGCTTATGACCTCTTTGAGGAAGAACCTTCATTCCCAAGGCAGAATGAGAATGAACCAGAGGAGGATGCGTATGATGCCCAAGCCTTTCAGACAAAGGGAGGACACTTCCTAAGAAACCAAAATAAGGGTCTATTCACTACATCAGCACCACCTAACCACATGGTGCCTCTGAATCAGAGTGCTGATAACAACCTTCCTCCACCAAAGGGTCTGCCTGACTTCTCTAGCAGAGGTAATTCATCTAGTGTTTTCAAATATAATGCAAGTTATAACACAAAATTTAATATTTGTTTCTGAGATGCAAAAACAAAAAACCTCTTTATCATACTTTGACATCCTAAAATGGTGCCCTTCCCAATGAGATATAGTGTTGAAAGCTTTGGAAGAAGCTAATAAATCAAAAGGGAAAACCAAGGTGGCACCCGCTATGGACATGAATGCGGCTTTGTTTAGAAAAAAGGTAGTTACCCTACCATTTCTTTTAAGTTTGAGAATCTGTGGGAAAAATCTGCACAGTTGTCTGCTAGATTCAGGGGCTTTTGGCAATGTTATGCCATTCACTGTATGCAGGAAATTGGGATTGAATCTTGTCCAAAAAAACAAGAAGGTCATCCAACTTGATAAAACAAAGGTTAATGTAATTGGAGAATTGAGAAATATACATATGCAAGTAGGGTCTGACCCTAGGATTCAAACCAATATGGATATTCAGGTAGCAGACATTCCTGAGACTTACAGTATGCTTTTGAGTAGAGATCTAATGAAGAGTATAGGGGGATATCTCTCCCTCGACTTTTCACATATGTGGTTACCATGGGGGGAATTCCTACGCAGATTAGGATTGAGAGTGAACCTCACCTCAAACATATCATCACTGAGTATGATTGTCCCAACGAGGTAGCTTATTTTGAAACCGAGATAGGGGTTTATAAAAGAGAGGAAATTATGACTCTTTCTGTTCTTGATTCTAATGATTCGTCAATGATACAAGAATTTCCTGATCCCATGATTATTATAAACTAGAAGGTATTGATCAAGAAGCTGCAATAGGATCAACTGGTCTTAGGGGAATATATCAATTTGTGGAGTCTTCTACTCCCAAATTGGTGCAGGGTGCACTACCAAAATCATTCGGAATTGACCTGCCAACCCTGCATCAATGTTCTAAATCATGTTTTCCAAACTAAAGAAACAAGCCCAAGTCACCTTGAGACCGTTTCATACCACTTCTCATTTGAAGCCAAAAATGCAATAATGTTAACCAGGGATAATATATCTTCTGAGGAAGTCCCTCCTCAAACTGAACTTACCCCGGTCATAATACTGGACCAACATAGTTGTGTTGAACAACCCTAGGGTTTGTTTGATACCCCTGCACTCACAAGTATACCAAAACCCAAGGGGTTAATCAAAGATGCAGATAACTGTCAGAAAGATATCCTAGGATTACATGATATATTTGAAAGGGAATTGGATATTGCACCCGATGAACCTATTGAGCACCCATTCCCAATATTTGATGCAAAAGATTAAGTAGCTCCACCTATGGTTTACCTTATCCAAACACCCACAACAAGCTCAAAGAGATCAACCCCAACTCATAATCAGCTATAGACCCTCACATTTCATGGATCCAAATCTAAAACAGGGTGTGGTGCTAGAATTGAGTTAACCAGCCCAAAGGAAAAAAAAAAAATTGCTTCCTACAGGTTGAAGTTTGGATGCACTAACAATAGAGTAGAATATGAAGCATTGGTTTAGGGACTGATGTTCGCACATCAGAAGAAAGTTACTGCCTTGATGGTTAAAGGAGATTCAAAAGTGATTATCAAGCAAGTATGCAACCAGTACACATGTCACAATAAAAGGTTGGTAGCTTATAGAAATCAGGCGTGGAACCTGATTGAAGACTTTGATGCTTTTGGGATTAGTTTAATCCCTAGAGAGGAGAATCAAATAGATGATTCATTAGTTGTTGCCGCAAGTACCCTGGAGCCCATGCAAGGCTCCAAGCTCAAGAAGTTCTTAGTAGAATTGATATCCACCCTAGTTGTCCTTGATAACGTCAGGAATTTTCAAGTCTTTGATGATGATCGACATATCCTTTTTTTTCTAGCAAGCTCAGATGTTTTTGAAGGACATATCATCGATGAGTCCGATAGAGATCAAGGAGACTGGAACCCTGAGGACTGCGATACAAAAGGTGTCCTCAATTTAAAAAGTAATAACATTCCCAAGGGAATGGTGGCCTTAGAAATAATTTTTGATTCAAATCCAAGGGCTCGGGAAAAGGTATCAACTGAAGATAAGGGAGGTGAATATGAAACTGTTAACTTAGCTGAATCTGGCCCTGAAAGAAATTTTTACATAGGGAAAGCTTGCCCTGAAGAAATTAGAGAAGATATATTGAGGGCACTGAAGAGTAACATTGCTGCAATAGCTTGGGGGTATGAAGATCTAAAAACATTTGATACTTCTATGTTAACTCATACTATTCCTTTGAAGCCTGAAGCTAGACCATTTTGGCAGAAACGTCCTGTCAACGCCTTGATTGAACCATTGATCTTTAAGGAAGTTCAAAAATTTCTTTATGCAAGAAGAATATTCCATGTACGACATTCAACATGGGTGGCTAACTTGGTCCTAGTTCATAAAAAGAATGGGGAGATCAGGCTATGTGTAGATTTCAAGAATTTGAATAGAGCTTCAGAGAAAGACAACTACCTACTCCCTTCTCTGGACGAAGTCTTGCAAATTTTCAATGGGTCTCAGATGATGTCATTCCTAGATGGTTATTCTGGGTACAATCAAGTGATCGTTAATTATGAAGACAGAATGAAGACAACCTTCACTACTAAGTGGGGAACATTTGCTTACAAGAGGATGCCATTTGGTTTGATAAATGTTGGAGCAACCTTTCAGCATGCAATGGTTGTAGCGTTCAAAGATTTGATTGGTAAGTGCATCATCAATTATATGGATGACCTGACAGTATTCTCCAAAGATAGACTAAACCATGATGTAGACTTGGCTAAAGTTCTTGAAAGATGTATCCAATATGGTGTTTCTCTAAATCCTAAAAAAGTGTGTGTTGGGGGTTTCTTAAGGGAAACTTTTGGGACACAATCTCAGAAAGAGGGATATCAATAGATATAGACCGAGTTGAGTCTATTCTGAAGTTAACCATGCTAGGAAGTAAAAAGGAGATGAGATCTTACTTCAGAAAGATCAACTTTGTGAGGAAGTCTATCACAGGTTTTGTAGAAATTGTTAAACCTTTGAATGAAATGATGAAGAAAGACGCTAGAATAGAATGGAGTAATGAGGCAAAGGCTGCTTTTTCTCAGGTTAAGCAATCCATTTCAGAGGCACTAGTCCTCACCAGTCTTGACTACTTGAATCCATTCTATATTTATTCTTTTTCCTCTGAACACTCATGTGCAGTTGTCCTGACACAACGAAGAGAGGAGGGGGATGAAAGGCCAATTTCCTTCATGAGCTCTCCGTTTAAGAATGTTGAAGTCAAGTACCCACCTCTTGAGAAACAAGCTTTTGTGTTGGTTAGAGCTGTCAAGAAGTTTAGGCATTATATCCTTCGAAGTCAGATCATTGTTGTGGTTCCTGATGCTGTTGTGAAGTCTCTACTTATGCAGAGGGAGTTGGGAGAACGAAGAGGGAAATAGATGGCTATTTTATAGGAATTCGATCTGGAGGTGCACCCTATGAAACTTTTTCGAGGTCAAGGCCTGTCTAAAGCAATGGTGGATGCTGGTAAGAAAATTATTTGTCAGCAATACACAACACGGTCCTTTTCTAATGACCCTTGGTATGTCAATATCGTTTATTTCATGCTTAATAATCGGTGCCCAGAGGGAATGAATACAACTCAGAGGAGAGCACTGAGAATGAAAAGCTCCCATTATATGCTTAAAGGAGGATTGTTATACAGAAATAATTTTGAAGTGGTTTATCTATGATGCCTTGATCAACAAGAGGCTAAGCACACAATTGTTGAATTTCATGGAAAACATGGCACGGGTCATGGTTCTGTGGATTCTTTAGCACATCAGATCCTTAGATCTGGTTATTATTGGCCATATGTGTTTAAGGATTCCTACCAACATGTAAGCACATGTCATATATGTCAAATTTCTGCATCAAGGGAGCTATCCACCCATGCCATTACAGCCTATTTATGAGATAATGCCATTTGCCCAATGGGAACTTGATTTTATTGGGGTAATTAACCCAAATTCTTCTATAGGAAATAAATTCATTTTGACCGTCACAGATTAGTAGCACAAGATGGAAAAAAGCTATACCTTGCAAGAATAGCACAACGGAGGTAGTAATCAAGTTCCTCACTGAATGCATCACAACCAGGTTTGGAGTACCCTTTGCACTAGTATGTGATAATGGCCCTGCCTTTTCTTTTCCTGATTTCATTTCATGGGATTATGATCATAAGATTGTTTTAAAGTATTCTTCAAATTATTATCTGCAAGGAAATGGAGTTGCAAAATCAACTAATAAAAATCTCCTAGGATTAATCAAAAAAATGTTAGAGAACAATCCTAGAGACTGACATACCCAATTGAAATTTGTGTTATGGGTAGATAGGACTAGGATCAAGGTTGTGTTGAAGACTTCACCGTTTAAGCTAGTGTAAGGCCAAGAGCTCGTGTTCCCTATTCACTTGCAAATACCTATCCTAAAATTTATGAAAGAATTTTACTCTAGTGATGATAGGATTGAAGTAAGGTTAGTTGGCTTGCTGAAATTAGAAGAGCAGAGAGATGCTGCTTTGCTACAATTCTTTAGGCCCCAGGGTGTTGTCAAATGTTGGTTTGAAAAAAGAGCCAAAATCAAGGCCTTCAGGATATCATACCTTGTCTTACTATGGGATAAAGCCAATGAAAAAAAGGGCGACCAACAGAAGTTTGATAAGCTCTGGTTGGGTCCCTATCAAATTGCTGAAATCCTAGGAGAAAATGCTTTCCGCTTGAGTAGTTTAACATGAGAACATGTTCCATTTCCTATCAATGGACAATTTCTCAAACATTATTTTGGGTCGTAAGAGGTCTGGTATTTTGTTGGGTTGTATATATGTAATTATTTTGTTGTTCCATGCATTTTGTCTTTTCCCTGTATTTTCTTGCTTTTTGTTCTTTTGTTTCTTTTTGTGGGGGCCTTCATTTTATCCAGTTGAGAAAGGGGGTTGTTATCTGAAGTATACTTTGGTTACTAGGAGAGAAGTTGGTTTAGATATTCTTAGGTTTTCTGATGGGATGATTTTGTTCTAAATTCATTGTTTTATGTCCATTGTCAATGAGAGTTGTGGAAAGTCATTAGGAGCAAGGTGTAAAGTAAGCATTCTTCACTAACTATGATTGAATCCGTCACAAATCATCAGAAACATCTCCTTTTGTAATGGTATATTTTTCTTAGGATGATGGTGTTGCAATATTTGAGTGAAAAATCTAATTCCCCAAATGTTGTTATGAAGTCCATGGTAGTTTTCAACCCAGTACAGATTTTGGACATCTGACATATTGAGAAGAAATTGAATGAAGGAACTTCAAAAGAACTATCTAAAAAAAAAAGAGAACTCAATACTAAATGGGTGATTCCAATATCTCTACCGAGGCTATGGACGCCTGACTGGTAGTAGAGCAATGCTATGAGAAAACTAGAGGTATCCCTGTCGGAGCTATGGATGCTTGACTGGCAACGGAGCAATGCCCAGGATATCATTGCACAACATTCAAAGGGAATCAACTCATGTAGTTCAAATATTGCACACAATTGTTCAAAAGATGAAGAATACTTTGTAAAAGGGTGATGCACCATCAAGCACACACATAGATTCTAGGTAGCCAGTGTTGGTTTACATTTGAGATTCTAGCTCAACCTTGATTCTTGAAACTGG
The DNA here is from genome assembly GCA_007258455.2 of Sequoia sempervirens. NCBI lineage: Eukaryota > Viridiplantae > Streptophyta > Pinopsida > Cupressales > Cupressaceae > Sequoia > Sequoia sempervirens. The sequence continues at coordinate 366,641,283 of VDFB02000003.1, read as the reverse complement.
CCTAACTTGAGTTGTGATGTCCATAAACTAAGAGTTTTGGGTGACTAAATCCTTCAGTTTCTTGTAAATGGTTAAACCATTTCCCCAGCCAAGTCGCTAATTGTTATGCCTTGCATAACCACCCCATTTTAAACTTGATCAAAATGGGTCCCCCCCCTTTCTGTTTTCATTTTCCTTTGGTTTTGTGTTTTGTGCCTTAGGAGTTTTCTTTCTTCCATGGGCCTTTTTCTTTGCTGTTCTGGTGGACATGGAACACAGACTAAAACTGAACTTTTAAACTTTTCCAAGTTCCAATTTTTTTTCTGGTTCCAATTCCGGTTCCGCTCGTTGCGTTTGTTCTTCCTTTTTATCCTTGCGTTTGGTCGTGGGGTGTTTTCTTCCCTTATTTTTCTTTCTCTTGTCTCTTTCCTCGTGGTCTCTTTGTGTGTTGTTAGAGGCAGAGTCAAGATGGAAACTAAACCTGTAACTTGGAAAAGTTTTAGGGTCGGGTTTTTGTTCCGCTTCCGCCCCTGTTAGGTCAGGTTTTTTTTCTACTTTCGCCCGTTGTGTTTGTTTGTTTCTTTCTTGTTTGGTCTCTTTTGCACGGTCGGGTTTGGAAGGGATTTGGGATCTGGAGTTTTTTTAAGTTCTATTTCCTCATTCGGTTTTGACTCCACCCCCGCCCTACTGCAGGTCCCTGGTTTCTTTGCTTTGCGGGCACAGAACTGGAATGTGGGTTGAACTTGGAAATGTTGATCATTTCCGGGTTTAGTTTTCATTCTGACTCCGGTTCCCATTTCGATCGCTTGGTCGCTTGGTCGAGTTTTTCTTTTCACATACTTGCTTTCTTGTGGGGTCGAAGCCAGAATGGTGTGAAGAATTTAAAGATTAATGAATGGTCTTGTGTTTTGTTCCCGTTCCGACTCCGGTTCCGGTTCTAATTTCATTTTGGTTCCCATCCTGCCAGTATTATAGGTAAGTGTTGTTCCTGGTTCTGATTTGGTTCTACCTCTACCAGAGTTGAGTTTTTGCTAAGTATAAGAAAGGGGAAGGTATGAAAGGTAAGATGAAGAATTATATTTTCTATGCTTTTAGAGGACTGATGAGGGCATTGTTTTGCAGGGTGTCGGGAATGACGGACTCTATTTCTCAAGGGAGTGAACCAACAGAGAGTTCTAGGTAGAGAGAAAAACCTAAGAGGAAGAAGTCACGAGTCTTGATCGTAGACGAGACATCTACTGGAAAAAGTAGATCGACATTAATGACAATGCTTCAGAACATTCAAGGCAACTTTGGAAAGGAGTCTCAAGGTCAAGGATGAGGGCTATGAGTTAATGATGGTGGTTGTAACAATCTTGAAGTGTTGCAGGGGACCATACTTGTGGGAGATCCTTCGCCGACATGGACAAAGTACACACATTTAATGCACGTTTGACTTTGTTTCAGACTCCTCTAGGGCCGACTTCTTCTATGACCGACTTATTGTAAACCCTAAAATAGGGCTGACGCATTTGGCACATTTATAAATATGACATTTCGCTTCTTTTGTAAGAAGGGGGGGAAATCGTTGTTAGATGAGTTAGAAGTTAGGGTTAGAAAGGTCTAGAGAAATCAACTGTAAAAAGAAAATTTAGTAGTAAAGCGAGTTAGGGTTTTGAAGGAAGTTAGACATTTTTACAGTTCAACAAGAAGAAGTGATGTATCTTCCTGATTTTCTTAGCATAGATGGAGATAATTTAAAGACATGGGTTTTCTGTACATAGGTGATCTTTCCAGATTTGTAAATGCTTCTTATATGTTTCATTAACAATAGGAGCAGCCAAGTTTAAACCCACTTCATGTTATGCTCTAGAATGGTATTCATTTTTGGTTAATCATTTTATTTGAAAAGCTTTCACGAAATGAAATTTTATCTTATGTTTTGTTTGAATGATGATTTGCAATCTACTGTTAAAGTTTACACTGTGAATGAATGAGACTTTGTATCAATTACAAGTTAATTTTATTCCGCGGTTCTAGTTTAGGAATTCCTTGGAAGGCAACAAGTCTAGTTAGTTCAGTGAATCAACATTATTTTCAGTTTAAAAGCCTTTATCTATTTTTTTTTGTTTCCTTAAAACCCCTGGTTAAAGTAGGTTTAGATAGATGTTTGATCTTGTAACAATTCAGAAGCTCAAGACCACCAGGCCCCTTGAACATTACAGCCATATTGACCACTTTGTGAAACAGCAACGTTGTGAACCAACATCAAAGACCTTGGTAGGTGATTAGTTTAATTGTTGATTGCCTCTTTCAAGAGAGGTGAGATATTTCACTTTTATCTTACTTGCATGTTGTGGGTCAATTTGGAACCTCAACAAGTACTAATTCCAAAATAAAACATTATCAATTCCCCTCTAGTTAAGAAAACAGTATCATTTTTTGGAAACTCATAACCTGACCCCTAGTACACATCTTTTCCTCATTCACATATTCGAACATCTCCAAACATCAAGAGACTTTCAACTAATGTCATGTAGCATTCCATTTGTCTGGCAGAAACATCCCTAAAAAATAAAGATACACCAAATAGAAGATTTTCTTAAATATGTCAGGTAATTGACATGGAATCATTAATTTTGTTCATTTGATAGAAAACAGTTGAAAAAGAGATAAAAGATATAATAAAAATGCTAATCTCATGAACTTCACTAATTTTTTCATGAAAGTTTATATCATGTTCTATAGCAAAGAATTTTCTTACCAAATCCCAAAGTGACATTAGATACTTACAAGAAAAGAAAACAATATGAAATGCTGGGAAATATCTGTGTACAAAAGCATTATAAATTGATTGAAAAGGGAAATATTCAGGTACAGTATGTTAGTAGCTTGTGCCTTATAAAGAATGGTATTCCTTGATTGCATTTGCAATTTTCTTGTAACCAAAAAAAACAAATAATTAAAGAATTTTTTTAAGTCAACATTTTTTCTAAAGTATCTTCAAAATTATTCATTTATTGTTTTCAAACTATGTAAAGGACTATTATAGAGGAGTTATCATTAGATTTATTTTACTTGGTTGTGTAAGGATTGTAGTCATTTTTAACAAAGTTAGATTTCTCATTCAATTCCACAAGCAAGATGGGAGTATATTGTGCTTTAAGGTGAGTTACTATAGTGTCACTAGGAAAATTAGACTCTTAAGTACTCTTAAATCATCAATATTAGTCAAACAATTATTTTATGCAATAATTAAAAACATATTAAGTTGTCATGCATATAAAATTATTAAAAATTAGTAACATCAACTGATATTAGTTATAGGGCCATTACGATGAACTATGTAGTCTTAACATTATTGAACAACCAACCAATAAAAGGAAAAACTCAACGAAATAATGATGCTTATCATATCTAAGTTAAGAAGAAAAGTGATGCAGAGCAGGGAGGAATTTGTCTTAGAATCACAATTCAAAGTATTTCAAACAATTTTCCAATCTTCAAAACCCTAACTCAATGACTTTTCACAATTTCTCCATCTTTGCCTTGTAGCATTCCAACTAGTGGAATTAAAGCATATCTTCCAAAATACTCCTCAAACCCACAAAGGAAAAACATTTTAGATACCCTTTTAGGCATATTTCAACATATCTCACTTGAAGATGGGGTTGTTTTAGGACTTACCCACCTAAAAATTGTTGCTACGCTGCCTCTTAAGCCAATTAGACCTCTTTTCCAAAGCAACTCTATAAAAATCTTCACCCAAATCACCAAACCTTATTCCAAGGCTCTTAACATGTTACAAATGGACTGAATCAACAATTTTTAGCCAATGAAATAACCATAGAGTTATTAAACAACAAAACCCTTATCTAGGCCATTTTATGCTCGTACATGGAGGGTTTATTAGAACTATGCACTCCAAGCCCTATTTTTTCTTATCAACACCTCAAACACATCATATTAAGTTTTCCCAAGCTTATTTTATCAACTAGAATGGGTTCCAACCACTCTTTTTGCAAAACCCTAATTCAACTCCTCTTTTTCCACCAAAAACATGACAATTTGCAACTAGAGCATCAATCAAATTCCATCAAACCGCCTTACCTGACCCTGCAAAAAAAAACACAAAAATTACATATAAAGGAGCCATTGTACCAAGTTAGAACAAGTTTCACCAGGTGGAATAGCCTAAAAAACCATTTTGTTGCACCAAACCCTCAAATTCAGGGTTTACAGACCGCTTTTGGAAAATTGCTTACAAAAACCTTAAATCATGATGAAAACAAACCAAACCAAATCCAAGAATTAGTTAACACATTCCTCTACCAAGATTAATGCGCCTTTGTTCAATATTCCTTAGTATGAAGCTATTTCTAGAGGTTTGTAGTTGCAATTTACCAGTAAATTATAGGGAAAACACTGTTTTATTATTTTTCAACTTCAAAAATAACATTGGAACCCTGCCTCAAGGTTTGTGAGGCCTTTTCAAACATCAAAACCCCTAACTCAATGGATCCAACTTCCCTTTGAAACCAAATGACCATTGGGCTTCCATTCCTTGCATTTTTGCATTTTAACAACATTTTGCAAGAATAACACAAAACTTCACATCCTTCCTATAACCAACCCATAGATAACTATAATTAAATTTTAAATGGTCTATTATGAGCTTATTGCATAAAATTAGACTCAAAACATCCTGAAAACCAAACTTAAGACCTTATTCACAAACTGACATGGTGCCCCTACACCATACACCCAGACTAAAAAGGAACTCAAGTCCCTTGAGGACTGTATTGTACTGAATCATGCTTTATACCACCATATCTTTGATCTCCCAATGTCCTTTCACCTAGTAATCCTTATCACTGGATCAGGTATTGAAGATGTGTATCATTCTTTGCACTATTGAACTTGTTGCCACCTAGACATTGCTCCAACTTCACAAGCTGACAAGTAATAGACACCCTTTGACTTTTCCCTCATCTGAAACTGATGTTGAACTTACTTGAAAACTTGAAAACAAACCTCTTCCAACATTTTCTCGAACTTCCCTCTTCTTTACTCTTGAAGCATACTTGAATTCACCCACATGTTCTTTCCATTCAACTTGAATCATTCCACCTTTTTCCTTCATTTCTTCTCTCAAATTCTCTACCCCTAGAGCCTCTGTGTTATCAGGTTTACAAACCATTATATTGACAAAATTTAATTTCCCACTAGCCTCTTTTGAAACCAAAGAACAAACCACTCTTTCTATCATGACCTCAACATGTTTCTCTAACCAATCTTGCATTCCCATAATCAATTCATCCTTGACCTTCTCTTTATATGTTTTTGACACCAACTCATCATCTTTTCTTCCCAACACTAAATCATTTTCCAAAAATTTTGTCTTAGCATCTTCCTTTTTAGTGATGGCTGCAAATTCCTCATGTTTGTCATCTTCAAGCTTTATAAACTCCTTACCTAGCGTTATCACCTTTGCTACCTTAGTTTGTTCGTTAACATCTTCTAGTAATGGAGTCAATGTGAAAGTGTTTCCATCCTTTTTAATCTGATAAGTATTGTTTCTACCATCATAAATTTCATGCTTATCAAAATCCCATGGTCTTCCAAGTAACAAATGACACAACTCCATAGGAAACACATTACAAAGATTTTTTTCTTTATATCCACCAATATTAAACTCAACCCAAGCTTGCTCATTCACCAAAACTAATTGACTTTCATTCAACCAAGACACTTTGTAGGGTGTTTCATCAGGAATATTTTCTAACTTTAGTTTATCAACCATTTCAATAGATACCATGTTATTAGTACTTCCAAAGTCTATCACTACTTTACATACCTTTCCATTGTGCACTTGCATGTGGTCTTGAAAAGTGTTATATTTTGTGTTGATTCTTTCTCCTTGGATGCTTTTAAGAGTGTCTTCTCACCATCAAGGATTCTCCAACTTGGAGCAACAAGTTGATTAGGAGAGTTTACACTTTCACAATTATCCTCTTGCACTAATTGAACTCTTTCATAATGACCACTTGAAGTAGAAGCTTGTTTATCTGGAAATATCCATGCTTGATGTCCAAATTGATTGCAATGGTAACATCTTCCTGAAAATGTGCTTAAACCTCTACTTTGTCCACCAAATCTTCCTCCAAAGCCTTTGAATCCACCTCTTTCATCAGCCACTTGGTCTTTCTTTTACTTACATCTTCTTGGTCTTCATAGGACTACCATGAACCTCTTCCTCTTCCTTGTCTTTCTTGCCTTCTTTTTAGTTTCTCTTTTTCCCTAGTAGCTAATTGAAAACATTCTTCAACCGTACTTGGACAGGCCAAACTCAATTCATCCTAAATTTTAAATCTCAACCCACACATATACCTTGCTATCTTTTCATTTCCATCTTCCACATGACCAAACCTAATGCTCAACTTGTGAAATTCTTCAGTGTAGGCCATGAAATCCTTATCTTTCTGCTTTAAGTTTTGCACCTTCTTGAAAGTTTGTATTGCATGATCACTTGGCAAGAATATGCTCTTAATCTTTGACACCATCCTATCCCATGAACTGATTTTGTTTTTCCCCTTTTCACTCTTTCCTCTTGAACATAATTCCACCATGTCAAAGTAGGTCCTTTCAACCTAGTCTTAGCAAAATTTACCTTTTGATCATCTGCAACCTCCTTGTACTCAAAGTAATTGTCTAGTGCATCTATCCAATCCAAGACTTCAACATCCAACTTTCCATTATATATTGGCACATCCAATCTCACATCAGAAGCATCTCCTCTAATAGCCTTCAAAATTTTCAACATCCTTCTCTCATCAAGGTCCCACTCATCATCTGAGCCTTGAACTCTTCTTGGAGGGTTTTCATCCTCACCCTCTTCCTCTTCCTCTCGGTCACTTTCCTCTTCAGTGGCCTTTCCTCTTCTTTGATTGGTCTCTAACTTTGCAATTCTACCTAATACTAGTTCTTGTGACTCCTTTATCAACTTAATCTCTCTAGCAATAACACCACTTCCTTTAGGAGGCATCTCATCCTTCAATTCTCAGCTTTTCATTTCTTGAAATTGCAACCTTTCTCCTTCAAAAGATTCAAAACCTATGCTATGATACCACTTGATCCAGAGCAGGGAGGAATTTGTCTTAGAATCACAATTCAAAGTATTTCAAACAATTTTCCAATCTTCAAAACCCTAACTCAATGATTTCTCACAATTTCTCCATCTTTTCGTTGTAGCATTCCAACTAGTGGAATTTAAGCATATCTTCCAAAATATTGTTCAAAGCCACAAAAGGATAAGCATTTTAGATACCCTTTTGGGCATATTTCAACATATCTCACTTGAAGATAGGGTTGTTTCAAGAATAGCCCACCTAAAAATTGTTGCTATGTTTCCCCTTAAGCTAATTAGGCCTATTTTCCAAAGCAACTCTATAAAAATCTTCATCCAAATCACCAAACCTTATGCCATGGTTCTTAACAGGTTACAAATGGATTGAATCCATAATTTTTAGCAAATGAAATAACCACAAAGTTATCAAAACACAAAACCCTTGTCTAGGCCATTTTATGCTTGTACAAGGAGGGTTTATTGGAAAAATGTACTCGAAGACCTATTTTTCCTTATCAACACCTCAAACACATCATATTTTAAGTCTTCCTAGGCTTATTTTATCAACTAGAAAGGGTTCCAACCACTCTTTCTGCAAAACCCTACTTCAACTTCTCTTTTTCCACCAAAAACATGACAGTTTGCAATTAGGGCATCAATCAAATTCCATCAAAGCACCTTCCTTGCCCCTACAAAACACACAAACAAAACCTACATCCAAAGGATCCATTCTACCAAGTTAGAACAAGTTTCATTGGGTGGAATGGCCCAAAAACCCATTTTTGTTGCGCCAAACCCTCAAATTCAGGGTTTGCAAACCACTTTTCAAAAATTGCTTACAAAAACCTTAAATCTTGATGAAAAAAAACCAAACCAAAGCCAATATGTAGTTAACACATGCCTCTACAAAAATTAATGGACCTTTGTTCAATATTCCTTGGTACAGAACCATACAGAGGTCTGTAGCAGTAGTTTACCAGTAAATTATAGGGAAAACACTATTTTATTATTGTTTCAACTTCAAAAACATTGGAAATCCTTTTCAGAAAGATTAGTGAGCTTAAGCAAGATCAGGTTTACTTATTTGAGCGTATGGAGAAAGAACATGTGACTAAGGGAAAAGGTAAAAAAGCTACTAGTTAAGGATAATGACAAAGGACCTGTTGTTAGAGGGTCAGTTGATTGGAAGAGGTCCTTTGATGTTGAGAAGAAGGAGCTTCTGGATATGGTTGAAATACATAGGAACTAGTAGATAGAAGTGGCCAAGACCCTGAGTAGCTTGGACTAGTGCCTGGTCTTCTTCTTTGTTGCTTTCTGTTTCATGCTGGGTGTAGGTTTCTTTTTAGTTGTTTTGTTGTTTTGTGGTTATTAGGTGTTGTTGGTAGTTAGTTGTTTAATCTTTAATTAACACCCATTTTGCTATGTTTTTTGGTTGTTGGGTTGCTGCTAGTAGCTTCTTAAAAATCTTTTATAGTATTTTTTTGTATCTTTTATTGTAAAGGGTTTCGAGTCCCTTCAAAACCTATTTTTCCCATATAATAAAAACATTGGAACCTTGCCTCAAGGTTTGTGAGACCGTTTTAAACATCAAAACCCCTAAATCAATGGTTCCAACTACCCTTTGAAACCAAATGACCGTTGGGCTTCCATTTCTTCCATTTTTTCTTTTTTTTGCAATTTTGCATTTTGACAACATTTTGCAAGAATAACACAAAACTTGACAACCTTCCTATAACCAACACCTAGATAACTCTAATTACATTTCAAATGGTCTATTATGACCTTATTACATAAAATTAGACTCAAAACATCCTAAAAACCAAACTTAAGACCTTATTCACAAACTGACATGGTGCCCCTACACCAAAAAGGTAGGTGAATTTCGATTTGATTTTTTATATGATTATGTAAAATTTATAATAATAGAAAACTCATAATTTTTTGCAACTATGTAGAATATTATCTATTTACACTAATAAGTGAAGAATTGCAATGGAGAGACATCTTTGAGGGAATGATAGAGTAACAATTACTTTTCTAAAAGGACAGACCTCTTCCTCTTTGTGGCCCCCAAGGCTATGGTAGGTAGGTTCATTAGTATCGTGGACCCATTGGTAATCCTATTTGGCAACATGCAAGGTATGGTTCATATGATGTCAAGCATAAATTTGCAAAGCCAAACTGGATTCCTTTTCACTCTCATAGATTCCTGGATCAAGGAAAACAAGAGATTTTTTATATATGTGAATATTCCAAATTTAAAATAGGGAATGGGAAAAAGGAAGTAGTTGAAACAAGGTTTTTGAATCAACTTTAGAAAGATAGTGAGTCAGATCTTAGATCAAATAAGTATTCAAAGTCACATGAGAATGGTAGAAATGTTGCAAAAATCCCTCAATTGAGGTTTTCTTCTTCCTATAGGGCACATGCAAACCAAGAAAACCATTGTCCTAATGTGCCATATCAAAAAGGTGTTCCCTATAATCCAAATAACTCACAAAGAGTACATTATCAACCTCAGAAGCCCAATGCAAGTAATCAAAGATATGATGAAGATGAAGGCAACACTAATCAAAAGAAAGGGGTCTATTTTCAGCCATTTATACAAAAATAATAGGGATCTGTATATTTTAAGTAGGAGTATGAGGATCTTTCACACAAGCAATAGAAAAATGTTAGGTAGGAAAAATTGGAAGTTTCCACAAATTTTGGGAAGTAGCCCGAGCAAAAAGGTTTTGTTAATCAAATGCAAGGGGTTTCTTCACAAATCAGAAATCAAGATCAAGATACTAGTAATAATGCAACATTTATCCAAGAAAAATAAAAAAAGGGTTCTATGAATAAGAAGAATAATGTGGCGAAATGAAAGAAAGCACAAAATCTTGAATGGAGATGTAAAGAGGTACATCAGCTCAAGTATTAAAAGAAAAATAAGTTAGTTGCTATAGGTTGTGAGTGCCAACAAGAGGTAGAAAAGGATAAGGTTTTGAAGAAAAAGGGGATTGTTTGGATCATGTTCGTAGAAGATCTATAACAACATCAATTCAAAGACCTCTGTGAGAAAGCCCTAATCTATAAGTTTTGGAATCTTACTCTTGATTTAAAGATATTTGTTGAAAACGAAGGTGAAATTGTAGCTTAAAACTTGTAAAACTATGAGACTGTAGATTTAAATAAGTGTTCTTTGTTACAATTATTTTTGTATTCTTATATGTTTAGATTGATTTTACCATTTGTAGAAGTAGACAGAAGATTGTAGAAGAATAAGACCAGAAGCTAGAAGTGGCACAGCATATACCATGGAGAAACCCTTTCGGAAAAAAAATCCACCACCAGAATCAATAGTGCTTGTATTATTTAACCTTAGAATAAGATTAAAATAATTCTTTATGAACCCTTGCTTGAGATGCTTCTTTTTCCTTCAACAATTCTTCTTCACAACCTACAATAAACTCTGATAGAACTCTCTTCCACTTGCTGCAATTAATAGACAATTGTGAACATTGTAAACTCCAAAGAGTTGACAATTATAAGAGGATAAAGGTTCTCACAAATATCTATGCCATTATTGTGCAAGTAGAGTTCCTCTATGAAAAAAAATGTCAAACCAAGTCCTTCATCGATTTGGGTGTCCCAAATTGAAGTTCTAACTCAAGGTTGATTACGAAGATATCTTGTAAGCTTCTCCTTAAAGTTGGCGCCCAGGAATGGGCCCACTTAACTCAGCCTTGTAAATATCTTCTCATGCAAAAGGTGTTAACTCCAAGATGCCAACTTGGGCGCCCAAGGTGGGTCCAAGTCAATCTCTATTAAATGAAACATATCTCTCCATCAATTCATGCAAACATGATGCATGATTGATCATCCCCACTTAATTGAATGTATCACATGTTATCTGTCATGCAACTTAAGTCATTAACTTCATTTATTCCAAGTCAATTGAATTCAACTAGCATTCAACTAAAACTAACTACATGCAACTAAAGACAGCTAAATTGAACCGAACTTATACTGAACTAAATTGAATTGAACTAAACTAAACTCCATGCATGTAAACATCAATCCCTAACTTCTAGGATCTTTACATGCATTACTGAAGTGTTATCTTTTCTCCAAACAACTAATTGAATTCGAGGTGGGTTCCACCTTCCATGTGGGCACCCCATGTGCTCATATTTTGTAGGAGCTCTTCTTGGGTGTCGTCACATGTTCCTATCATTTAGAATTAATTAAAAATGTCAAATTTACATGTTCATTTCATTCAATTAATCTCTTTCTAATCCTAGTGTTGGGGAACACTTTTCAAGGACTTAGGAGATACATGAAATAATGTCTAGGATTACAATTAAATGGCATCCTATTTCCAATAATATTAAGGGTCTTTCTTTTTGAAGAATTGGAAGGAGTAACCAATATTTTATTTAGATCAGGGCAAGATAATTTTGGTGGTATTATTTGGAAACAAAGCTCACAAAAATAAGTTTTATATAAAGTCAAATATTGGGTTTATGAAGGTTTTGGCATGTGTATAAAACCATGGGCTCCTAATTTTAAATCTGAGGATTTTGTCACTAGGTTTGTAACTTTTTGGTTTCAGATGCATGCTCTACCTCTTGAGTATAGGGAACTAAATTTAATAGAAATTATGGCTAATCGTGTATGAATTTTCCTTAAACATGATTATTGTTTCTTCAAAAATCCCTCAAAACCAATTAGGGTTTGTGTTTTGGTTGTGTGTTTTGGTTGATTCCATGAAGGATCTACTAAGTCAAATTTAGATCTCATCCAAATTTGGCAAGTGGTTTCAGAATATAGTTCTAGAAACTCCAAATAATGTTTGTTCAATTTTCCATATTTTGGGGCATCCTACTATTGATTGTAAGGAAATGGAAAAATCTACAACTCATGAGGAACAAATCTGGTTGCAATAGGGTGCTTAGAAAGAGGAGTCAACCATCTTATCTATTGGCCAGCCTAAGTCAAGAAAGGAGGGTGGTATTAATTCAAAGGGAGTTCAATACAAGCCACATATAGTGGTTCAAAGTTTTAACGGGAAATGTAATGGGAGGAAAGCACCAAAGAAACTGGAATTGGTAATTGAGTCTCACCCTAAACAATCTTTTTCTATATCTCTAAACCTTTGAAAAAAGAAAGATTTCTTGATGCAAAAGTGTATGGGGTACTCATTAAATTTATATTCCCCATCATTGCCATAAATTTTAGAGTGAGAATTTTGTGATATAGTCAAGAATCTGATGTTTAATGGTTCCTCAATTCATCTGTCTCCTATTTCTAATGTTATGGGCTTGATTAGTGGTGAGGAAACGTAGTATAGTAACCTGCCTGAAGATTCACCTAATATGTTTATCATAGGAGTTGATGGTTATAGTCCCAGGTTTCATCAGAGTATAACCATTTAGGCAATGCAGATATATTAGAAGTTCTAGAAGAGAAAATCCTTATATCAGTTGGTTTAGAAATGTTTAATGACATTTCAAATGAAATAGCAATAAAGGAGGGATTATTAGATTATTCGAAAGGAGAGTCAGTATACATTACTCCTAATGAGGAGGAAATTTACAAAGAACTTAAGGAGATAGATTGAAGTGAGGACCTGATAACTCATTTACAAGTTCTTATATATATGGAAACTCAGAGGGGCATTTTACTTCACAGAAACCTAACAAGATGGAGGAAAATGATCAGGTGTTGGTTCAGAGAGAGGAGGATTTTTATTATTCTATGATTATTTTTTTGTCCCAGACTCCCTCTAAACTAGTAGTGAATAAAACACCAGGTAAAAGAGGTAGGAAGTCCAATTTGACTAAGTTGAAGGAGGATATTGAAGCAGGTGTACAAAAAACTCTTTATGATTCTATCTCAAATTCAACAAGTAAGCGGTCAAGGAGAGCGTGTTTCTCTCCTCACATGCAATGAAGGTCATATCTTGGAATGTTAGGGGCATCAATGCTCTCAAAAAATGTGCTCAAATCAAGCATCAAATTGATGCTTGTAGAGCTGATATAGTTTTGTTGCAGGAATCAAAGACATCAGTGGCAACATATGAAGCATCTATTCAAAAATAGGCAAAGTGGAAGTCAACTCATTCCCCTGCTCAAGGGGATTTTGGGGAATTGTTTTCTCTATGGAATCCTAAGGTTGTTAATGTAATCTCAAGTAAGAATGTAATAACTAGCAGTTATTAGAGGTTACTATGTTTGATTTGAAGTTTTCATTGTTGAACATTTTTGGCCCAACTTCAACTATTGACAAGAAAGGTTTGTGGGATGAAATCACACAAGTATTAAATTGTATAGGAGATGATAGAGTTGTATTGGTAGGTGATTTTAATGCAATATTCTCATTGCAAGAAAAGAGTGGGGGTATTATCCCACCTTTGAAAGTTTTGGTAGATTTCAACTCTTTTATCCTGATTAATGCATTTAAAGATATTATTCCTACCAAGGGAAAGTACACCTGGAAAAATAGAAGGAAGGATTATTTTAAAATAGTAGAGAGGTTGGACAGGTTTTTAATTTCTTCAAATTGGTTTATAATGCAACATTGTTTGGAGTCAAAAAAAATTCCTTATACAAGTTATGATCATTATACGATTTCTCTAACTATATCAAATGTTTCTCTTCCTAAACATAAATCATCCTTTATATTTGAAAGAATGTGGTTTAGGCACCCACAATTCATGTCTCTTCTCCATCAATGGTGGGTAAATGCACCATATGAGATGGAGTCAAAAAATTTTCAACTGTGTAGAAAAATAATGCATGTAAAGCAACAAATTAAATCTAGAACAATCAAGTTATTAAGAACATCTTCCAACAAAAGGATCTAGTGTTCAAATAATTAATGAAAATTCATGAGAACACAATTCAAAATGGTTTAGATGTCATAACATATGAGAAATGGAAAAAATTGTAGGGAGAATGAGAGGAATTATGTGCAAGAGAATAGATATATTGGAGGTAGAAATAACATGAATTGTGGCTCAAAGAGGGGTATCAGAACACCAAGTATTTTCATGCCTTTACACATATTAAAAGGACTACAAATTCAATTTTTCTATTCAAGAGATTTCTTCTAGTAATTGGCTTACAAAGGAAGAGGATATTAATAGGGAAGGAGTTAAATTCTTCTCCAAGATTTTATTTGCACCACATAATAAAACTGTGCAAAGTGTTAATGATGAAAATGAATTATTGGATGAAATTCCTATAATCATTCAAGATGATGACATTGATTGTTTAGTGAGGCCTTTTACACTAGACGAATTAAAGAAGGTTGTTTCTTCCTTGCCTCTAGATAAGGATCCTGGGCTTGATGGTTTCACATGTATTTTTTTCCAAAAGAGTTGAGACTTCTTATGTTTTGATCTACTTTGGGCATTAGAAGAGTCAAGGAGGATGGGAACAATGTTAAAACAGTTCAATGTCACAAATATTACAATTCTTCTAAAAGTAGAGGATCCTAAATATTTTGCAGAATATAAACCAATATCATTATGAAACACAATATACAAGATCTTCACTAAGGAAATATATCTTAGGTTTCAACCTTTCATCCCAAAAATCATTTCTTGAGAGCAATGAGGTTTTGTTCTAGGAAGAGAAACTTTGGAAGGAGCACTAGTGTGCATGAGACACTTCATTCCATCTCTACTTGTCATTTGCATTCTTTCATTGTCAAATTGGACATGATGAAGGTTTATGATAGAGTAGATTGGATTTTTCTAGCTAAAGTTCTTTCTAAGTTTGGTTTCAATGTGAAATGTCATAGATGGACCCTTTCTTGCTTATGAAGGGAAAATTTTGTAGTCACATTAAAGGGTTCTCCCATAGGATTTTTTAGTACAATATAGGGAGTTAGGAAAGGGGATCCTTTATCCCATTTCCTCTTCATTATTATGGCATACGATTTAAGTAGATTAATTCTTTACAAGCATAAACAGGGGCTTTGGTGGGGCATCAAAATTCCAAACATAGATATCTCAGTGACACACTCCCTTTTTGTAGATGATACTATTCTATTTGGTAATTCATCTATCATAGAATTCATTCAATTTAAACAAGTTTTAGATAAATACTCATCAACTTTTGGCCAAAAAATTAATGCTATTAAATCCAAAATTTATGTGTTTAACACAAAGATTGCTATAAGGAATAAGGTAGTTAAATTGTTGGGATTTCAACAAACGTATTTTTCATGCACATATTTGGGAATTCCTTTTTTATGGGTCCAAATAAGGCTCCTTACTGGGATAAAGTAGGTGAAAGGATAAAATCAAGGATTCTAATGTGGAAAGTCAGGTGGTTGTTGTTATTAGGTAGAATCTTATTAATAACATCTATCTTAGCAGCAATCCCAAATTACTTCTTGGAAGTCCTCAA
Organism: Sequoia sempervirens; assembly: GCA_007258455.2. Classification (NCBI taxonomy): domain Eukaryota; kingdom Viridiplantae; phylum Streptophyta; class Pinopsida; order Cupressales; family Cupressaceae; genus Sequoia; species Sequoia sempervirens. The sequence continues at coordinate 366,625,797 of VDFB02000003.1, read as the reverse complement.
AGCACCTAAATCAATAATTTTAGAGATTGAAAAGATTATCAAGAACTTTATTTGGAAATGTAATATCAATGAACAAAAGAAAGTTCCATTAATATCAATGGAAAACATGGCAATGGATAAGTATCAAGGTAGTGTTGGCATTCATAATCTTTCAAATAGGAATAAGATTTTTGGTGTTGAAAGGAAGAAAAATGTTGCTTTATGGTTTAGGACATAGAACAACAAGTATTTTTCACTTCTCATTCAAGGAAACCCTAGAGATCTCAATCCAAGGATGGAATGATGGAAAGAGATCTACAATAGGGGTGTCCTAGGGTTTGATTAGAGACTAAAAAGGTGTTCACCACCAAGATAGGTCTTGGAAAGACTAGTAACATGCAAGACCTAATGTCAAAACCTAATGATATGCAAAAATTCATTAAATGACCTAGAAATGGGCGTAAATCAGAATATAAAACTTTGGGATTTAATTATGTGAAAATGGACTAGTTTTAATGACATTTTGGTAATGTTTTAATAATTTCCCAAGCATTGGAGATGCTAGAGGCATCTTTTATTTCCACAATTGTGTTAAACAATATTTTTAGAGCTGAGCTTTTTGTGATAGGCAAGCTAAAATTATTTTAGCATTTATTAATTGTAGTGATATCATCATTTCTACTTTAGTCTGCTAAGCAAGTGCTCTTTTGTGATAATATTTCCTCTATAAATTTGTATTTGTTGCAAGTTTTTGTCATAGAAAGAGTAAATGAATGTCATCAGATTAATGTTGCGGGGATTTATAGTGTTTTAGAATAGGGGATTTTTGAGTGATCCATTACACATAGTTTTTGTGGAATCTTTAAAAATAAAAAATCATTTGGATTTTCTTTGGTAGCATAGAATTGAAAGTTAGTTACTTGGAAAACTTTTGATAGTGTAATAGTGTGGTGTTTCACAGGACTAGAATCAATATAATAAATATTATGTTTTTCCTTTCTAATAGTTTTTTTCATCTTTCACTGTTAAATTATTAGTCTATTCAATAATATAAGTTTTGTTTCACATATTTTTAAACAAATGATAATAAATAATGATGTCTTTTTGTTTAATTGAGTACTGTATTTTTATTTTATTACCACTAATCTATTCTTCTCACATTTTAATATAAGATTTTTTGTGGGGCTCCTTATGGTAATTGAATCATGTGATGATTTTAACAGTTGAGTACATTATATGAAGAACATCCTATCATAATTAATTCTCCTTTGACTATTTTTTTTTTCACATCTTAACATATACTTGACTACATCATACTAAAAATATCTTTCATGATTTATTCTCCTTCAACTAATTTATTGTAAATAAGTTGTTTATCAATATCACATATTCCTACTAGCAAAGAAAACATGCCTATAAAAGGATTTAAATAAAAATGGCTTCTTTCATCAAATCAAATCACAATCATAGAATTATAAAAAAATTGATGTCATGTAATTTTTCCTCCTGATAAAACTAAATTATTTTCATACGATTGAATGGTTTTGGAATTTTGACTAAACAAATTGTTTTTCAATGACTGATTTGTTTTTCTTAGTGTGATTCAATTCATTTACTCGTGATTTTTTTTGCATGGTTTATTCAAAATTCTATCCACTTTGAAAACATTATAAAATCAACTCAACAAAACTAACTTTTAATAAGGATTTCAATAGAATTTTATAAATTAAATTGAATTATAATATCAAAAATATACAAATAATGATATGATTAAAACACAATAATGTAATATAATATAATAATTATATTAATACTATAAGAATATAAACATAATATAATTTAAGACAATCATAACCACATAAAATACATTTACATATTATAAATTATATAATATAAACAACTAATACAACAATATAATTAATGTTGCAAATATATTATATATATAATTATGAATTATATCTTTTAAGAATAATTCCAGTATAATAATAATTAATTAATATATTATTTTATTTATTAAGTGATAAATTTATGATTCTCTTTCAATGATTTCTAGATTAGATTGTGTGAGAATTTTTGCATCAATGTTTCGGATCACACTCCATGATCCATCATGAGGATGAAAGCAAAGAGTTGAAGGTGGAAAATGAAAATCATATACGTGATAGGTGTTTGCAATGAAAGTAATTTTGTTGGGAATCCATACATAAAAAGTTACATTTTCATGTGTCTTTGGTAACTGATAGAAATCCTCAAATGATGATAGTAATATTTGTTAAGTTTTTATTTTAACAGAATAAATAAGTTTTAAATCCAATAGTTCTCCTCTATTTTGTATCAAAAATTAATAGATAATTGGCAATAGTTATATTTTTTTCTCAAACTATATATTAAAGTCTCACCCTTTTTCATATCTTACAAGAATATTTTTTGCTATCAACAACCAACATGAATAATTTGAAATCTATGCATTTGATAAGATACTTAAAGTCTCCATTTTTGTTTTTACATGCACAAGTTTTGCATTCATTTTTTTGTAGCCTAACGACTTTGGCTTCAAATTATGCATTCATGTGTTACCCATTATGTTGTTTTATTGAAAAAGATATAAATGACTATTTAGTCACTCTCTATTTTTTAATTTTAAATGTTTACAAATATTTCAATGTTTTCCAATTCCTCATAAATGGCCTTCTATAGCAAATGTTCTCACTTGTGATAAAATATTTACATCTCAGTACAGTTATAACCATGCAATTAGGTATTGAAGAATTTGAGAAATTGAATTTTTAGTTGTGGTATACAGTGCTATTCTTTTTTGTTTAAACAAATCTTCACCCCATAGATGGAGGAGTGGTGTTAATAATCTCGTATCACTTTATCAATTACCCTTCTACTTATAAATTTATACTAATGAACACCCTACTACTAATTTGGTGCAATCTAGTATCACTTTATCCATTACCCCTCTACCTATAAATTGCTACTAATGAAGACCTAACTGCTAATTTCGTACAATCTAATATCACTTTATCCATTACCCCTCTACCTATAAATTGATACTAATGAAGACCCAACTGCTAATTTGGTTCTTAAATGCCAAACATTACTTGTTGCAAAAAAAGCAATCAAAGAATATTTTAGTTTTAGTTTTTTTTTTTTTCCTTTTTATCATTCATTGATTTAATGTTTTGTGAAGGTTCTTAATGTAGCCAACAACCGAGAGCCTTTTTCGGATGTCAATTGTTGTAGCCCAAACCACTCTATTATACTATTCAAAAGAAAAAGAATGTAGCAAAAAGAAACTTTAGCAACAAATATAAACATGGTATTTTATTCACATTTGCAAAAAGATTGAAAATTACAAGCATCTCCTATTACAAGTGCTTCCATTTGCAAACAACACTACCCAGTCAAATTGGGTACAAGTTTTTCTCCTCCTACAAACAAAACAATTGAAAAAATCTTTGAAAAATCCAAAAAGTAACTACAAGAAACACATAACAACAAGTCATATCCCCTTCTCTCATGGACGCCTAGGAAAGGTATGCCTTGGTTTTGCATCATAATCCTTCATCTTTTCTTTATCTTTTCAACATCAAGCTTCTTCTATTCATCTGGGCAATGGAATCCTCATTCAATCTGCAACTAAATCATCAAAAATGAATCCAAAAAGTAGGGCGTAGCTTCACCTATAAGCAATCAATAAGGCACTCTAAAACTGGTTCATTCTAGACCCTCTCTTTCACCCACTACTTGGGCACCCAGCTTAAAATCCTCAGAAAATAAAAGAAAAAAGGAGTTACAAAATGCTCCAATAATGGAGACAAAGCATCTGGGATGTGGCCTTTTGGGCTTCCAAAATAATTCCCATTTTCCACTTTTTTGGGACCATAAACTAGCTAGAATTCACCCATTCTTTTAACAAAAAAAATAATCTCCACAATATTTGTTAGACTCTAGGAACATTGAGAGGGGGGTGAATTAGTGTTCCACAATATTTGAAATTCAATCCAAACTATCAACAACAATATTTAAACTTCAACATAATCCACAATATATAAACTGAATCAAACATGCAAGCATATAAAAGAAACAAAGTGAACACCATAACACCCAAATTTTTATTTGGAAACCCTATTAGGGGAAAAACCATGGTGGAGATTAATCCATAATTTATACTATGTTAAAAGTATGAACAAAAGGAGTGTAACTAAAAAAAAAAAAAAGTATGAACAAAAGGGAATGCACTTGCATTCAGGCACACTGCCTGGAGCTCACTACTCAAAATAAAGAAGGCTCACTGCCTTACAAAATATTTGAGAATACAACAAAAAGATTGAACTGAGAAATTAGCATCTCCTAATTCTTGGATTCAGTTCCAATGAAACTCAAATAAAATGATCTTCAGCCCTTCTGACTAACTCCATATCTCTACTCTGCTCTACTCTACTCTTTCCTTCTAAAACTGTACATATATAACTTCAATTACCCTTCTCACACATTTTCTCTCACATTCACATATTTATTCACACTCTTCTCACACTTGCACACACTCAAAATGAGTTACTGATCTCATATATATATATATATATTTGCTAGCAAAGATTTCATTTCTATATGTCAGCTTCAAACAAAATATAATATTTTTTTGTATGTCGGCTCAAATCACCAATTAGAATTAATGTGTACCAACACAAGTTGGCTAGACTATATCTGGGACCCCAAAAAAAATTCACATCACAAGAAATAATTAAAACAATTGCTCCTTATACATCTGTGACACGCTATATACACTAGGTCGGCCATAAACAAAAAATAAATAGAGAAACATTCTCCCAGATCTCCAAGCTCGTACACTGATTATCTCAGCATTACAAAACTTACCAATAAGGTACCATACATGGTTAACAAGATTCCCTAGGGATCCACAACACAAAATAATGATCTGGTGAGGTATACAAATGAACTTACCAACCATATACTTTGTTCATCATACTTTCTACCGGTTGTAATATGTATTCTACTTCCCTTGTTGGTATGAGTTACTTCTGAACTAAAAACCACACTAAAGACTCTGGTTTCCATCAACGACAACATTAGTAGCCAAAAAAAATACTTACCAATATATATGCCAACAATCTCCCCTTTGGCATTGATGGCAACACTTAGTGAAAAATGACTAAGTGTCAGAATCAAAACTCAAAAAAAAACAAAACACCACTCCCCCTTTGGATGTCAAGGCATTTTTCACTTCATTCTCTCCCCCTTTGACATCAATGACAAATATTTACTACTTTATCTCCCCTTTTTATAAAATATTTACTGCACTTTTCTCCTTCTTTTGTTAAAACAAAAATTTACTATTCTCTCCCCCTTGCTAAATAGAAAGTTTGATCAAAATTTGAAAAAATATTGCACAAATTAGTTTATTATTTTATACTTATCTTTCATCTTTGAAATAAATTTCTTCCAAGAATCCACTGCAATCCCAATAACTATTATTGGGTTGTTGTTCTATGATGTCCTTTTGATGACCTGGACAAGGGATTCAGGAATGGTAATAGCTTCTTCTAGCTTTTCTTCTTTCTTCAAAACTCCAATCATTTGTTCTAGTATGCATTCAATCTAATCCTTCACTTTCCAGAAGGTATCCATAAGAGTGTTTCTAGAAAAGTGAACCTTTGCATGCTTAACCTACAACTCATGAATCTTTTTCTTAACGACATTCTAATCCTCAAACATACTGTAATCCTGACCAATTCTGACTAACTCATTCTCAATCTGTTCTAGCTTGTCCTTGTATTTACCAACCACATGAGGCCAATGAAGGTAGTAATTGAAGATCTTATTAGCTAAGTCAATTCCTTGCCTTAACACAATCATTTTCTTTTTCAATTTGGTGAGAGATAGCCTAAACTGCTCCTTCAGATGTAAGATTATTTCTTCTTCCTTCCTTTCTTGAGGCATAGAGGCCATAGCATCCTTGATACATTTAATCAATTCTTCTAGAAGTACATTCTGCAAACTTTCCAATTTAATGTTATTGTCCACAAAGTATCTGCCCAGAGTGTCCTCAATGATATCCTGTTCATATGATGGTCCATTTAACCATATGCTAGCTATCAAGATTTTCATTCCATCTTCTTCCTCAACAATCTATAGTATATTTTCTTTAGGCACCTTCTTCATCACTTTCTTCTACTATTATCACATCCGGTTCAATTGATTTTGGTTCATCTCTTGGTGTGTATTCACCAAAATATTCATTGATTACATCCAAGACTACCTACTCTTTACCTTTTCCATCATTTTTTGTTAATTTGGATGTCGGAGGGGTGTCATCAGCAAACTCTATTGTTCTTTTATGCTTCCTCCCTGCTTTACTGTAGGATGATTCAACTTCAACTACTTTTACCGGAGGAGTAATACCACTTATTCCAAAATTCCTTATCAATTCACTAAGGAAATCTTCATAAACTTGTTCACCATTTTCAAAAGTATTGAAATACTCAAAAATTTGCTTACACACTAGCACATTTTACTTCCATACCACACTATCAGTCTGGGGCAAGCAATTCAAGAAATACATTATAATGCATATAACTAGAGTACCAAACCTGAAAGAGTAATCTATGTCCTTTGTCAATTGTACATTCTCCATCAATTGGTCCTTCAAAAATCCACACAGATAAAAATATTCATCTTCCATTATCATTTTGTACGCAATATAGATTGCGCCTGCCGAGGTTGCACCTTCACTATTTCTGAAGAAAATCTTGTATGAAATTTCGTATGCAATGTACCTTGTTAATGGATTTTTGGTTTTTGCAATAACTAGAGACCTCAAGTCTCCTTTTACACTAGTTAGGGTTCGACTTAAATATTCCAAATCATTTTCTTTTTTAAGACATCTCCAATATTGCATAATCTTGTCAGATTCTTAATCACATCCTTTGAAATTTTATAGGGTTTATCCAGAGTAAGGATATCATCATCCAATATATTCAAGATAAATCAAACTACTTCTATGTTGACAAAATATAGAAATTCATTCCAGATGTCTAAATTCTTATGTTTCACACCTACAAGCTTTTTCAATTCGTTGGCAAACAACAAATTTATTACATCCATGACCTTCCTACTACTGTATTCATCCAAGGTTACTATTCCTTCGATTTGCTTCATTTTTTGTACCGAATAGGGTTTTACCAGTCATGAATAAGTATGAAATCAACAAGCAATTGAAATACCTGGTGAATTTGCGACTAAATTCGACTTTCACTCCTTCAAAATTTTGCTACACAAGCTCTCCAACTGTTCTCCTTCAATGCATAGTGACAAATGAGGGTTCCAAATTCCCTTTTATAACTTCATACACCTAAATTCCTGCAGCATTAAATTATTTGCCCTAGAAGTTTCAGTTACTCTATATTCTCAAATAGCAAGAGTAGAATCCATCTACAGACCTTCAATATTTCATCTTTCTAGACAAGCTATCACCAATACATTTGAAAATGAATAATACACCTACTGACAACATCCTATGATCCAGTACCAACTACTCTCAAGGGGACAAGAGATTTTATTGAGAACTCCCCCTAGGCTAATGGCCTGAAATTAATTGTCGGAGGAATTACCGAAGGGAGCTTCTAGTATAGTATTATCACCTTCATTAGATCCACTCTTCTTCACCCACTTTTTATTCATATGATATCTTATCTCTTCCATAGATTCTTTTCCTTTTCCTTTGTCATCTTTCTATGAATTTCTTCCTTGATATACCGAACCTCTCTTGTCCATATTTTTGTTCCTGTAGAATCTCGCAATGTGACCAAATTTGTTACAGTTGTAGCATACCGGTCCTCTTTGTCTGAACCATCTGTTCCATAGGTTTCCCCTTGATCTACATTGATTAGAAATATACCCAAGTCTTCCACAGGTGTAGTATTTTACATTCCTTATATTGACAAACATACTTTTGCATTCTTTTGACTTATGACCAAACTTATTGTGATTAAAACACTGACCAAAAAATGATGGACTAGTATATTTTACCTTACTTCTACATTGAGAAGCCATATGTCCAAATTTATTACAAACAAAGCAATATCCATTAAATTTTTTAGCATTAGGTTGCCTTACCAGATATCTCCTGCCTTTGTTCTTTTGAGTTTTCTATTCAGAGACCTTATGTTCAGATCCAGAGCTTTCACATTTCACATAACCAATGCCTTGCTTATCATTTGCATCCTTTTTTCCTTTATTCATCTCATCAAGTTTAGCAGAACTCATTCTAAACTTCTCCTTGTATTCATTCTCTATTGTAAGTTCATCTCTGAGAATAACTATTTATCTTTCAAGCTCTTGTTCGATGTTTCTAGACTATTGCAGTTCAATATCCAACTGAATGAATCCATTATTAACTCTACTACATTCTTCAAATTTTTCCTTCAAGGAATGAGTCAGATTCTCCCTATTCTTCTTTCTTTCTTTAATTTCCTTAGTTAACTTCATTGCCACAAATTCCATCTCAAGCTTGGGAGTGGCATTGTCTTTAGCAAGTTTTTCACACTCTTTAGTTATTTCTTTTAAGGTTTGATTTAGATGAACATCTTCTGGACCCTTGCTTTCTTTTTCTTCAACTGACCACATAGTTCCTTCCTCTTTTCCCTTGATTCATTGATTTTTTTCTTCAGTGATTGAATGAATTTTTCAACAACTACAAGATTTGCTTTTAATTCCATGAATTTTGCTTTAGACTGATCAAGATCATCAAGTTCTACCATAATCTATTGTTGAAGACCACCAGAGTCCATTGTAATCCTAGATCCACCTCAAGCTATTAAAATTTTGAAGAGGAGCCTTGCTCTGATACCAATTGTTGAACTCTAGGAACACTAAGAAAGGTCAGGGGGTGAATCAGTGTTCAACAATATTTGAAATTCAATCAAAACTATCAAGAAAAATATTTAAACTTCAACATTATCCACAACATATAAACTAAATCAAACATGCAAGTATATAAAAGAAACAAAGTGAACACCATAACACCCAAATTTTTATATGGAAACCCTGTTAGGGGAAAACTACGGTGGAGATTAATCCACAATTTATACTCTATTGAAAGTATGAACAAAAGGGAATGCACTTGGATTTAGGCACACTGCCTAGAGCTCATTGCTCAAAATAAAGAAGGCTCACTGCCTTACAAAATATTTGAGATTACAAAAAAAAGATTGAACTAAGAAATTATCATCTCCTAATGCCTGGATTCAATTCAAATGAAGCTAAATAAAATTATCTTCAACCCTTTTGACTGATTCTCTATCTCTGCTCTGCTCTTTCCTTTTGAAACTGTACATGTATCACTTTAATTACCCTTCTCACACATCTGCTCTCACATTCGCATATTTCTTCACACTTTTCTCGCACTTGCACACACTCAAAATGAGTTACGTATCTCATATATATATATATATATATTCGCTAGCAAATATTTCATTTCTATATGTCAGCTTCAAACAAAATATAATATTCTTCCATATGTCGGCTCAAATTACCAATTAGAATTAATGTGTACCCACACAAGTTGGCTAGACTATAGCTGGGACTCAAAAAAAAAATCCCATCACAAGAAATAATTAAAACAACTACTCCTTATACATCTACGACACGCTATATATACACTGGGTCATCCATAAACAGAAAATAAATAGAGAAACATTATCCCGGATCTCCAAACTTGTACACTGATTATCTCAACATTAGAAAACTTACCAATAAGGTACCATACATGCTTAACAAGCTTCCCTAGGGATCCACAACACAAAATAATGATCCGGTGAACTACATAGAACAACTTACCAACCGGATACTTTGTTCATCATACTTTCTACTAGTAGTAATTTGTATTCTACTTCCCTTGCCGGTATGAGTTGCTTCTGAACTATAGACCACACTAAAGACTCTGGTTGCCATCAATGACAACACTATTAGCCAAAAAAAATACTTACCAAGCCATATGCCAACAATCCCAACCTTGGAGAGAAAAATAAGATAAAATTATTTGTTGTTTGCAAGCAAAAAATCAAACCAAGAAAAAAAATAGAATAATGAAAGTAACATAGGAAATAGAGCCCTTTTGGATGTGTAGGATAACTGTGATTTTCCTAGATGCTCCTGCATCAAACAACTGAGGTAAGAAAGAATGCTCCATGAACACTCAATTCGGAGGTGGGATCCCAAGCTTGTATAGCTCAAGAGAAGAAATCCATGTGGCCTCTTCCATCTTCTTTCCCTTCCATTTGATCAAATATTCCTTATACTCCTTTCCCTATCTTTTCTTGACTATTCTAGAATCAATAAACTCATCCACTTCTTCATTCAGTTTGGTTGGAAGTTGTTGTTTCCAATGTACTAAATCTTGTGCATTAGAATCATCATTGTTGACCTATTTTACCTCTTCACCATGAAGCTTATACAAATCAACAACATTGACGATTGGTGATATCTCAATCTCTGGAGGCAAGTAAATTTCATAGGAATTTGTTGAAAACTTTCTAAGCACCCCATATGGTCAAATATTATTATGTTGTAGCTTGTTTTCAGTACCTTAAGGGAATCTTTCCTTTCGTAGGTGAGTTAAGACCAACTCTCCCACCTCAAATTCTTGAGCTCTTTTTTTCAAATCTGCATGAGCCTTGTATTTTTGTGCACTATTTTCCAACTTCTCCTTAATTTATTGATGAAGTTCATGCATATAGTCAACATAATCTTCAGCTACTGCACTTTTCCTTCCCAAATCTGTACTATTTCTTAATTCATGAACCCCCTTAAGACTAAAACCATAAACAATTTGGAAAGGGATCTTACCTGTGCTTCGATTTATAGAATTGTTATAGGAAAATTCACATTGTGCTAGTATTATATCCCACTATTTTGGCCTCCCATCTATCAAGCATCTCAACAAGTTTTCAAGGCTCCTATTTACCACCTTTGTTTTCCCATGTTGGAAACTAGCAACACTGAGAGGGGGGAATGAATCAATTTTGTGCAAAAATTCAATTTTATTATTCTGTCTTTTAACTTACTTAACCATTCAACAAAAGAAACATGCATCAATAGAAAGAAAACAATCACAACACCATAACACCATAATTTTTACGTGGAAACCATGTTAGGGGAAAAACCACAGTGGATAGCCAATCCACAATATAATATGAGTATACCCAAAATGAAAAGTGCAAAATGGGAATGCACTTTCATTTAGGCTCACTGCTCAAAATAGATGGGCTCACTTCCCTACAATGATTTGTAATAGATCCAAAAGAGTGAACTGATGAAATAGAATCTACAATTCTTGATTATAGTTCTAGTTAAGCTTTGTAGATAATCTTTTGTCCTTCTGACTGATTCAACAATTCAGCTCTTGCTCTACACACCTTGCATTGCAAAACTCTTAATGCACAAGTGAAATTGTGCATAATCGCCTAATCATTCTTCTGATGTTCATTACCCATTTTTATACTTCTTACACACACACACACACACACAATAAATTACCAATCTCATATATGTATCTGCTAACAAGATTTCATTTCTATAAGTCAACTTCAAAAAAATATAATATTATTCCATATGTCGGCTCAAATCACCAATTAAAATTAATGTGTATCCACACAAGTCGGACAGACTATAGTTGGGACCCAAAAAAAAATTACCAATGCAATAAATAATAAAAAAAACTACTCCATATGCATCCACGAAATGCTACATTCATTGAGTCACCCACAAAGAGCAAATTAACAGAAAAACATCCTTCCAAACCTCCTAACTCGTACAACGATTGATGCAATACCAAAAAAATAAATAGTAAGATAACGTACATGCTCAAAAAGCTATCCTAGGGATCCAAAACTCAAAATGATGATCTGGTGAAGTAGACATATTAACTGATTGATTGAATACCCTGCTCTTCAAGTATTTTGTCAGTAACACATAGTACTTCACTTTATCTATTGGTATGACTAGATACTGATCTGTGGACCATGGAAATGACTTCATTTGCCATCAATGACAACACTAGAAGCCATATTCCAACAATCTCCCCCTTTAGCATTGATGGCAACACTTAGTGAAAAGTGACTAAGTGTCAAAACTAGTAAGTACGCTGCCAAGGTTCAAAATATTGCTCCCCCTAAGAATGTCAAGGTATTTTTCACTGCACTCTCTCCCCCTTTGACATCAATGAAAAATTTGGGAAATCCAAAATTGCAAAACTATATAGAAATAGCTTGAGACTTACAAAAATTTGAAGACATTTGCAAAGTCATTATTCAATCCACTTAAGTTTGATTCCCAGACACTTCTCAAACTCTCCAAGATGGTTATATGACCACAAAGTAGATATGAAAAAGTTTATGTTGCTTCGAGACTTACTGGATCAGGAGCAACCATAGCATCTTTAGCTTCTTCTAGAGCATTCATTATTATCTTAATCTATGAACTTATTAGTCCCCTGAGTTCACATACTCTCCCAATAATCTTCTCATTTTCAAGTTTTAGACTCTTTATTTGGTTGAACAAAGACATTACTTGACTTTCTTGTTTACCAACATTATCAATTAATGGATCAAAAGTATTGGAAATAGAGACCAACTGTTGTTCAATGTCTTTCACCTTCTTCTCATTTGCTTCAGTAAATTTTGACAAGACCAAACAAGAATTATACACATTTCCTCCTTCAGACATAGTACCTTGAATTTTTTTCATGCAAGTGCCCAATAGAGCTTTGTATTTGGTAATCAATCCATTCACACTACCAACTCTCTTTTCTTTGAACTCCCTTTTCACCTTAACCAAAGAAGATTTCTCAAAAGATTCAAAATGAGAATTTACAAAATTTATTAGCTTCTTCAACTCATCAGAGGAAGAACCTAATGGGTCCATAACATAGGTAGGCATTAATTTTTATAACACTCCAGATGTAAGTTTTAGCAGTTCATTGTCCTCTATTTGAGATTTTAGTATCCTCTCATTTGCTTTGGCTTGAGAAATTTTAGCAGCCTTCATCATCTAAATCAGAGATAGAGTAGATGTTGGCCCACGGTTGTCGTTGCACCAAAAGATCAACCTATTAATGCCCGATACAACTGTCAGATTTAATGGATCCATGGGAGGTGATTAAGCCACGTCATGAATCACAAGGGAAGCGCTGAACATCTTCCAATAGTAGATAGGTTAATTGATATTTCATCCAACTCATGATCTGACTCTTCTTGTTGCTCCAATAGAGATCTCTTCACTTCCTCTATTATGATCCCTTGATCCTTTTCTTTTTTAGCCTTGGATTCTGATTCAAGATTGACTTCAGGCATTTTAGTATGCACCTCCTTTTCCTCAACTAACGCCTCATTAGGGATCTTAGATACCATTGGCGTCTCTATATTTTCCACATTAGGAGAAGTCAGACTATCCTCAAATTCTGGAGGATCAAATACATTCATGTTCTCATTCACAATCTCCTCTTCATTTTCTTTTATCTCCACATTCACTTCCTCATTGCTTAGAACATTTTCAATATTGATTTCCTCAATGTTAATCTTATCCCTTGACAAAATATCTTCCATAATTATTTTAGTTTCACTTACAACTGCATCAGTTTCACCAATCATGAGTTTATTTACCATTGTCTTTCTCTTAAATTCCTTTTTAGCCTTTTCAAGGAATAAATCCATTTCTTCAATTATCATTTCTAGGCACAAGTCGGCAAGAACTCTCTTCCTCAGAGTCTCTTCTTATGATCTAGCATTCAACCTCCTAGACTCCAAAACTTCATACAAAATTGTAGGAAAACTAGACATGATTTCAACAAGAGCTTTATTAAAAACATTCATATGCTTTATTGTAGCTTCTTCAAGGATTCTCTTATCAGATTCATCAAAGGTATCATATAGATCATAGAGTGGCTTGACATTTCCATCTTTCACCATAGCATTCTCAACTTCCTCAATAGTCATACTGGGCTTGTCAATTTTGGCCTTTTTCTTTCCTTCTTCTCCTTTGCCAAAAAAAATCTCTTGTTCAACTTGACAGCCTGTGTTCTAGTAGCCTTTATCTCTCTCACTATTTCTTGTGAATCAGTTTCTTCCTCTTCATCTGCATACATGGCTTTGTAAGATCTTGAGCTTTTATTCTTCTTCCTTTTTTTCTAGAAGCCCTGGCTTGATTTGAATGAGCTGCAGGGGAACTCCTGGTAGATCAGGTGTGAGCAGGAGATGTTCCCAAACCAACTGATTCTTCCTTTTCTTTCTCTTTAGTTGCTTCAACTTCATCTCTTTGCCTTCTTATTTCCCTTAATTTTTCCACAACAAGACACATACTCTCTACAAAGACCTCTACTTCTTTCCTTACTCTTTTTGCTATCATGCGGTTTTTCAATTCTGAATGAACTTGCAAGCTTTTCTCTGTATAGGTTCCAAACCTTTCTTCTCCTTGATCCAACGGTGAATTTAGCAAGTGGTATGCATACATCTTCAAAATGTTCTCATCAACTTCATATCCCATAGGCATGATCCAAACAGTTCTAGGATCAATAGCTTTCATATGACACTGGTCAATATCTACTATGAAGAAAATAGTGTCTTAGTATTGTTCTACTATTGAAGTAGGAATTCTCTCTCTGGCATGCATCATACTCTGAAAAACTTTTAAATTATCCCCACAGGATTGTATTGTGGGTTTGACGATCACCCGGTCCACATAACATATTCCATATCTGAATAGCTACTGGTACATCATTGTACCATTGAACTTTACCAACTCCTAGAACCTCACCCGAGAAGTAGAAAAAAAAATAGATCACCAGGTTACCTAATTTGAATACATTCTTCTTGTCCTTGATTTTTCTCAGATTCTCCAATAGTTTACTTTTGAGCAATTCACATAAGTCGTAGTTTGCATTCTATTTAACCATCTCATATTCTGCATAAATAGTTGTACCAAATACTGAATTCTCCTGGCTCGAGTGATAAATCTTATAGCCTATAACCATTGATGAAAATTTTACATCCACTATGGCAATGTCATCTATTTTCATTTCCCTTCTATCCCATTGTGAACTTGTTGCATCAGTAACTTTATCATTCTTCACAGACTTCAAAACTGAAAGTCTACTGGTGGAGCTTAGACCTGTAATTGCACATATAGCTTCTTTTGTGATTTTGAATGGAACATCCAATCACATGAATTCATCATGGACATGACTCAACATATAGTGAACCCATTCATCTTCCTCAAATATGGGAAATTTCATGAATTGCGCAAATTTCTTATCTTCTAGGGTTTTAAATTCTAGTTTCACAGTGAAATCTTCTTGAATTATGTGATGAGAATACAAATCCAATAAATCAGAGCTTCCCAAATATTCAATATTTTCATGCATAGAAGCCCTAATATCCTTGATATGCAAGACTTTGTATGACATCAATGAAAATGCAGCTAAGGGCTCTGTATCTACGAACCTATACAAATGCCATTTAAATTTTGGACATGGCCTATCTTTAACTTTGACTACCAGAGGAGTAGTCATTATTTCAATCACACAAATTTACAGGTTTTTCAATAAATACCTTTCACGAACAAAACAAAATTTGATTGCAAATTCTCCTTTATGCTTGAGTTTTTCCTCAATTTTGCAATGAACACTCCAGAGCTCTCCAAACCTCTTTTCTCCAAATGCAATATGACAAATGAGGGTTGAAGCCATTATTTTTATTGTCCACATACCTAACTCCTTTATTTTGCAATAAATGCCCTTTCCCTAACTCATCTAGTTTCCTATCTTTCATGATCTGGGATAGATGATTTTTATGCATATCTTAAATATTCTTTTCTAATTCGTTTAATTAGTTTCACAACATCTAAAAAGTATCGATTCTCCTATTGGACTCATCTGAATTCCAATACCAATCACTTGTAGGAGGGTTTTAGGAGTTTTCTTGAGAGTTCCCCCTATGCCAGAGGCCTAAAATTAATTCCCTGAGGTATTAACAAAATTTTCTTTTGGTGATGGTCCATTTCCTTCTATCGAGGGATTCTTCTTCACCCATTTCTTCTGCATTTGCTTCCTAATCACATTAGTAGTGAATTTCCCTTTTCCTTTAACATCTTGTTAGATTTTTTGTTTTACCAAACCTCTTTTGTTCTAACAAAAACTAGAAATGTGACCAAATTTGTTGCAGTTATAGCACACAACACTTCTCTAACTAGGCCAACTGTTCCACTGGCTTTGACTTGATCTACATTTATTAGCAATATGTCCAATTCTATTGCATGCATAACACCTGACATCTCTATGAAAGTTATTCATCACAATTTTGCATTCACTTGACTTATGACCATACTTATAGCAATTAAAACACTGACTTGAGAATGATGGTCTACTTGTGTTCACCCTACTCCTACATTTATAATCCATATGTCCAAATTTGTTACAAACATAACAATATCCATTAAATCTTTGAGCATTTGGTTTCCTTACCAGATTTATTTTGGCTCCATTCATTTGATTTCCTTGTTGGAATCTTCCTTGTCTGGAATTCCTTTGTCCAAAGTTCCTTTGTTTAGAGTTCTGATGCAGAGCAAAGGAATCAACTAAACCAACTTGACACAACTTGAACAATGAT
This sequence comes from Sequoia sempervirens, assembly GCA_007258455.2. NCBI lineage: Eukaryota > Viridiplantae > Streptophyta > Pinopsida > Cupressales > Cupressaceae > Sequoia > Sequoia sempervirens. Next base: position 366,609,133 of record VDFB02000003.1, on the reverse strand, counting down.
CCATCATCAACAATGACAAAATACAACCTGAATCATCTTGAGAACGTTGCTATAATGGCCTAATGGGAACTTAACAAAGAGAACAGCATACAACTTGAAAATATTGGATTTTATAGGACTTCCAAAACATATTTCCTTGATCCCAAGTCCAACCATAAACAAACTATGCATAGATTTGTTCAAACATCAAGAAAACTAGGTTTTCTTTGACTACTGTCCAACAAAATGAAACACACAATCTACCATAACTCATGCAAATGAATAAATGATTTTTTTTCCTTAAAATTGTTTTTAGAACATGTAAAAACAAAAAAAATCACCAATTTTTATCACTTTTTGATGGTGGAATAAAAAGATATGAATTTTTCTTATCTGTTGGAAACCATAGTTCCAAAACTGGGTAGTCTTCACCAAAAACGTCATAAATCACTCAAAACCCCATGAAAATTGATCAAAACAAGTGAAAATGAAACTAGATTCACATATCTAACATTTCCAATAGGTTTGAGGTCTTTATTTGATCTGTACAATCCGTACCATTCTCTGCAACCTCCTGCAACTTCTAGAGAAAACAATCCCATAGGGCTTCCAATGGTAAAATGGTCATAACTTTCTCCAAACCCAATTAAAATAACACCAAACTAATTTCAAATGAAAGATAAATACTTCCTTTATCAGTAAAAGTAAATTTCAGATCCATACCATTTCATACAGATCTGTACCATATAAAAGAACAAGGAAGAACATTAGAAATTTGTAGAAAAATTATTGTCTTCATTCAAAGATTCTTGTTCAATCTACATACTAACCCCCCATTCGACTTGGAGGCCTATTTTTTATGCTTGTAAAATCAAGTTATTCCCCCAACCAACCTACAACTACCATTTAAAAACTTTTAAAAAGTTGCCATTTGACAAGAAAAGTTGTTATGACAACACTTGACAACTTTTGACAATGTTTTCATTTTTCAACTAAAAAAAACACCAAGCCTTCATCAATGACTCCAAATGACTTCAAACATATATAAAAGGGATCATTCAACCTTATTACTACATTAAAACACCTAATTTAATGAATTTATACAATATGGCCTCATGGAGGCATGTAAACAAATAGGTGCTCCTACACCAAGTTCCTTTGTTTTGATCCAAAAAAATTTCCTTCTTCATATCCAGGACCTCGTCTGTCACCATTAGTACTTTTTCCTTTGATCAGCTCATCAAGTTTGGTTGAGATTTCTTTGAATTTCTCCTTATACTCATTTGCAGTAGCAAGTTCATCTCTAAGATCATCAAGCTTCTTTTCAAGAACTTCTTCATTGTTCTTGGATTGCTCCAATTCATTATCTAGTCGACTACATTGTTCATACTTTTCTTTCAAAGACTGTGCAAGGTTTCATTCTTCTTTATGTCCTTAATTTCCTTGGTCATTCTCATCATGATAGATTCCATCTCACACTTCAAAGAAGCATTCTCTCTAGAATATTTTTCACATTCTTTTGTTTTCTCTTTCAAAGCCTGACTAAGTTGTTCATATTCTATGCTTTTTTTCTTCCGTTTGAGCTAACCACATAATTCCTTTCTTTTCTCCCTTGATTCATTGATTTTGTCTTTTAGTGACTGAATGAAATTTTCTGCATTCTCAAGATTTTCTTGTAGTTCCCAGTTCTCATATTTGATCTGGTCAAGATCATCCAGGGCCACCATAAGTTGTTGTTGAAGACTACTTGTATCCATTGAAAAACACCTTCCAAGATCTCCCCAAGCTGTAAGACTTCTTTCGAGGAACTAGCTCTGATACCAATTGTTGGAAACAAGCAACACTGAGAGGGGTGTAAATCAGTGTTGTGCAAAAATTCAATTTTATTATTTTGTCTTTTAACTTACTTAACCATTCAACAAAAGAAACATGCATCAACATACAGAAAACAATCACAACACCATAACACCAAAATTTTTATGTGGAAACCTTGTTGGGGGAAAAACCATGGTGGATGGCCAATCTTCAATATAATATGAGTATACCCAAAATGAAAAGTACAAAATGGGAATGCACTTGCATTCAGGCTCACTGCCTAGAGCTCACTGCTCAAAATGGATGGGCTCACTTCTCTACAATGATTTTGAATAGATCCAAAAGAGTGAATTGATGAAATAGCATCTACAATGCCTGATTATAGTTACGGTTAAGCTCTGTAGATAATCTTTTGTCCTTTTGATTGATTCAACAATTCACCTCTTTCTCTGCACAACTCACACTGCAAAAATTTTAATGCACAAGTGAATTTGTGCATAATCACCTAATCGTTCTTCTAATGTTCGCTACCCACTACTATACTTCTTACACACACAATGAATTACCGATCTCATATATCAATTCGCTAACAAAATTTCATTTCTATAAGTTGGCTTCAAACAAAATATAATATTCTTCCATATGTTGGCTCGAATCACCAATTAAAATTAATGTGTATCCACACAAGTTGGCTAGACTATAGTTGGGACCCAAAACAAATACTCTATATTCATTTGCGAAACACTACATTCATTGAGTCGGCCACAAAGAGAAAATCAATAGAAAAACATCCTTTTGGACCTCCTAACTCATACAATGACTAATGCAATACCACAAAATTAAATAGTAAGATAACATACGTGCTCAACAAGCTATCCTAAGGATCCACAACTCAAAATGGTGATCCGATGAAGTAGATAGATTAATTGATTGACCAGATACCTTGTTCTTCAAGTATTCTGCCAGTAACACACAGTACTTCACTTTATCTGCCGATATGACTAGATAGCCAATAGCCCATCCACTTGAGGATGATAGGCTAAACTATAAGTTAAATGAGTACCCAATATTTTCCATCATGTCCTCCAAAAATGACTAACAAATTTGGTGTCTCTATCTGAAACAATACTCCTTGGAAACCCATGTAATCTAACAACCTCTTTGAAAAAAATTGGCTATATGTGAAGCATCATTGGTCTTTTTGCATGGAACAAAGTGAGCCATTTTTGAAAATCTATCAACTATGACAAAGATGGAGTCATTATCTTTTTGAGTCTTAGGCAGCCCAAGAATGAAATCCATACTTCCTCCTATAGTTTTTTCAGAATTGGCAAAGGCTAATATATACCCGTGTTTTGACTTGTCCCTTTGGCATGTTGACAAATGGTAAACCTTTGAATCAAATTCTTCATATCCTTGTTCATACTTGGCCAATAATAAGTGTACTATAGTAAAATGCATACTCTTGCATTTTCACACTTGTTTGGGCCCTCCTTACTTTATTTATGCTTCTTTATGGGTTAATTGGTTCTATTTTATGTCCACAAGCCCTATGAATGACATATTTTTTGGTTAATCCCAAAATTCTCCAATGCATAAATGATAGTTTAATGACTCCATTGGTCTATCCCTAATTTTTGGGTCGGGACTAAAACACCACCTAGGGCGTCTTAGTCCCCCAAGGCTCTCAAAACCCTAATTTTGGTATCTCTGGATTGGGACCCTTTTTCATGATTGTGCCCCATTTTTTAGGACTTGAGTCTAAGACACCATAGGCAGGGCATCTTATCCCTCCTTGAGTCATTTTTGAGGTTTAATTTCAAATTCTGGTGGGATTTAGCCTCCTTTATTCAATGAATTCATATGTCAACTTGGTGTGAAATAATTTTGGGATATTAAGCATAGATAAGTATAAATACAAGGTTCCTTAATTCATTTCAATCCAAGTATTTTGTGAGATCTTTTATCATAGCATAATTGAGTTCACAGGAGCATTCAAGAGCAGATCCATCAAGCATTTGAAGCCATTTTTAGATTCAAGCATCATATCAAAGAGTTTTCTTGCATCATGTTTGTTGTTGTGCTAACATTTGTGATGTAGGATTTTGATTCAAGCAGAGCAATTTAGGTACTATCTTTCAAGCATTCAAGATCCCTATCCATTATAGCCATTACACACAAGTTTGCAAACTTTGCAATGGTTTGGTGAGTTGTAGCATTGCATGTTTTTCATTCATCATTCCTCCATTTCATTTCACTATATTTCAAGGTTTAATTACCACCAAGGGGTTTTACCAATGCAAACCCCCATTCACTAACAAACAACAAGTTTTTCCCTTTTGCACATTTGTGATTACAAATCCAGGCTGTACACTGCAAGATCACTTGGAGTACAAAGTTTCAAAAGTTGCATTATAAAGTTGTCATCTTCACGGAAACTCACCTACAGGCCATATTCAGAAGTTTCAAAACCTGAGCCTAAAAGGGAAGCTAGTGCAAACCTTGGAGCTCAGGATCCTATTCAGTGTTTTTCAGAAATTCAGAATGGGACTAATATGCCATATTAGGCATCTCTGTCCTCCCAAGCTCATTTTTTAGATATTTTTAGAGATTTGGTTTTTAGATCTGAAGACTCCGCATTTTCCCCCAAAAAATAACAGTGGGACTAATATGCCATCTTAGGAATCTTAGTCCTCCGCAACATAATTTTTGTAGCCTCTTTGCATTTCTAGAACCCTGACATCTCCAAATTTCCCAGGTGCAAACATACTATCTCCCTGGTGCATAATTTCATCATTTGCATCTTTCATTTAGCTTGCATTTCTAGTTTTAGGTCATTTTTCATATCACAACGTGTTTTCAAACATTTTCTTTTCCAATCATTTGCTTGGTGGTGAACCCCTTAGAACTTAAGAATCCCTTCCTAGGACCCTCCTAATTGAGAATTGGATCACCTTGCGAGGTTGTTATTCAATCCAATTAAGACTTTTAAGACATTAGTGAATGGTTGAATGAGAAAAGTATGATATCCCAAAAAGGTATCCCATTTTCCTATTCATCATTTTGGTGAACCCAACACTTTTTTTTTTATGATTTGGAGTCTATTAAGTCCTTAGATTTAGATAGCATTCATTCTTTCATTGCATCTTGCATTAATGAATTTTCATTTAGGGTTTCCTATATTTGCATTAGTGAAAGTGCATATAGGTTGCATATTCACTTTATGAACCATATACTTTATGGTTTAGGAATGTTATGTCTCTTTGCTCAATTAGGGTCTTTCACCTAAAGGAAAGAGATGGATCCCACACCCAAAAATATAGGTGGTTCACTCAAACTAATGTATGTGTGATGAAATTATGCCTAAATGCAATGATCTAAGTGCAACAAACTGATAAAATTGATTGATTATGTATGCAAAACTAATGAAATATGAAGTGTTTGAAAACATAGTGTGATATGCAAAAATGAACTAGAAACATGCACAAATGAACTCATAACTTAATGAAATTGAATAGAGTGCACTTGGAGATGAAATGTTGATGCTGGAAGGTTTTGGAATCTGATAGAAATCACAATTGATGACTAGTGGAACTCATTCGCCACTAATGGCGAATCAATCTTGCTTCTGGTAAACTTTGCTTAAACTAGTTTCTAACTATTGGGAACTGAATTTTAATGAGATCACCTTTTTCCAGCCTGGCAGTGGAACTCATTTTCTACTGATGGTGAATCATTCCTCCAAAAAATTGCAAATTCAGGGGTCAACTTTGTGGGTCTAGATCTGCACTTATCTTCTTATCAGGTTGATGGAATCCAATCTACAAAAAATAGGTTGAATGTTGTCTCCAAGCTAAAATTAGGGTTTGTTTGACTTAAATATATTTGATGACTTGTTGACCACTTTTCAACACCCATTTCTTTGACAAATCTACCTACAAGACCTAAAAACACACATGCAAAGAGGGGAAAATGGTTAAGGGTTAGAGTATAAGGATTTTCCTTGGTCAAATCCCTTTTTGGTAACCAAACCCTTGATAAAGAAATGAAATGGAAACAAGAAAGGAATGATGAATAAACAACATGCAAGTTTCCTAAACTCACCAAATCCTTGTTGTTGAAGTCTACAGATATGTCAATGGCTGCTCCAAGATGCTTGATAATTACTTAATTGAATGATGCTATGATGCATGAATTTTGATTGACGATGAATGAATGATTGAGATCAATGGGGGATTGACTAGGGTTAAAATTGATGGAAAAAAACACTTATTTATACACTTATGCCCTAATTACCCAAAAATACATCATAGGCTGACATAAGGTCTTAATGAATAAAAACCTGAAAGAAATTTGAATTTATCTTGAATTTTGTGCCAAGAGTGACTCATTCGCCACCCATGGCGAATGGGTCCCACTCTAGGCTTGCAAGTGGGTGTTGGGAATTATTCATCTTTAATGAGGTTTGTTGGGTTTTTATTCAAAAACACACTTAATTAATGCCTATAAGTGCATAAAGGGGCCAAATAAAGCATAAGAAAGGTGTAATTGGTGATGAAAAGCCTAGAAAAGCTTGTTACGAGACTTTAGAACACTTTGAAATGGGACTTGATAAGTGATAAAAAGATGATATTAAGATGAATTATAATAAGAAGATTCTAGAAAAGTTTAGGAATGTGTTACAACACCTTCACAAGACATCATAATTTGAATATTCGGGACCTAATGTGAATGCATAAGTTACATTGCAACATTAAATCTAAGAAAAATAATTGAAGCATCATAGGAAAAAGACCTAAATGACCATGAAAATGTCAAAGATCCATTTTTTTATGGTATACTTTATTGCATCATTTCATTTCATTGAAAATTTGAAAAGTGCATTTTTCATCATCTTAATTGCATCCAAAATTGAAAAATTGCATTCAATTGCTTGTTTCTAGCTACTTTTTCTTGCACTTATTTGCACATTTTTTTGTTTCTGAGCATTAGTCTACTACATAGGAAATCTATAAAAACTGTTGACATTCTAGAAATCCCTATTTTTCTATTAAAAAAACCTTTGTTAGGACTAAAATTCCCTTCCTTCAACGTCTTAGTCCCTCTTGGGATTTTTGTTTCATAAATCTCTCTCTATTTCAACCTCTAGAACTTCAAAATCTCGTCATGAGGACCAAGATGCTCTTCATGGCGTCTTAGTCCCTATTGACTTTGATTCTTAGGTTTTTAGGATTTGAAATTGATTTTCTATGTTTCTATGGGTTGTTTTATATTTTTTGTTTTAGTTTCCAGAATTGTTATTATTCCAATTTCTTTCATTTCAAGTGTAATTGCAAGCATATGATATTGTGTTCATTGCACTTTATGTGGTTTATCCCTTGTATGAATTATAGGACTTGGTGTCCTACTGCTAATATTGACATGGTTAGATGAAGTGTGACACTCATGGAATCTTGCAATAAGACCCTCATTGTGGATCTTAGGCTATCAAGTTCTCTTACTTTTGGTGTTGGCACTAGTTCACTAGGTATGCACCATACCTTTAATGCCTCTTTGCTATACCTACCTTACCTACAAGTATTGTGCTAAGTTTCCAAACAATGATTGATCATATTCCTCAAGAAAACATATTGAAAATGTATGAAGACTTAGCTCATTTACAAGAAAGTGTAAGTACTAAAAACATTTCAAACACTATTATACTTTTCATAGAGAACCTTCACTGCATGATGAAAAGTGATGAGGGATTAGAAGTTGTGCATAACATAGCTCAAATATTTGGAAAAAATCTACCTCCCACCACTAATGGTGCTCAAGCCTCAAACAATATGCAAAGACAAGGAGGAAATAAAACTCCTCCCTCTTCAACCATAAACTCAATTCCCACCTATACCATTCCTCTTGTGACCACAAAAATACAACCAACTAGTAGCATTCTTCCTACCTCAAACATTTCCACCAGTGTTCCTTATACCTATGTGGCACCTAATATTATATCTCCTCTTGTAACAACTCATTCATTAGTCTTTCCAATACATACATACCACCACCCTATTCATCTCCATCACATACTACAAGCAATGACCCTATCATTAACCACATCTTACAAAGCCTTTCATACATCCAACATCAAGTTTCCACCATAAGTCAAAATCAAAATGGTTCACCCTCATACTATGTCAAGAGCAATCCATTATCCTTGGAGATATTGAGAAATTTGGTGCCACAAGGTATAAATATACCTAGGTTTGAGAAATATGGAGGAAAGGGAGATCTTGCTAATCATGTTAATGCCTTTACTACTTTGTGTAGTGACTTTATCCTTGAAGACAAATTTTTGGCTAAATTTTTTCCCTGATCCTTGAAAGGCATTGCTTTGGATTGGTTTTCTGCATATAACTCAATTCATTCATTCAATGAACTTTTTGAGGCCTTTATTAACCATTTCCAAGTGCACATGGTCCCTAAAATGGAATTGCTTGATTTGATGAGATGTGAGAAAAATGAGTGTGAAAAATTCACTAACTTTATTCCACACTACCAATCGCTTTATTCAAAAGATGTTTGTAGAAAAATTACAAAGCAAGATAAGGGATAAGCTTACCATGATGAAGTTTCCTTCCTTCATGCACTTATGGACTACCCTTAAAGACTATCAGAATTCCCTAACTAACAGTGAACCAAAAACCACCCCTACCCATCTTGAAAAGACTGAAACCTCAAACCAAAACACTTACAAATAAAAGTTTCCCTCAACTAAATTCTACCTCTCAACCTACCCAACCAATTGATACCCAAGTAGTTTATGTAAAGAAGAGTAATCCTTATATCTTTGAGGATCCATAAATATTATTTAATCCCTTACCTGACACATTTCATAATATTATGGCCCAACTCTTAAGCAAAAACATGCTTACCTTTCCTCCCATTCAACCCCTTAACCCTAGAAAACCATTACCTCTGAACTTTAGACACAATACCTATTGTGCTTATAACCATAAAAATGGACATGATATAGATCATTGCAAGCATCTCTTAAACATATTGTACAAGACCTCATTGATTCTAATCATATCCAAATTGGAGGTGTAAATGACAAAGGTAATAAGTTTGTGACCCCTCCCAACCAAAAATTGCAAATATTTACCAATCCCATTCCCAACCATATTTCATTTGTTAAGGCTAGTGAAACTAAGCCCAATGTGATTAATGTTGACACAGATGATGAGAATTTGAGCAATCATGAACAAAGTCCTATGGATGATGATGAATAGAGTTCTATGGATACTAATGAAAAAATTACTAACAATGATAGGAGTGGTTGAAATCGAGCCTCGCAAACAACAAACCATTGAAATTACTTTCTCCTCAAAAGAAAAAATCAAACATGCACCTGATGGTCCTCTTTACATAGCTGAAAAAATCAATAACAAGCCCACTCCTAGGATTCTAATTGATCTTTTTTGTGGAGAGAATGTGATCACATAAGAACTTTTTATATGTGCATGAACTTACTCAAGATAGATATGATAAACCAAAGGCAAGGATTAAAATTCATGATGGTTTTACTCATGCTACGATGGGCACGATCGCGCTCCCTTTACAAGTAGGACTGGAGAAATCAAATGTATCATTCTCTATCATCTCTAATTCAGACCAATTTCATTTGAAGTTAGGCTACAAATGGCTTCGGTCCATGAACGCAGTCCCATCCATTGTCTATAAGTGCTTGAAGTATCCAGTCAGCAATGAAATATTTATAGTGAACCATAGTGGCTTTAGACCCCTGTCTTCCCATGGAAATTTCTCCTTAGATTATTTTTGGCCTGAACCTATGGAACCTATAAGACCCCGTGAAGACTTCCTTTTCCTATCCTACCAAAAATTCAAAGCCAAATACATAGCCAAACTATCTCTTCAAAACTTTCCTCCACCCATGATTGAACCTCCAACCACGCTTGAACCTCCACCACCTAAAGAAAACAATGTTGAGTCTAAAACCCTTCCAACCAACCACGACCCACCCATGAACAATGCCTTGCCTATTTCCTACAAGATACTTAGAGAAAATAAAACAAGTCTTAATCCACCTCCTAAGCAAATTTATAAAGCGAAAGAGAAAGTGGTTGAACAACCTTCTATGGTTTCTTCCATTCTTCCTTCATAAGAAGAAAAGGAACCTACAATTGACAAACCTGCTCCTACATAAATCCAATGTAAAAATCATAATAAAAGAAACCTCGATGCTAGAGAGCATAGGTATAGATGTCATGCTATTGCACGAAAGATGAATATTGATAACAACATTGAAAATTAAAATCCAAAATTCATAGAAGCAATAAACGATGACCCTCCTCTCTTAATAGAACAAATAGAACCTATACCTTCACCACAACAAGGACCAACAGTTTCTATGGATATTATTATTCGTCCTCCTTTTGTGGTTAACTTGGATGAAAATGAGGAAACAACTAAAATCAATGAGGAAATGCATAATGAGTTAAATTTGTTATTTTCCTCTTCTATGAGCTTAAATGACAACAATCATAGTGATCCTCCTAAATCGAGTGATTCACCATGTGTTGAATCTGGTGATTCTCCTAGTACAACACTTGATGTTGTCCCTTTCGCAAGTGATTTGCATTCTACATATACTAAAAAACACTAGGATGCAGATGACCTATTGGATGGTTGACTTGCATGTGCTTTACTAGTCTTTTCCTTTTCTTTCATTTTCATTTTCATTTTTGTTTGCTTGCATTTGCGTACTGTGATCCCCCGTGATGTTTTGTTTGATGTTTCTCTCTCTATGTGCATTCCTCTATTTGTACCTGCATTCTTCTATATGTCGTATACTTTCACCTTTTGATTAATCTTTTATCTTTTCCTTTCATTTTCATTTCCTGTGTTTTTCTTTTGGGGATGATGCAAGGCATCGAGATATTCAGGTCTCCTTCATGTTGACCCAAAATCTTTTTCATTATCTTTTCTTTGACTTTCATTTTCTTTTCATTTTTCTTATGTTTTCCTTTTGGGGATGACACAAGGCATCAAGACACCCTATGTCTCTTCCATGTTGACCCAAAAGGCCCTTTCTTTTCTTTGTTTTCGCTCTCTTTCTGTCATTCTTCCAATTCTATGTATTTTGGGAATGATGGTAGTTCCAAGCTCTCTAATATCATTGTAGAAAAGAGCATACTGACCCCAAATCTATAGATCCCTTATTTTTTTGGTGTTTTCATTTTTGGGTCAACCCCTTTCTTTTCCTTCTCTCTTGCATGACGTAGCTTTACTTGGAAACATATGACTTGGCATATGGATTTCCAAGTTGGCTCTCGTGTCTTCCTTCTTGATTGCATTTTCATTTGTGGCACTTTAAAATAATTTCTCACAACACGGTGTTAGCAATTTCTTTAAAGTGGGGGCATACATTGGCATTATTTTGGACCGATTTCATTTGCATTTTTTTTTCTTTTCCTTTTCATGTTCCTTGATGTGATTCTCTTTCTTTATGTGATGCATTTTTCCTCATACATGGTGTATTTTGGTTTGACTTCCTCTAAGAGCATGATATTTCCTTGTACTCTCTTGGAAACATTAGATACAATGTTCCCTAGGATGAGACCTAGCACTTGTCCTCTCTTGGAAATAAGATGAGATCCCTTTTGCACTTGTCCTCTCTTGGAAGAATTGGGTATGATGTTCCCCAGGATGAGACCTTGCATTTATCCTCTCTTGGAGATGTTAAGCACAATGTCCCCTAAGAGTAAGACCTCTCATGAACTAAGAAAAATCCCTTTGAACATCCCTCTTTCTTGTTGCATCTTCTCTTGTTTTTCCTTAGTAAAGTCATGGAGGTACGGATTTGATACAAACTGCCTTGGGGCTCACCTAGTGAAAACCTAGCTTCACTAGCCCTTGTGAGCATGCATTTTTTTCCTTATTAAATTCATGGAGGTATGGATTTGATACAGACTACCTTGGGGCTCACCTAGTGAACACCTAGCTTCACTAGCCCTTGTGAGCATGTATTTTTGTGCCTTATTAAATTCATGGAGGTATGACTTTAATATGGTCCCTTAGGGCTCACCTAGTGGACACCTAGCTCCCACTAGCCCTCATGAGTGTGTGTTTTGTTTTCATAGTGGACAACATGTTCCACTTGTAAATGTCTTTTGGACAAACAACCTAGACCTAGTCCACCACGTTGGATGGCCATTTGAAGCTTGATCCATTGCATTTTTTCCTTTTCCTTTTGTCGTTTTGTTGTCTTTAATGATGTATGTTTGTGATCTAGTTATGGCTTCATACATCATCTGCAAGTGTGTTCCTTTGCGCTTATGTTGGTTTTTCCATAGGATCTTGATCTTGGGGGCTTGTCCACCTGCTTGATTATTGTCATCCTATCTTGCTAAAATTTGTACATTTGAACCCCTCTTGATTGTGTGGTTGGCTACTTTAGTGCGATTTTGAAGCAAGTTCATCCTCTCACTAAAGTGGGGGCTAAATGTAGTGTAGTAAAATGCATACCCTTGCATTTTCACACTTGTTTGGGCCCACCGTGCCTTATTTATGCTTCTTTATGGCTTAATTGGTCCTATTTTATGTCCAAAAGCCCTATGAATGACATATTTTTATGGTTAATCCCAACATTCTCCAATGCATAAAATAATAATTTAATGACTCCATCAATGTGTCCCTGATTTTTGGGTCAGGACTAAAATGTCACCTAGGGCATCTTAGTTCCCCAAGGCGCTCAGGACCCTAATTTTGGTATCTTTGGATTGGGCCCCTTTTTGGTGTTTGTGCCCCAAGTTTTCAGGACTTGGGACTAAGATGCCACATAGGGCATATTAGTCCTCCTTGAGTCTTTTTTGAGGTTTAATTTCAAATTTTGGCAAGATTTAGCCTCCTTTATACAATGAATTCATATTTCAGCTTGGTGTGATATAATTTCAAGATATTGAGCACAAATAAGTATAAATACAAGGTTCTTTGATTCATTTCAATCCAATTCTTTTGTGAGATCTTTTATCCTACATAATTGAGTTCACAAGAGCATTCAAGAGGAGATTCATAAAGCATTTGAATCCATTTTTAGATTCAAGCATCATATCAAAGAGTTTTCTTGCATCATGTGTGTTGTTGTGCTAACATTTGTGATGTAGGGTTTTGATTCACGCAAATCAATTCAATTACTATCTTTCAAGCATTCAAGATCCATATCCATTGCAGCCATTACACACAAGTTTGTAGACTTTGCAACGGTTTGGTGAGTTGTAGCATTGCATCTTATTCATTCATCATTCCTCCATTTCATTTCACTTTATTTCAAGGTTTAATTACCAACAAGGGGTTTGACCAAGGTAAACCCCCATTCAATGAAAGACAACAAGCTTTTCCCTTTTGCATATTTTTGTTTACAGATCTAGGCTGTAGACTTGAATATCACTTGGAATGAAAAGTTGCATTATAAAGTTGTCATCTTCACAGAAACTCACCTATAGGCCATATTCGCAACCTTCGGAACCTAACATCGGAAGGTAAGCTAGTGCAGACCTTGGAGCTTAGGATCCTGTTCAGAATTTTCATAAATTTAGAATGAGACTAATACGCCATCTTGGGCATCTTAGTCCTGCCAGTGTCACTTTTCAAAGATCTGATTCTGAGATCTGAAGACTCCACATTGGCCCTGAACAGCAAGACTAATACTCCATCTTGGGTGTCTTAGTCCTCCACAACATATTTTGGCAACCTCTTTGCATTTCCAAAATCCTTAGGACATCTCCAGATTTCCCATTTCATGTGCCTTTGATTGATTTTACCTTGGATATTGATGTATTGCAAAGCTTGGTGATCAGTGTATAGAACAAACTCCTCGGGTAGCAAATAGTGTCTCCATTTCTTGAGTGTTTGCATAATAGCATAGAACTCTTGATCATACACAGAGTACATCCTCTTGGAATCATTTAATTTTTCACTGAAGTAGGCTATAGGTATTCCCTCTTAACTCAAAACCCCTCCTATTGTTGTCTCACTTGCATCACAATCAACTTGGAACACTTTGTTGAAATCCAGTAAGGCTAATATGGGTTGTTATGTTACTTTCTCCTTCAAGATGTTAAAACTCGCCTTTGTTGCAGAGCTATCCACTTGAATTCCCTTTTCTCCCCCTTCATTGTACCAATGATTGGTGCACAAATACTACTGAAATTTCTGGTAGACTTCCTATAGAAGCTTTCCAAACAATAAAAAATCCTAGCTTCAAACATGCTCCTAGGAGATGGCCATTCTAGAATTGCCTTAACCTTTTTTGGATCCATTCATAGGCCTTCCTTTGAGCTGAAAAAATATAAATACACCAACTCCTTCTTCATGAAGAAACATTTCTTAAGATTTACCATCAACTTTTCCTCTCTTAATCTTTGCAAAACAACCCTCACATGTTCTAAATTTTCATCCTTCTCCTTACTAAAAACCAAAATGTCATCAAGATAGACAATTACAAATTTACCCAAAAATGGTTTGAGCACCTTGTTCATCAACCTCATGAATGTGCTTGGGGAATTTGTGAGACCAAATGGCATAACCAACCATTCATATAATCCCTTCTTTGTCTTGAATTTAGTCTTCCATTCATCCCCTTTGATTCTTATCTGATGAGACCTGCTCTTCAAGTTAATCTTGGTGAAGTACCTTGCTCCACTTAAACAATCCATCAAGTCATTTGTTCATGGCAATAAAAATATATATTTGATTGTTATCTTGTTTATGGATCTTGAATCTATACACATTCCCCATTATCCATCCTTTGTTGGTGCCAAAACTATTGGTACTATACACGAGATCAAGCTTTCTCTTATCAAACCTTTGTGCAACAACCCTTGCACTTGTTTATTTATCTCCTTATTCTCTTTTGGGCTCATTTTGTATGCTTCTCTATTTGGTAAGCTTGCTCCTGGTATAAAATCCATGCAATGACTTATACTTCTAATTGTTGGGAGTCCATCTGGAAGTTCCTTCATCAAAATACCATCATATTCTTATAATATCTCCTTGATTTCCTCAAGTATTTCATGTTCTTCACTTGTTGTCCTAACTTCTATTGGCTTGGAAACTAAAGCATAACATAGTTCTTCCTCATTTAACTCCTTCAAAAATTGTTTCCCAATGATTATGCGTACCTTTGTATCACCGTCCACTTCATTTTGCTTCTCCTTTAATGGGTTCATGACATACTTTTTCTTGTCCAAGTTATGATTGTATAAATATTTTCTTCACCATCATGGATTGTTTTGTGGTCATATTACCATTTTCTTCCCAAAAGTATATGACAAGCATCCATTGGCATTACATCACATACAATTTCATTCTTGTAATCATCAATTTGGAAACTCACCAAACACTGTTCACTTAAAACTTGATGTCCTTTCTGCAATCAAGTGACTCAATATGGATTTGGGTGATTTTTCCTTTCTAGTTTCAACTTTTCCACCATCTTTTGTGACACTAAATTATTAGTACTTTCGTTGTCCACAATGATAGTGCAACATTTTCCTTGTGCCTTGCAAATGGTTTTGAACAAGCTTCTACTTTGTATTGGTTCTGATTTCTCCTTCTCTGGTTTCAAAGGCACTCTTCTCAACATTAGAACTTCTCCATCTTTTGGATCAACCTATTTTGTCTCATGCTCAACTTTTGTGGCATATGCTCTTCTAGTGTTGGTGTTTTCTAATTCTTGTATTTGAGGGCATTCAAAGGCCCTATGACCCATCTCCCCATAGCTAAAACAAACTCATGAAAATCCTCTTCCTCTTCCATACTCTCCTCTTCCTCTAGAAGTTTCACCTCTTCCTCTTGAATAATCCCCTCTTCCTCTTGCATTTTTCACAGGTGTTCATTGTGACCAGCTTGTTTCTTCTTCCTTTTTCTGCTGCCATCTTCCTACACTTGTTTTTCCTCTACCCCGTAAGTGTTTTCCCCTTCCTCTAAAGCTTCCTTGCTGCCTTCTTGCTAACTTTTCCTCTGCCTTCAATGCATACTAGTAAGCTTCTTCCACTATTCTAGTCAATACCATGCTAAGTTCATCTTGGATATTAATCCTTAGGCCATTCACATACCGAGCTACTTTCTCTTCATCATCTTCAACATGTCCAGCATGAATGCTCAATCTATATAACTCTTTTGTATACTACATGACATGAGATCTTGTTGTTTAAGGATTTGTAACCTTTTGATTATGCTAATGTGATAATCCACAGGTAAAAAATTTGTCTTCAATTTTGTGACCATATTTTCCCATGATTTTATTTTCTCCTTTCCTTTTCTTTTTTTGTTAATATGCACTTGATCCCACCATAGGAAGGCATGTCCTTTTAGTCACGTGCTAGGTTATTTTACCTTCCTCTTTTAGTCAATGTATTCTAGATCAAAATACTTATCCATTTTTGCAATCCAATCAATGAGTTCCTCTGGCTTCATACCCCTATTATAGCTTGATGGGTCCATTTTTGGCCTACTCCCAAGCTTTTCCAATGCTTATAAAAACCTCTCTTCATGTGGTTCTCCTCCTTATTCAGCTACAACCTCATGAGCTTCTTCCTCATCTTCACTGACATCTTCAACATGAACCCCTCTCCTTTGAGAAGTTTCTATGGCTTCTAATCTTGCTATAATCCCTCTTAGAATATCCATGAGTGTTGGATTTTATTCTCCTCATGGGGACCTTCCTCTACCCCCTCCTCTATGTTCCAAATTCTATATATTCCTTATAAACTTTTTCAAACCCTGCTCTGATACCAAATATTGCAGCCAACAACTAAGAGCCTTTTCAGGTTGTCAATTGTTGTAGCCCAAACCACTCTATTACACTACTCAAAAGAAAGAAAATGAAGCAAAAAGAAACTTTAGCAGAAAATAAACATGGTATTTTATTCACATTTGCAAAAATATTGAAAATTACAAGAATCTCCTATTACAAGTGCTTCCATTTACAAACAACACTACCCAATCAAATCGGGTATAAGTTTTTCTACTCCTACAAACAAAACAATGCAAAAATTCTCTAAAACTGCCAAAAAGAAACTACATGCAACACATAACAGCAAAAATTCATCTCTCTTTCTCTCATGAACGCCTAGGAAAGGTATGCCCTGGTTTTGCATCATAATCCTTCATCTTGTCTTTAAGTTTTCAACATCAAGCTTCTTCTATTCATCTCCAAGTAAATTGAATCCTCATTCAATCTGCAACAAAATCATCAAAAACCATTCCAAAGAGGGTGATCCCACAATAGTGGTTTACAATTTTTGGCCAAACTGGACATTGAAATTATTATTTTTAACTAAATCTTCACATTTGGGGACCTATAGCGGCTAAACCATGATGAATTTGAAGATGATGCGAACTAGAGTCTTGTCACATTTTGTCTGTAGATTCTAAAAAAAAAAAAATCAAAATATTTGAAATCAGATTGCACTTCTTTTTCCATCTCCCACAAAAACTGATTTTTTTCATAAAACAACACTTTTAAAAAGTGACGCACACTAATGTGTAACTTTTTTTCCATGAACGATAAAATTATAATTCTTTCAAATTTATATTTGTAACTCCAATATCTAGTGCTTACACTTGGTTAGATAGTTTTTTATTGAATATTTTTTCTTTAATCAAGTTTCAAAGTCAAACCAATTACAATTCAAACATAGTGCGACCGTATAACGCGTAACTTTTTTTGTATATATCGAAATTCAATTTTTGTCTTTTTGGATCAAGGACTTCAATATGTGAACTCATATTTTTTAATTTTTTTTTTTGATAACCTGCTATTTTTCTACATGTGCAGAACATAGACCTTCATTTTCAATGAAAACCTATGTTTAATAAAACTTAAAACAAATACATAATAAAACCAAAACATATTAAAATTATATTCGTTGGATAGCTCATTCGAGGACTACCTGATTCCAGTTGGGTTTGTGAATATTCCTCCATTTTCATCCTCAACTCGAGCTTGAAGCATAAAAATAGGTTTTTTGTGTTTTGGGGAGAATGAGGAATAAGGGGGGTTCATACGAACTCCTAGGGGTTTGCTTGAACCTGGGTTCGTCCGAACCCTAGTTTGAGTGAACCACCCTCAATATGCATTTCCTTTTGTTATTTTGGGCAGGAAATGTGGGCCTAGTAATTAATGGGTTCACTTGAACCCTAGTTCGAGCGAACCCCTTTTGGGTTCGGTCGAACTTGTATGTTCATTCGAACCCCTAAAACCATTTTTTTTCCATGGGGTCATTTTTTCTCAGTTTTCCTTCCTCCATCAAATTGTAAACCACTATTGTGGCTTCACCCAAAAGCAAGGCATAGCTTCACCTGTAAGCAATCAATAAGGAACTCTAAACTTGGTTCATTCTAGAATCTCTATTTCACCCACTACTTGGGTGCCCAACTTCAAATCCCCAGCAAAGAAAATCAAAAAGGAGTTACAAAATGCTCCAATAATGGAGAAAAAGCATTTGGGACATGGTCTTTTAGGCTTCCATGATAATTCCCATTTTCCACTTTTTCAAGACCATAAATTAGCTAGAATTCACCCATTCGTTTACTAGAAAAAAGAATCTCCACAATATAAACCTTGGAGAGAAAAATAAGATAAAATAATTTGTTGCTTGCAAACCAAAAATCAAACCAAGACAAAATTTAGGGTAATCAAAATAGCATAGGAAATAGATCTCTTTTAGATGTGTAGGATAGCTATGATTTTCCTTCCTACATTAGTTCTATTTTGGTGAAATGTCAAATTTCAACCTTAAAAGTGAAAGGAAAATATGCATATAAACTCAACATTTAAAATATTTTATTTTAATTTTCTTTTAACTTTGCAATATTTGTGAAAACCTATTTTTTTTATTGATAGGTTAAATAAAAGAATAAATAATATATAATGTATTATAACATTAATACTTTATTTTTTTATTTTCCTTTTTGTCATTCATTGATTTAATGTTTTTTGAAAGTTCTATTTTGGTGAAATGTCAAATTTCAACCTTAACTGTGAAAGGAAAATATGTATATGAACTCAACATTTAAAACATTTTATTTTAATTTTCTTTTAACTCAACAATATTTTTGAAAACTTATTTTCTTGATCGATGTTTTTTGAAGGTTCTATTTTGGTGAAATGTCAAATTTCAACCTTAACTGTGAAAGGAAAATATGTATATGAACTCAACATTTAAAACATTTTATTTTAGTTTTCTTTTAACTCGTCAATATTTTTGAAAACGTATTTTCTTGATTGATAGGTTAAATAAAAGAATAGATAAAATATATAATGTATTACAACATTAATACATGGGTGGAATAAAAGTATACCCATGCTAACTATAGGTTGTAGCATAGTATTTAAATAAGGTTTACATTTTGTTGATTTTTGGTTTTGGTTTTATTAATAACAAACATTAAATTATAATGAAAAACTTTTGAGGATATGGTCTTATTTATCTATTAATTTGTATATATATAAGTTGCAGAATGAATGCATTATATAAATAATATTTTAAAAGACATTTTGAAAATAAAGATTGAAAAGTATATATATATATATATATATATATATATATATATATATATATATATATATATATATATATATATATATATATGTATGTATGTATATATATATATATATATATATATATATATATATATATATATATGTATATATATATATATATATATATATGTATATATATATATATATACATATACATATATATATATATACATGTATATACATATTATATATATATGTATATATATATATGAATATATATATATATATATACATGTATATATATATATATATATATATATATATATATATATATATATATATATATATATATATATATACATATATATATATATATATATACACTAACACATTAAAATATGGTTCTAAATTAATTTATTTAAAACACACAAAATATTTTTAAATGTAAAATTAATATACATAAAAATGAGTTTCTAAAATTTTAAAAAATCAGCTTTCTAATTTATCACGGAGTATGGTTCAAATTCATGCTATAAAAGAATTATCCCAAATTTATTATTACATATAAAATGTAGAACAGTAGAATAGTTAAAAGAATAATAATATTAAGAACTTACATTACAAGTAATAAAAAAAATATGACGAATTTCATTATCTTCATTTAAGTCACATTTTCAATATTCATTGAAAATGCTTATTAAGCATTGCATTCTTATGAATTGCATTCCCTTTAACCCTAGTGATTTCCGCCTAACTCTAGCATCCCGTGCACCTCTCATTTTTCAAATTTTAGTCTTCAATTGTTGTTTACTGGAGTGAAATTATAACTTAGGTTAATGCCCAAAAGGATTTTGCATTCATCTAATGATGTTTTTCATATCACTTTTTAAGATTTATATTCTCTTAGTTGCTCATATCATTTTAAAAATAGAAATAATTGTTAATTTGGACACATTTCTCATAATGCATCTATTTTCATACCAACCAACATGACTCATATATTATTTTATTGAAATATCATCAATGTGGAGGGAAATCATTTTTTATAGAATTATTTTTTATGTGTGGCAAATAGAATTATTATTTTTTTAAATAAAATTATTTTGATTAAAAAATATAATATAAATATATAAAATCTATGTTTGAACATTTAAAGGACATGTATACAAATACCATATATAATGAAATCTAAACTAATTTTCCTTGTGTCTAGAATTGTGGCATACTATTTAATATAAAATGCTAAATCAACAAGTGGCCCACAAGCGAAAAAATTATTTATGCAACCACCTCTTGGTGTCCCAAATATTTTTCTTTATCTTCTATAACAAATCTATGTTGATTATAAAATAAAAAAGGTATAATGTTTCAAAAATAAAATTATATACATAAAAAGCTAAGATAGAGGGCTATTTTTTTATATAATTTCACTCAAAATCAAGGTATCCAAAGTGGAAAGTTATAGTGAAAAAACTTCATTCATGTGGTTTTAGGGGGAGATGGCACTAGATAGATGCCACATCAAAGGGTTTTCACTAACCCACTTTAGAGTGAAGTCCATTCATATAAAAGCTAGATAACAAAGATATATGGTCACCAATAAGTATTTGGTCCATTTAGGTTGCATATGTTTTATTTTAAATAAAAAATAACATTCTACAAGTAACAAATGATATTTTTTTGTTCAACTACTAAGGGTACCATTATTAAGTTTCAGTTGAATCTTTAAAAAGTCAAATTTTGGACACATCTCAGTAGATGCACATGTTGATGCAACAAGCTGCATGATGAGTCACACCTCTAAACCTTAGTTATAGATAGATAAGAGGTCAATCCACATTCCCAAAAAATGAAGGTCCTATGATATTCCAGTCAATTGCTACATGTTGACAAAGTTAGCACACACAACTATTGGCCCCTCTCCCATAGATAGATACCACATCAAAGGGTTTCCACTAAGCCACATTAGAGTGAAGTACATTCATATAAATGTGGTACACATGAACACTTCTTCACCTAAAGATGGTTTGCACACACATCCACCCACCCTCTAACTACCATTTACATGTATCCTTTATAACTATTCTTATTTCTTGTCCCATATACCATACATGCATGTAAGGAAATTAGAGAAGAGAGTATAAGAGAAAGGAGAGGGGAGGTTGTGTTTTAATTAATATTTTAATGCTGCACCATTATAAATATAAAATATGGTCAAGTTCACTTCATTGAAATTAAATGGTTTCATAAAGAGTCTACTATGGACCAAATTTTATACAGTGAAAAGAATTGATTATATTAAGGTATGTGGATAAGATGATGCCCTAGGTAAATGTGGAAAAATGAATCTTGTATAGATATATTGAAAGAGATAATCCAATCAATAAACCAATGCCATAGTTACAAAAAAAGAATTATTAGATGTTTCCAACTCACCAATAAAGTAATATAAAATATGCTAAAAAAATTAGAAAAAAGTGAGCTACGCTTGTCTAGAGAAAACAAGGCTGATTTGATATATAAGGGCTAAAAAATATACACATCAAACACAATGTGCACTCTTCTTTGTTATTTACATGGAGATAGGTCATAATCATGTATAGGATTCTTAGCCTTGGACTATTGGAAATTTGAAATGTGCAATAAGGGGATGTGTTCATATTCATGATTTTGTCCATGATATAAAGGAGCAACTATGATTCAATCAAGAGTGGAAAATATTCTATGAAATGTATTAAGATTGCTTTGAGAAGAGTGATGAGATATAAAAATATATTGGATCAAATGTCAAGCCAATGCAGATAGTAAAAAACGCAAAATACACTATAACTATACATTAAATTCATTCACACAAGTAGCATCAAATGAGAGGGAAAAACGATAAGGGAATTTAATTTTCTCCTCTACAAATTTAAAGCACAAACCCAAAGAAATCAAAATAAAAATCATTAAAATCTAAAATATTGAAAGTATTGGTTCTTATTATTCTAGATCCAAAATATTGAGAACATTTTAAAAATATATAATATCTTTACTAAGAAAATTATAATTCAATATATTAGAGATAAAACATAATGTCTATAAAAAAAATTTAGTGTGTCTGGTAATCTTTTTAATGTAACCAGCAGCGCTAGCGCGACATGCCCTGCGGTACCATGGGGGTGGAGGAGACTAGACTTTGTGACCAACCTCCTGCAACAGGAAAGATTTAGCCAACCGAACTAGGGCCCCAACCCTAACATAATGTCTATATTATATTTTAATTGAATTTTAAAATTAAATATACCAATAATATGTTTGACTAAAAAATATGGTAAAAATCTATTAATTTAAATAAAACCTAAGATTATTATAATAATTATTTAACAATCTAAATAATATTAATTTGAACATTCAACATTAAGAAAACATGTTATAGTTTTATCCCTCAATTACAAATTAAAATTTTATAATTTCATTATATAATATGATCCATTTAAAATATATGTGAACTAAAATGAATAAGATATCTGTATAAATTTAAATGAACCATTTAATGCTGCCCATTAAATAAATAAAGTTTTTAAGAACCCTTATGTATTTCAGAAGTCATAGTAAAAATGCATTGAAGAATAATATTTTTTCAAATAAAAATAGAAATCAGTGCCTAGGTAGTAAGACATTAAGATAGAAAGAAGTAGAAGGATATTGTTGTCTTGTTAGTCCTTGTCTTCATCGTTCTCACACTTTGTTTGGCTGGAAATTACTAAAAGCGTTTAATCTTCAGAGCAAATCATGAGAACATTTATATCAAGTTTCTAAAATACCTTCAAATTAATTTTCATGCTCATCACCAAATCAGGGGAAGTTTATATCAAGTTTCTAAAATACCTTCAAACTAGTTTTCATGCATGTAATGTTTCAATTTGCTCAGCAAATCATAGAAAGAAGTAGAAGGATATTGTTGCCTCTTTAGTCCTCGTCTTCATCATTCTCAGAGAAAATCATGAGAAAAGTTTCTAAAATACTTTCAAACTAATTTTCATGCTGCTCCCAAAATCATGGGGACGTTTATATCAAGTTTCTAAAATACCTTCAAGCTAACTTTCATGTATGGAATGTTTCTCAACAAATCATGGGGACATTTATATCAAATTTCTAAACTGCGTAATTTTAATACACTATATATACAAAGTACACTCACTCGATATGTACATCCACCCGACAAGAGTCACAATCATAAATTACATGATCATCTACTTTCTCTATTTTCTACAATCATAATCTATTTCCATTGCCATTTGAAAATCTACACTGCCGAAATCATAATGATGATGAATCCCCTGCTAAAAGAAAGCGAGTGCAAGGGGAGCTAAAGGAAAGCGGCAATGGGGAGATTTTCAAATGGCAATGGAACTAGATTCTGAAATAGAAGATATCACAAATATCTCAGGCCTTGGTAGTAGTCTCATTAGGTACAGAAACATATGGCTCAATTCTTTGCCCATCTAGCTCTAACAGTGTTGTGGGAATTAAACCTACAGTTGGGCTAACAAGCAGGGTAAATCAACTTTCTAAAATTATCATTGACCTGTGATAAATGAAGTTTTATTATACTGGAATTGCATTTTATTGCACTTTTTGTTCTAAAGCTTCTGCATTATGGTGAACAAACTTTCTTTGGCCTAGCTGCAAGGGTAAGGTCTCATAGAGGGGCTTCCTAAAAAATTTCAGTAGGTGCTGGTAAGATTTTTTAGGAATATTTTAAAACTGGTGGTCACATGATTTTAATAGTGCAATTCAGCTTAAAATTTTAAACTCCAAAATTTAAGGAATGAACTGAGTGCTTTGATAACAATTAATTTATAAACGAAAATTCTCTCATTTTTATTTTCTGATAGGAATTTAAAATTTTAGATGATGGACAAGTGCAAAAATTTTAAGCTGGGGCAATTTCTAGTGCCACCTCAATTTCACCAGCTGAAATCTGCAGTAGGTAGAGGCTGCTATTTTCAAGGAAAAGATTCCAATTTATCCTGTAGCATACTTATTTGCTTCATGAAAATAGATGCCCAAACCCCCCATGAGACCATACTGTAAGAGATATCTATTCCACCATGTCAACCTCAACATCAACATACACTCTGCACCGCCCCGCCCCCTATCCATTTTGTACTTGTCCACAACTTGCATGGAACCTGGTGGACAGCATAACATGGCACCCATCCCACCATTGAATTGTTTTAAGTTCTGTAAGTAGATTCACACCTTAGCAAGTCTATAGCAAGTCAGAGGGTGCCTTTGTGAATAAATAACAAGGAAAGTGGATCTATTGGTTTGATATCTTGCTTAAGACATCATTTGTCATTTTGTTGAGAATCCATATCCAGAAGTTTAAGTTTCTGAGCCCAAAATAAAATGTACTGTCGTTTACATGAAGCTAATGTTGTTTACAGACCAATTTGCAGAACTGTATTAGATGCTGTTTATCTGATAGATGAGATCGTTGGGTATGACATACATGATCACGAAGCCTTAAAGAGTGCAGCTCAGTTAATTCCAAAAGGCGGGTGTAAACGGGTTTCTCAAGATTGATGGGTTGCAGGGCAAGAAAGGTATTGTGCGAAACCCAAACTTATCGCTTGGGTCCACTAAAGCAGTATTATTTGAGAAGCATCTGGAAACTATGAGGTAACT
Source organism: Sequoia sempervirens (assembly GCA_007258455.2). Lineage (NCBI taxonomy): Eukaryota > Viridiplantae > Streptophyta > Pinopsida > Cupressales > Cupressaceae > Sequoia > Sequoia sempervirens. The sequence goes on along the minus strand of VDFB02000003.1, from coordinate 366,584,112 downwards.
TCACAGTTTTTCGAATAAGTAAACATGCGCCCCTTGGTTGAGAACAGTTCTCCAGTTGCAACACCTTGTTGAAACAGCTGCGTTAACACCAGGGAACCGCCAAGAGATTTAAAATAAACTTTGAATTAAATCTAAAACAATAATGTATTCTATTATAGAGAAAATTATACGATCTAAGACTTTATAAGTGTTTGATTTGCAGGAGGGAAGGTGCAATTTTGGTGGGAAATCATATATTCAGTGATCTCTTAAATATATGCAAAGATACAGAGGAAATAGTGGCAGAATACGATTTTAAACATGACCTAAATGTCTACCTTTCCGAGCTCCTGCAATCTCCTGTTCGTACGTTGGCTGATATCATCTCCTTCAATATCCAGCATACTAAATTGTTTTCTGCTTTGTAATGTATTCTATTATATTATACGATCTAAGACTTTATAAGTGTTTGATTTAGGTGCAATGGGAAATCATATATTCAGTGATCTCTTAAATATATGCAAAGATACAGAGGAAATAGTGGCAGAATACGATTTTAAACATGACCTAAATGTCTACCTTTCCGAGCTCCTGCAATCTCCTGTTCGTACGTTGGCTGATATCATCTCCTTCAATATCCAGCATACTAAATTGTTTTCTGTATGTATTATTTCCAAACACATCAGGAAATTATACCCAGCAATATAGGGAGGCCCTTAAGAGAAATCGCTAACGAAAAATGGAATCCATAAAGTCTAGTAGCATATGAACTTGATGCCCTTGTGACCCTTGATGATGGAATTTATACAGTTCTAGGCATTACAGGGTATCCTGGTATAAGTGTGCCTGCAGGTTACAGTAAAGCTGGTGTACCCTTTGGCATATGTTTTGGAGGGGGAAGGGGTTCAGAGCCTACTCTCATTGAGATTGCCTATGCTTTTGAACAAGTAACCAAGCTCAGGATGATTCCTTTATTTACAAGACAGAAAATTGTAAAAAGTTTCTCTGAGGAAGTGTTTATCTTGGATCTGCTGCCTATCTTCCTATTGACTTTGACTGGCTCATCTGATGTTTTTTGATTGATCAAGCCCAGGTTCTCAATCTTTGCAATCTTACTATATTCAGACCATAGCAGACTCACACTGCCCAGATGTCATACCCCAAGAATCATAGTGAGGATGGTGAGCCAGAATAGTCCCTGAAGAAAACACAGAATCCTTGTATGCAGGATAGCTTATATCCAACTGAACCAAAGGAATGTTGTTCAATCTTTTAACTCCATTAGTATTCAGTAGAGGACTGAAGAAGCTACAGAGTGTGCAGGTTGCCTACAACATCCCGACTGCAAACAATCTTTTTTGCAACAGAATCCCATAGCCTAGAAAAATGCACCTCTTTGATTTGAAATCAAGCTTCATCAATTGTTCTTTTAGAATATGCAAGAATGTTTTACAGCCAAACACCCGCAAGTGATGATAGGAAATTCTCTTCCCAAGCCATCTCTCTTCAGGAATGTTAAAATCTAAACAAAATGACGGAGCACGGTTGATCAAATATATTGCAGTGTTGCACGCCTCTGCCCAAAACTGTTTTCCCAACCCAGCATTGGAGAGCATACAGTGAGCTCTCTCTAAAATTGTCCGATTCAATTGTTTAGCTGCTCTGTTTTCTTAAGGGGTGAATGGGACCACCTTGATTCTACAAATGCCATTGTCTGCACAAAAATTATCAAACTCTGAGGAACAAAACTCTCCTCCATTGTCAATTTTTAGACATTTAATCTTATGCCCTATTTGATTTTCAACAAGAGCCTTGAAAATTTTAAACTTTGAAAAAACTTCTAATTTTTTATTCAACATGTAAATCCAAATTTTTTGAGTATAATCATCAAGAAATGTGACAAAGTAATTTGCACCACCAAATGAAGTTACCTCCATAGGACCAAAAACGTCTGAATGAATGAGTTCCAAAGGAGTGATCTCGTTGAAGCATTACTTCAAGCCCTTTCTTGCTCATGTGACCAAGCCTCTTATGCCAAATTTTTGAATTGCTGTCCATGACTGTCATGGTAGCTCCCACTTCATCATGGCATTTTAAAATATAAAGATTGCCCAACTTCTTGCCTTTTGCAAACACTAAAACCCCCTTTGTTACTTGCCAATTTTCTAAAGAGAATTTAACATCACACCTAGAAGCAATTAATTGACTTACAGAAATTAAATTTCTTTTCAACAAAGGAATATATCTGACATCCTTTAAAATCCATTGATTGCCATTTTTGAAATTTAAAACTCTATCACCCTTACGAACAATTTTACACTCCTTATTGTCACCAAGAAAAACCTTACCGAAAACACCTTCTTTGAAATTTGTGAAAGCTTGCCTGCATGAAGTAACATGGAAAGAAGCTCCAGAATCAAGTACCCAAGAGTCTGCAATGGTTTCTCCAGTAGCCAAGATCAAAACACCGTCATCATTTTCACCTACAGTATTTGCTTGATTTTTAATGACTGTGTCTTGTGTCTTCTTATAATTCTAGCAATTTTTCTTTATGTGACCTGGCTTGCCACAAAACCAACAGGCGCCTATTTTTCCTCTTGACTGCGATCTAGACTTTGACCTCCTTCGATTATTATATTTGTCTCTTTCTTTACTTCTACCTCTATTACCAATATTTGCAATCGTTAATGCCTCACCAGATGAGGGTTCCTGATTTTTTCTCTGCATATCTTCACTCAATAAAGTGGCTACAACATCATCAAATTTTAGCTTGCTTTTGGCAACCACCGAAGTGCTCACTACCATCACAACACCTTCCCAGCTATTTGGTAAAGAACATAGTAATAAAATAGCTTTGATCTCATCATCCAAATTTATGCCTACAGAAATCAGTTGGGTAACTAATGTATTAAATTCATTCAAATGATTAGACATAACCACTCCTCGCATTTTTAAATTATACAGTTTCTTCATAATAAATACCTTATTGGAAGTAGATGCTATTTCATACATTGAAGACAGTTTGTCCCACAACTCCTGTGTTGTCTTCTCTACAGAGACATTAAATAAGACATTGTTGGACAACGACAGGAAGATTGTAGCTCTTGTTTTTTTGTCTAGCTTCTCCTGGGCATTCTTCATCAGATAAAGAGCCTTGCCCTTTGGCTTTTCCAGCCAATGCATTCGAAAGATCTTGCTTGATAAGAAGGGATTCCATCTGCACTTTCCATAGGCCAAAATTTTGTCTTGCAAACTTTTCTATTTTCCACTTGTCTGCATCTTCCATGGCTGCAGAAGTTCTTCACAATTTCCTGCACCAAATTTCTCTAACCCGCTCTGATACCAATTGTTGAATATAATTTGCAGAATAAAAGTGAAAAAGAAATTGCAAAAAATAAAATATTGAAAACAATCACAAACCAAGAACACCAGATTTATCATGGTTCACCATCAATTTGATGGTTACGTCCACACTCAGGGATTATCTCATATTATTCTCAAGTTCTGAATTGATTACATTCAGCCAGCACCTTTAATTATATAAATCAGTCTCCAACCAATTAATGGAAAAATCCATTCGAAATAGACAACTTTTAAATTGGCCACACATGCTAATAGAAGTAATTACAAAACGAGAAAGCATTTTGAATTATGAAGGCAACATGCTAATTTGGGCTTCACTTAACTCAACAATGCATACTTTCATCCTTGGCAGATTCACTCAATTTGCAGTGCATAATTAATTAGTCAATTTAACTGCATCAAAAGTAAAATTTGAAAATGGTGCATCATGAAAAGTAGATTGTGTTTTCTCTGAACATTGATAGGAAGAAGCGGAGTGGAGGCAGTTGCCCTTGTAACCCCATTTCCTTTACTACTTGCTGCTCCATAAGTTCTAAACTATTATTCCCTATTCCTCAACCAACAAATAATGACTAGTGATTTCCATTCTTACATGAACTTGCTTAAGGGTATTGTTACCCTAGAATTGGGCATTGCCCTGATTTCTTTGGAGGTGTAGGGCTACTTAATTGAATTCCCTATGATGTATCAAAATGTACTTTTGAGTCCCATAAATGCAATCATCATGCTTAGCTACTACATTTTTTATCCGTTCAAAATTTTTGTATTTTTACTATTTATTTTATTTTTTCAATCATCACGCTGAGCTACTACAATTTTTATCCATTCAAAATTTCTGTTTTTTTTTTCCTACTCTTGACCACTTAAATATTGTTCAATTCTAACCTCATTTATCCTATGTTCTCTTTTAATTGTCATGGCGTGAATTTTTGGAATTGTTGGCGGTGAATTTTTTCCTAGTTTTTTTCAATATCATGTTTTTCTCCTATTTTTTTTCAATATCATGTTTTTTTAATTTCCTAACTGAATTATATTTATTTGTACATGTACACATGCACATGCAAGAGATGTGTCTACTTCAAATTGCATTATGGATCTGCACATTATTGCATCCATATTTGTATTTGTATTCCAATATGACAGATTATATATTATGCACATTGGTAAATTTTGTCCATACTAATATGAATTATGTGCAAAATATGTATGCTACGAAATTATTGTAACATATACCAATTTTAAAAAAAATTCAGTTCAAATCTTTTATTAGATTTGTTGAAGAGTTGTAGAAATAATAATTTAGGAGCTACTACACATGAATATTAATGAATTCTTTAGGCAAAATCAAACAAGTTAACTATATAAAATAAAAATTTAAAGAAAGGAAACTAAATTGCAAACATAAAAGTAGAAGAACATAGGCTTCAAGTCTTAAAATACAACCTAATGTAAGTGATAAACTCCATTCAATACAATGTCCTTATGTATAGACAATATTCATTCTCCTTAGTTAAAATAAATATCATACACTTGTGGTTGTACTCTACATTCCTATAATAGAATCCAATGATATTATATTATGATGCAACTAATGAATATATTATTACAAACACCAAACAATGACATTGCAAAATGAATTCTTGCAAATTGATTTTCCTATATAGATTATATAATAAGATAAGATAAGATAAACTTGTTACTACTTCATACAATTTTTTATAACTTTTTTAAAAATGTTTCTTTAAAATAATGATATGTATATGAGATATTAAACAAATAAAATAACTTTTAATATTTTAAATAATATTTTATTTATATATTTTATTAAAGTTCTGATTTGAAATGTCTTACATGACCACGTCTAATGTAAGAAAAAATATATTAAATTAAATAGAGTTCTCTGAGAGGAAATATTGGAAGAGTTCAATCACAAAGGGGAATACTTTTGACATGTTGGAATAATATTCTATTAATATATAAATAAAATAAAATAAAATAAAATAAGCAGTTGTATTTGACAATTGTGAAGAACATGTCTTGCCTTATCACAATGTTGGAACATACTAGATAAATGCAATCAAAATGAAGGGCCAAAACATCATGGTTAGTCCATATTTTTAACTCTATATTTTTCACTTGTAATCTTAACTTAATATATAATTTTATTGGCCTAAGGCATTTGTTTACCATTGATTTTAAGACAATAAATTGCTACACATTTTATGGTTTCTTGAACTCTTATAATATATTATAGATAGGGAAACAAATAGAAAGGTTTGAGTCTAAGATATGTAACAAACTCTATGAGATGGGCGAATGTTCAAATTGAAACAAGGTTAGCTATATAAAGTTATGTCGTAAGTTGGAAAAAACACAATCATATGTATGGAAAATTTAATTGGACTTAACAACATAACAACAACATTAATAAATTCTTTAAATATTTCTAACTTGATTTTCTTTTGGTATATTCCTTGTATTTTGTTTTTTGTTTTCTATTGGCACATAAAGTGAATTATATCTATAATTTTTCTCTCTCTCAACTTAATGATGAATCAAGGTGATATGATTTGTCTATGAAAAAAATTATTTGAAATCTTTAAACCTCATGTACATATATTTTCTTGTTTTTATAAGTAATTTCATGTGGTCTTGTTTAGATAATTTTTTATAATATTTGAACTAATTACAATTTCACATAATAACTATGACAAATGAGGGTATTTTAGTGAGGTAGTTCCACCAATTGGCTATTTTTAACCAACTTTCAAACATTATATGTGCCAATAGCTAACACTTTAAAGCTACAAGATTTTTAAGTGTACATGATTCATCAACATTATATACTGCATGATTTTCTATCCTTTAAAACAATCTTCTCTAGACTCCTAACAATGTAAGAAGTTTTCATTTCAACACCTTATCTATTCTCCTTGATGGCTACAACCACAACCACCTCTACATCAAGGAATTAAAATCTTCGGTCTCACGAGTGTTGTGGAAAGAACCTCAATCTTGTAAAATAGAATGATATCATTGATGTAGTGGGAACACGTGCAATGCATGTCCAAGGGAGATATGCCAAATCCATGTATCTATTTTAGGATATTACTTTATTATCTCTCCTAGACAAAGAAGCTTAACATAATATACAAAATGATAAATGATAGAGTACTAGAAATGACTATAAAAATGATAAAGAAGATGATGAAAATGAAGGCGATGAAGATCAACTCACTAAGAATCTAGTTTTCAAACAAGCTCCACACGAGCATGTACCTGCACATAAGCAAGAGAGGAAAAATGTTGGGGTTGTATATGGGTTTTCCTTGTTGGAGATATGTGCCTCAATCTTGCTGACCTAAACCTCCTATAAGAGTAAATCGGTGAGACACCTGAGATATCCTACCGACGAGTTGTTTATTCCTTAAGGCTTGAAGTGTTTAGATCAGTGTGACATGTGTTCAGTCTTGCTTAAGAGAACTCTTGGAGTGACTTGAACTATCGGCATGAGTTCTCTATTTCATATTGACAATAGTTATCTGGCCAATGAGGTTCGTCAGTGAGACTCTTGCCGATCTGAGGAATGTATGCAAAGTAGCCTGGATGAGTTTTAGTATGACTCTAGCTAATGATCGGATTGGGGTGACATTGGTCATTGGGATGACTTGTGAATGTCACTCTAGTGCTTGTGGTCTAGCCAAAGAATTCTATCAAGAAGACTCCTGCCGAAGTGAACTACTTTGGGATGACATTGGTCTTTGGGTAGACCTACGAATGTTGAATCAACTGTGTTAGTCTACACGATGGGTATGATCAGTGTATGTCTTGCCGATGAACAAATGGTCAGGCTGACATGATACTTCAGAATGCATCTTACCAATAGTAGATCTCTAGCCGATGTGATCTGTTCGGTGTGAGTCTGGCCGATGGGTGTGTTTAGTGTGACTCCTGTCGATGAAAGGTTTTGAACTACAGTGAGCTATTTTTCATTGGGGTGATTAAAGATCTCGGTGGGACTTTGTCTGATAGTGTTGTTCTTGTCGATGGTCTATTTCAGTTGGTCATCGGTGTGACTTGGGACTTCAGTGAAACCTTCCCTGATAATGGTTCTCTTACTGATGGAGATGTTCTTGATGCATATCATTGTGACTCCTACTGATGGTATTTAGTCGGGGTGACATGAAGGCTCTATAAGAGTCTTCGCAACAGAGCATGTCTTTCCTATGAGGTCCTTTCATCGGTGTGACATGGGACCTCGGTGAAACCTTCTCTGATGCTTTTTCTCTTGTTGATAAGGTTGATCCTGTGACAGTTGGTGCTCCTAGTGCTCATCGGGGTGACTCAGGCCAACAAGATGGTTCGAAAGGTATGTGAGCTTAATGACATTGGGGAGACCTATGGGTTTGATATGACATTATGAACTCTTTCCAATGGATGTTGTCTTGTCGATGGGCTTGGTCGAGACCTCAAATAATGAAGACATCGGGGAGACTCTGGCTGATGAACATGAAATAAGATGGTGGTTGGAAGGATGCTGACTTGGTTGACTGCCGATGTGTCGATTGTTCATCGGAGGAACACGATGAATTGGAGGAGACTATTCATTGTCCAAGACTAGTTGACAGTTGGTCCAACAGAAAGAATACAAACTAATCTACAGAAGATGAACTGTTTCCTTTCTGTTGAAGACAAAGTCTATACATTGGACGTTTTGCAATACAAAGTGAGAGAGGAAGATTGAGGCAGGGTTATGCTTCCAAAATCTCTCCAGGTTAAGTGTCTTGGTTGATCTCTCATGCTAATCTACACTGTATATTGTGTAAAGGTATTGTAATAGTACAAAGGTTGTATGAACTCAGAGGTTGATCAGGGAAATGTAAAAAGGAGAGAGGGAAACATAACAGGGTTGCTGCTAGTTTGTCTCCAGAACTGAACAAGATGTAATCTCTGTGAAAAGGCTATGAGCTTGAGATTGTATTGGAAGTTCTTTGTTTGTTGCTGAATAATACAACGGCTCGGATCTTTTGGAGTGTGGGGTTTTTCACTGGAAAGGGTTTTCCCCACGTAAATCTGTGTGTTCTAATCTTTTGTACCATCTTTGATGTTTAATGGTTCTATTTGTTGAATCTATTTATGCAAGTTGTTGAAACTAAATTTACATGTTCTTCTTTCAGAAGGATTAATGTGGGAATTGAACTATTTCTGATTCCGCTTTGTGACATAGTTGTACGTGTTTTTGAGGCAATCTATTTGAAATTAAAGTTACTGAAGGCACTACTGTTCTTGGAGGTTTCTCTGAGATGACAAAATTTTCCCAACAAGTGGTATCGGAGCCTTCTTTTGGTTGTTGGTTCTAGGTATTTCTCCTGTGAAGATTTCTTAGTCTATCAAGCTTGAGGAAATCTGGAGGAATTGGATGATGTATTGATCCTTTGGTGAGTGGAAGTCTTGTAGTATTTAGAGACAACACGCAGTTTGAAGGATGGTGAAGATGGATTTGGTTATCTTGGTAGCAGTATAACCTTAATGTATGAGGTGGAATTCTTTGCTTCTTGGTTGAGTTGCAACAAAGCTTTCATATTGGGTGTTTGTGTGAGAGGCTCTGTGGTGATATGGAGAAGCTTGGGTTGTGTCTCAGTCATGGAAGAGAGTGCTTATGTTGGGTGGTATTTCCTGGTGTTGGAAGGCATTGTATTTTGTTAACCTCGAATGCATGAAGGCTATGGAGTTAATCATTAGATGATTTGAAAGCTTCTGGAATAGCCTATCTCTTTCTCAGATGCATGTGCATATTGATGGTTTTGGAATTGGCTTCAGATGCATGTGCATATTGATGGTTTTGGAATTGGCTTGAAGGGGGCCTAGAGTTCTTGAACTGTTGTTTCCTTTTTTAAGGATGTATTTTACTTGCATGTTTTATGTGGTTTTGCAGGTTTTACATGTCAAGCAAAACTTGTGATTATGTGGAGTTGTTAAACTATTTTCTAGACCCTGGCTTTTAGGGCGTTGCTGGATGAGATGGTTGCAGTTTTGCATGTGTGCTTTGACATGGTATGAGGAGGTGAGATGCTTTCTCTGTATGAGAGTGTTGGTATGTGATTTTTCACTCAACATTCTTGTGGTGTTGCTTGTGGGTTCCTTGACTATGGTGCTAGTTGTACACATGTTTGGCAAATCAGATTTGGCATGATCTGGTGTTTGAGTCGTCTACATGGTTGTTCTCTTGTGAGATCTCATATTGTGTAAGACATTGACGTGCTAGTGAGTCTTCATGTTTCATTAATTGGATCTATGGGTTGTGCAAAGTTATGGGTTGTCTTTACCCATATGTTTGTTGCGGGACAACTAGGAAGTGGACTGTCGATATCCACGAGGTTGATGCAGTGTTTGTGCAGACTAGTAAGCTGGCCTTGTTTGTGGTCACTTGTGCATTGGTGTGACTACATTGAGATGAGAGGATGGATGGTGTTGAGTACCTGAATAGTCAGGTATGGGGACCAATAGCATGTTGTATCACGATGTCATGGATAGCTTGGATACACTACTTTGTGTAATATTTTGACAGTGATGGTAATCTTTGCTTGTTGTGGAGATCTTGGTGTTGCTTAGCATTGTTGTCAGATGGACATGTTGTCGATTGTACCTAGAGGTTTTTCAGATTAGCAGATGATTGGCCATGATGCTTGGAAAGCTTGGATGTCATGTTTCAGTGGGAGCTTTAGTAGTGACTATGTATTCATCACTTGGTGATGGATAGTCTTCTTTAGTGTGGTAGATGTTACTAGGAGGAGCTCTTTGATCCTGTTGTTGTAGAAGGGTTCTTTCACATTTTCTTGGACACTATTTGAGGATGTGAAACATCTTGGAACCATGGAGGATGTTTGGAGTCTTTGGATGAGGTGTTTTCAGTGCTTGACAGGTGACGTTGGTTTTGAGTTTGTTTGCTTTATGTCATGGTATACTCTTGTTTATGCACTGGATTTTTGACATTGTGCATTGCACTTGAGACCATGGTATGTTCACTTGGAGCATGGTATCTCCTAAGGGGGATGGGAAGATCATGGTGTCATGCTAAGTTCCTGTTTCAGATGTTTGGAGCTTTGAAAGTGGTCTAGAGTTTCTCTGTGTTTTGAGTACATTGGTCATATGCTTGAGAATTTCATGTTAGAGCAGTAATGCAATTTGGAGTTCAACATGGGTTGATCGTTTGCAGGTGCTCATGGATACATGGAGAATAAGGTGAGGCTGTAATTCTCCTAAGATGAGAAAGGTGTTGGTTTCAATAGAAATTTTGAGTAGCCTACACTTTGGTTGAACGTGGGTTCAACAGAGACCAATGAGAAGATTGTTCTTAGATGAATCATGGTGGCTTGTATATCTTGGAGGAGTATTTTTTTCTTTTTCACCCTTGGTCTACTCAGCAGTGAAGTATAATCTGAGAGGTATTTTCCCATTATATATTTCAGATGTGTTTTACTCTTTCTTTCATGGATATGGATCTTGAATTGTTGTTTAATGGTTCTAAAGGATTCATAGTGGAAGATGTACAGAATAGTTTATCTCCTTGAGCTTTTTGTGTTATATCATTTACTTATGAGAACTAGTAGGAGATGCTTTATGGGCTGATTTCCTGATATGGGAAATGAAATAGTTTGATCTTCCTTGAGAGGCTTACATCCATGATTGTTTACATGTTACATTTTCTATACTTGATCTTGGTGATTGAACAGTTGGATGTTGTTATGGCATCTCTTTGGGATGGGAAGGAGATCATACTTGACATAGCTAGTTGTTAGAAGTGTATGTAGGAGGATGTTTGATAGGTATATGTTGTGCAAACTTTCTCTCTTTGGTCTTGATTGTCTTCCTGATGTTTGGTTTCACATTACATTGGTTTGAGGTTTAGTCAGAGCTGTAGTGATCACTAGCTTGTGGTCATGTGTTTTCACTCATATTCTTGGGTGATGACATGGAGGTTCTTAATCTTTTTCCTTTGTTGGGTGTGGAGAACTTAGGAGAGTTCTGAAGACTTGTGGTGAGAGTTGTTCTTGCAAGTTATTAATTTGCAGGTTATGCATCATATCATTATGGATGTTCCTTGGTACTACATGGTTATATTTTCTATGTGTTGTGATTGGTAGACTTGTTATGCATTTGATCTTTCAGATTTGGCATTACCTATGTAGTGGGAGTACCTGGATGTATTTGGTCTTCTTCGACTGGTTTGTGCATGGTGCTTGTATCTGCGGTTGATGGGTTAGCTGTGTTGCTGGCATGAGTTTACTAATGAGGATACCTTGAAGGTATGTGAGATTGGATGGATAGCATGAGCTATGGGTGCTATTTTCAGTCACATGGGTTGATCAGTTGGATGGGTGTAGTCAATTTTCTGGTTGTTGTTCTAGCTAATGTTCTATCTTGTTTCTGGAGAATGTCTTCTCACAGTTGTGTTCTGATTTGGGCCTTGGAGGTTGATGTTGTTTGTGCTTCTGTATGGTTTGTAGTTGATGCTCTGGTGGTCAGTAAGATCTTCATCAAGTGGGAGATTGTTGGAGATATGTGCCTCAATTTGTTGACCTAAACCTCCTGTAAGAGTAAATTGGTGAGACACCTGAGATATCCTACCGACGAGTTGTTTAGTCCTGAAGGCCTGAAGTGTTCAGATTAGTGTGACATGTGTGACTTGAACTATCAGCATGATTTCTCTATTTCATATTGATAGTAGTTATCCAACTAATGAGGTTCATCGGTGAGACTCTTGCTGATCTGAGGAATGTATGAAAAGTAGCCTAGATGAATTTTGGTATGATTCTGGCCGATGTTCAGATCGGGGTGACATTGGTCATCGAGATGACTTGTGAATGTCACTCTGGTACTTTTGGTCTAGCCAAAGAATTCTTTCGAGAAGACTCCTACCGAAGTGAACTACATTGGGATGACATTGGTCTTCAGGTAGACCTACGAATGTTGAACCGACTGTGTTAGTCTGGCCAATGGTTCTGATCAGTTTATGTCTTATCGATGAATAGATGGTTGGGCTAACATGATACTTCAGAATGCATCTTACTGATAGTAGATCTCTGGCCAATGTGATCTATTCGGTGTAAGTCTGGCCGATGGGTGTGTTCGGTGTGACTCTTGTCGATGAAAGATTCCAAACTACAATGAGTTGTTTTTCATTAGGGTGACTTAAGATTTCGGTGAGACTTTGTCTGATAGTGTTGTTCTTGCCGATGGTCTGTTTCAGTTGGTTGTCGGTGTGACTTGGGACTTCGGTGAAACCTTCCCCAATAGTGGTTCTCTTGTCGATGGAGATGTTCTTGATGCATATTGTTGTGACTCTTGCCGATGGTATTTAGTCGGGGTGACATGAAGCTCTATAAGAGTCTTAGAGACAAAGCATGTTTTTTCGATGAGGTTTTTTTGTCAGTGTGACATGGGACCTTGGTGAAACCTTCTCCGATGCTTGTTCTCTTGCTGATAAGGTTGATCTCATGACAGTTGGTGCTCCTATTTCTCATCGGGGTGACTCAAGCTGACAAGATGGTTCGAAAGTATGTAAGCTTAATGACATTGGGGAGACCTATGGGTTCGATGTGACATTATGACTCTTGTTGATGGATGTTGTCTTGTCGATGGGCTTGGTTGAGACCTTAGATAATGAAGGCATTGGGGAGACTCTGGCTGATGAACATGAAAGAAGATCGTAGTTGGAAGGACGTTGACTTGGTTGACTGTCGATGTGTTGATTGTTTTTCAAAGGATCATGATGAGTTGGAGGAGACTATTCATTTTCTAAGACCGGTTGACAGTTGGTCCAATAGAAAGAATACAAACTGATCTAAAGAAGATGAACTTTTTCCTATCTGCTGAAGACGAAGTAAATACATTGGATGTTTTGTAGTACGAAGTGAGAGAGGAAGATTGAGGCAGGGTTATGCTGCCGAAATCTCTGCAGGTTAAGTGTCTTGGTTGATCTCTCATGCAATCTGCATTGTATATTGTGTGAAGGTATTGTAACAGTGTGAAGGTTGTATGAACTGAGAGGATGATCAGGGAAATATAAAAAGGAGAGAGGGAAACATAACAGGGTTGTTGCTAGTTTGTCTCCAAAATGGAACAAGATGTAATCTCTGTGAAAAGGCTATGAGCTTGAGATTGTATTGTAACTTTGTTTGTTGCTGAATAATACAATGGCTCAGATCTTTTGGAGTGTGGGGTTTTTCACCCGAAAGGGTTTTCCCCACGTAAATCTGTGTGTTCTAATCTTTTGTACTATCTTTCATGTTTAATGGTTCTTTCTATTGAATATGTTTATGCAAGTTGTTGAAACTGAATTTACCTGTGCTTTTCTTAGAAGGATTAATGTGGGAATTGAACTGTGTCTGATTCCACTTTGTGACATATTTGTACGTGTTTTTGAGGCAATCTATTTGAAATTAAAGTTACCAAAGGCACTACTTTTCTTGGAGGTTTCTTTGAGATGAAATTTTTTTCCCAACATACCTTAGTCAAACCCGCAATTTGGTGTTTCCATCTCCACGGACAACCAGATAGATGAAGAGAAATAGAAACACGATAAAGGAAATGTTGGAAAGGAGAATATTGAACACTACAAAAAACACAATGCTACTCTATCAAACCACAACAAGAGAATGAAGGGGGAATGCAAGACTACAAACTTGGAAAAGTCAACAAGACCACATTAGTGATGAAGGGGGTCTTGCAAGACACCAAGATAGTAGCTTATATGGTAGCACAGCATGTTCTTAGTGAAGTTGATGGAGAAACAAATTGTTCAATAATGCTAAAGAGATGAAGCTAGTGGGTAGAATTGTTAGAGAGATTATAGAAGATGGAATGAAAATGGGAGGGAAAGAGCCATTCTTAGGTCGGCTAGTCAACACAGAGGCGCTGCGCTTCATCCCCAATGGGGAATCCAATGTCCCTGCATATTCTAGAGGTAGGAATCTATCAAGGATGGTAGTGCACCACGCAAATGTCTGTGTGTCGCGCATACGTCCCTGATAGAAATTCCCTTGTATTAGGGATAAATTTTTAAGTTAAATGAAAATAACATAAACTATTAAATCCCCAATCAACAATAGAGCACAACGAAAACAAGAAGCATAAGAATAGTGAAACAACATCACCTTGTCTTCAATTTTCCATTGGTTGACCTCCATTGGCCTTCTCCATCTTGCTGAAAAAGGTATAATTGCCCTCAAATTTGAACTACAACTATCACCTATGATCAAGACAAGCAAAATATTGAATATTTGTGAATGCTTAAGTATTCAAGTCCTCAAGCATGTGTGTGTGTCCAAAATGACTTGAAAGAGGCCTTTTAAAGAATGCCAAATTGAGAATGGATGGCCAGGATTAAAAGTTGGTGAAGCCTTAATATTAAAGGCCATGATTCAATGTGATAAGGAGGATTAGGGTTAGGGAAACATTAGGTCAAAGTTAGGGAAAGCCTTGAAATGAAGGGTTGAGATTTAATTGAAAGCAATTGAATCAATGGTGGAGAAAAAGAGGTAGTTGGAATAATAGAAATTATTTAATTTATGGAGGAAAGTTGAATTTTGTGAGATAATGGTTCAATTCATAAATGGAAATAAGACATAAGGCAACAAATAATTATTCTAATTTTTATTTGATGGGATGGAAAGTGGATTAAATAAATTATTTTATTTAATTGAAGAATAAATGGTAATGTTATGGAGGAAATAAAGATGGATTAGTGATGTATTTAAATAAATGTAATATATTTATTTAAATAATCATGGAGAAATAATTAGAAATTATGACATTAGGACATAATCAAATGATTTAATTATGTGAGGAGGACGTTTGACATAGAAAAATGGATCTCAAGGGCTTAGGTCATTTTTTATGTGTCTACATTTTGCCCCTCTTTGACATAATGTAGTTTATCACATTGTGTCAAAGAAAACAAGTCAACGATATGCCCCGGTGTGAAAGTGAGGAGAGGAAGGATGACGAGGAGGTAGTGGTATGCTCCCTCGAGAGGAAAAGTGGGTTAAAAGAACGCAAGTGTGGTCTTGAAAAGCATAAGAAGACAAGAGGATGAAGGAATATAAGAAATGTTAGCATGGAAGACATGGATGTTAGGATGAAAAAAATAATACTTCAATATTTTTCCAAGTAAAATCATAGGCATTGCATAATCATCAATGGGTGGTAAAATGTGACAAATGGAAAAAAAACACCATGATATGACATAGACCAAGGTGTGCAAGGTCATCCACTTATGAAAAACAAATAGTCACAGACAAGGAATGTCCTAACTCATACTAAGGGCTAAGTTGCCCCAGTCTTTTTGTCAAGACACACCAAATACAACAATCAAGGAAAATTAGGTCATGAGACATCATCACACCTCTAAATCTTTCATGGGACATCCTCAAGGTACCTAGTAACATGAACAAGAGAAAAAACAATAAAAAGATAAGACAAAATAGACCAGCAAAATCAACAGCCATTCAATATGTTTGCCAATATTTATTTGTCATTTGAAGGTTGATTGCTTGACAATAGACAGTTTGACAATTTGATAGTTTGATAGTTTTGACAATTTGATGATGCCTATTCTCGGGAAGGATACATCCTAAAAAGGCCAATGACTATGTGATGGGCCCTATCGTCAAGAAAGACACATCCTAAAAAGGCCAAAGACTAAGTGATGGGGCTTGTCATTAGGAAAGACACAACCTCAAAAGGAAAATGATATTTTGACGGGTGTCCAATTCCAAGAAGGATGCATCTTGAAAGGGACCATAAAGTGAATGGTTGAAATTGGTTTGGAAATTTGACTGATGTTTGACTTGATGACTGACTAGACGTTGTTGTCTATTGGTTTGTGGTTTGAATGTTGATGTGAAAATGATTGCCTTATGCCTGAGTGTGACTATGTCTAACTTATTTGACTAATGCGATGAACCCTAAAGTACTGACCTAGGTGGCCTCGAGGGCTCATCGACAGATGCCTTTCCTACATCATGCACTTAGAGACCTCGTAGTTCGACGGGGATGGGATAGACATATTAAAGACGAACCAAATTTTTTTTGACTTGGCCCAACAAACCCTAAGGGACTAAACCAAGGGGGCCTCGGGGGTACATCAAGGATGGTCTTTCCTATGTAGAAAATGTGCAACCTTGTCATTCAACACAACTCTTGACTTTGTTGAAATGACAAAGTGTTGAAGCATGATTTTATTTGACAACACCTAAAGGACTGACCTACTACCTTGGGGGCACATCAACAGATGGCCTTTCCTACATCCAGTCGAAGAGGAAACCTAGTTCAATGATGACAAAAGACTAACTGGTATGACTGACTTGACTGACATTGACTTTGTTTTTGGAATTTTTGATGTTATTTGGATGTTTTTGTGTTTTCTTCAGGACTTTTTCTTTTACTTTTTTTTTCTCTTTTTTTGTGAAGACTTTTTAGGATTTTTAGGATTTTTTTTAGGAATTTTTATTATTTTTAGGACCATGTGTGATACCCACTGCAATCACATGATAAAATTTTTCCTCTAGTTAAGTCGAGAATGAGCCAAGCAAAATGGGATGGAAAGGACATGCTCAGTATGGACAATGGATAGTATGTGAGACTTGATGTCAACCATTGTCAGCCATGGAAAGAAATGGCATGATGTCAAGGTGAATGTCATGATAGTGTCAAAAAATTGGATGTTCGTTATGGTCCAAGGTAGATAGAGTGACAGTAGATGGCAAAGTGATGCATGGTGCTTGTTTGCCAAGTTTTCACCATGGTACTTATCCAAAGCACCTATTTACCAGGTTTTCACTATTGGACTAATTATTTCTCTTTATTTTTGTCATTTTTTTTTTGTGTCACCAGGACACCTATTTGCCAAGTTTTCATCAAGGTGACGATTTTTTGTATTTTTAATGGTTTTCAGCCAGGCTTTTCTGATGTTATGTATAGAGTTTTTGAAGATGTTGACTATTGATGGGTTCTATTAATTGTTCACCATCTGAAGTAGCCAACTGATACGCACCAGAACTGAATGAGGCAATGATGATGTATGGGCCTAGCCAAATGGTCTCAAACTTGCTAGGCTTTTCTCTGTCGGATTGATTCTTTAGATTCTGCATTAGAACTAAGTCACCAATGTCAAATTTTTGAGTCACTAATATCTTGTTATAGCTTTTTCAAAGATGGTTTTGATATGCATGTAAGTGGTTCAAGGTATTATGTTTGCGTTCATCCAACATTTCCCATTCATGCAGTCTAGACTGTTAGTATTCTTCATCATCAATCAAGCCCTTCATGGAGACTCATAAGGATGGGATTTTGACCTCAATGGGCAGGATGGATTCAGCTCCAAAGACTAAGGAGAATGGAGTGGCTTTAGTGGGTGTGTGAATGCTGGTGCAGTAGGCCCACAAAGCAGGGTTGAGTTGTATATTCTAATCACAACCAGCATAATTGGCAGTCTTCTTAATAATTTTGATAATTGTTTTATTGGACGCCTTGGCTTGACCATTTCCATGTGGGTAGTATGGTGTGGAGAAATGGTGTTGGATGTGGAAGCATTCACAGAGCTCACAGACATCCTAATTTTTAAAGGGACAATCGTTATCTGTGATGATGGATTGTGGAATACCATACCGGTAGATGATGTAGTTAAGGATAAATTTGGAGGCTTTTTTGTCGGTTACGTATGTGAGGGGGATGGATTCAATCCATTTAGTAAAATACTTAGTTATGGCGATGATGAACTTAAGGCCGTTAGAGGAGGCATGATGGATTTTTCCCACAAGGTTGAGTCCCCACTGTGTGAAGGGCCAAGGAGAAGTAATCGGTCTCAATTCCTATGTTGGTGCATGAATTAAATCACTATGAATTTGACATTGGCAACACATTCTTACAAACTCAAGTGCATCCTTTTCCATTGTCGGCCAGTAATACCCAAGTCTCATAATATTTTTGGCTAAATTCAGGCCACTAGAATGGGATCTACATATACCCTCATGTTCCTCATGTAAGTTAGTTCTTCCTTCATCAGTGTCAAGAAAATGAAGAATGGTATAGTCAAAGCTACGGCGGTAGAGGGTGTCACTAATGATGGTGTATCGAGCAGTTTTGCAGATATAGGACTTTCGTTAGTTATTTGAAAGGTTGGGGGGAAGGGTCTGGGAGTGAAGGTAGTCATACATGTCGTAGTACCATGGGGAACTAGGACCAACAAGCTCACAAACCATTTTTGATTCTGGGATGTCATATGTAGGAACCAATAGTTGTTCCACCAAAAATTCAAACTATGGCACATTGCTAAGAATGTCTAGGAGAGAGTCAATCATCGCCATTGCATCTGCAACCTTATTTTGTGCCCTCAGGATTTGTTAAAAAGTAAGCATGTGAAAATATGTCTGAAAACTATCAACCATGCATTTGTACAACATTAACTTTTCATCTTTGGTGTCATATTCATCGTTGACCTAATTTAGGACCAATTGAGAGTCTCTAAAAACTTGAAGGTTCCTAATTTTCCATTTTATAGCCATTCAGAGTCTTATGATGAATGCTTCATGTTTTTCTATATTTTTTGTACATGGAAATGCAATACAAAATGACTTAGGGATGGAGTCTCCTTGTGGGGGGTGATAAATAATATACCTTCTCCTGAGCCATGATTGGTATGAGATCCATCAAAATATAGTTTCCAAGGAAATTTAGGGTCTGTATGAAATATGGACTCATCAGGAAAATCTACCACAAGGGGATGATTGCCTGGTGTAGGTGCATTTTCAAGTTGGTCTACTATTACTTGTCCTTTTATGGCCTTTTTTTCCACATATTATATGTCATACTCACTCAAGATCATAACCCATTTTTCTAGATGGCCTTTCAATGCTACGTGACTTAGAAGATATTTCAAAGGATCAATATTTGCCACTAAATGTGTTTTGTGATTTAACATGTAATGCCATAAATTTTGGGTGGCAAAGACAACTGCAAGACAATCACGTTCGATGGATGTGTAATTGAGTTCATATCCAACCAATGTGTGACTCATGTAGTATATGGCCCCTTTTTTTCCCTCATAATCCTTTTGTGCTAGCAATGCCCCCAGTGTTGAGGTAGTTGCAAAAATGTATAAAATCAAAGTTTTTCCTCGAATGGGAGGCATGAGGACTAGAAGTGGTAATAAATATTGTTTAATATGTTCAAAGGTTGCCTGACATTTATCTATCCACACAAAGGGGATGCCCTTGCACAAGAGATATTGAAATGGTTGACATTTGTCTTCGAGTTGTGCAATGAAGTACCGTATAGATTGTAGTCTACCTTGTAATGTCCTTAAGTCACTGATTCTTTTGGATGGGGTCATTCCTATTATAGATTTCACTTTAGTAAGGTCTAAGTTTCAATGCCTCTATGAGAAACTATGTACCCCAAAATTTTGTCTGACATCACACCAAAGACATATTTCTTCGGATTCAAACAAACCTTGTATTCTTCCAACCTCTTGAAAATTTGTCTAGTACCTTGAGATGATTTTTTCGTGTTAACGGTTTTTCCAAAATGTCATCCACATAATCTTCCATCAGTGTATGCATCATGTCATGGAATATTGTTGTCATGGCTCTTTGATATGTGGCACCCACATTCTTAAGACCAAACAACATGACATTCTAGCAATAGGTACCCCAAGGACATGTGAATGCAGTTTTGTGTTGATCCTCAGGAGCAATACGAATCTGATTATAACTCGAGAAACCATCCTTAAGAGACAACATCTCGTATCCTATTGTGACATCAACAATAATGTCTATGTTAGGCAATGGAAAGTCGTCCTTTCAGCATGCCTTGTTTAAATCACAAAAATATGTGCAAATGCAGATTTGACCATTGGGCTTTGTGATAGGTACAAGATTAGATATCCAACTTGCATAATCTATTGACCTTATGAAACCCGCATCTAGCAACTCCTTGAGTTCATCCTTTACCAACAATGCAATTTGTGGGTGCATCTTTCTTAACTTTTATTTAACTGGCTTAACATCAGGCAACAAAGGTAGGTGGTGTAATACTAACTTTGGATCTAGTCTCGGCATATCGGTGTAAGACCATGCAAATTTAACCTTTTGTTCTAAAAATAACTATTGGAATTCTGGTTTTTCTTCTCCTGTCAGTGATGCGGCAAAGAGAACCATTTTGGGGTCCTCTATAGTAGCTATGTTGACTTCAATGGTGTCTTCGATAAGCATTTCCAATTTTTGTTGAGTGACGGGGAGAAAGTCCAGTCCTCCATGCTTGGGTGCCTTAGGGAGGTTTTCACCCTCAGATATGTCCTTTATTTTAATTTTTTATCATCAGAAGGTGCCTTTCAATTTTCACCTAAAGACGTGTCATTTTTTCTTTTGTTTTTATTTTTCATTTTGTGACTAGAGGACAACATATTCTCCCCAAAGTAGGATGTACAATCTAGGTCAATAGAAAATCTAGCCTTGTGGTCTCCACTTGCTATACCCTCATGCAATCCAATGAATTCCTCAATGGCCTCATCATTCTGAAATATGTCCATAACTGGTGGGGCTTGTTGATCCCAATCAATTAGCTATGGGTAGACTAAGGAAATACCATAATTAGTAGTGGTGAATGGTGGGGAGGATGCGAAAAGCATGCTGACGGATTTAGAGAGGTTAAAGATAAAATTTTCATCATCTAACTCCACATCAGATTCTATCCAATATTCTCCTTCACTTGATTCATGTACTCATTGTCAAAATAAGGGATGAATGGACTGGCATTGGGGTCGGTAGTGTCATGTGGCAAGTCAAATGATTCCAAGTGAGGGCCATCGCAATCAAATGGGTGGACGGGTCTGGTGGTAGGATGTCAATGGGGCTAGAAGATAATTCAAGTTTGTCATTGTTCCTTAAGCAGAAAAGTATGTCCCAATCTTCCCTATTCCTTGGGATTTTAGACTTGTCATTATTTTGTGTGGGATCAATTTTATACATTTTCCAGAATCTTTCTTCAAAAGTAGGTCCTCAAAGTTCAAGGAACAATTCGTTAAGGCAATAGTCACTCAAGGATCATTGGGATCCAGATTCTCATTCATGGGAGTCAGTTTCGGTAAAGGGGTCTTCAATTTTCTCGACAGCTTTAGAAGCATTCACTCTCTCACCCAAGAGTACAGTGGTACGTCGATCGCTAGATTCAAGTAGTCCTAACCCTAACCCAAGATGTTTTGATCTTCTTGTAGGCATTAGAAGTTCCCGTCTTCCTATTTTTTCTTTTCCAAGGCCACTAGTTCCATTGTAGCCTTTTTCCCTTATTATGTCATAGCCTAAATACCATATATCTCAACTGGAAATGGGGGTGGACTTCCGGGGTCTCTGTAGATCCAAGCCAATACATCTTTTTTGTCTTTGTTGCTCATGTCACCCCATTTTATGAATATTGTTTTTGGAGGAACTTTGAAAACTTCCTTTGGCTCTATCATGAAACAAGGCTTGCCATAGACCTTAGGAGACTTGGGTTTTTTTTTATGTAGTAGGTCATGTTTAGCTTATATTCTCCACACCCTTGGTCCTAGATCTTGACACTTGGATTACCGCTTGGGGTGGTGGATGATGTGGTGGATATGGCTACCAACGAGGTGGATGTGAATACCAAAGCAATAGATGTAGACATGGAGGGCCTAGCAAGTGTGGATGGATCAATGTATTTGGAGGAAGAAGCTATTGAAGCTTCACAGTTAATGGGTACTTGGCACTCAGATATGCCCCTCAAATTGGTACAATACTGAAATGGGTAAGGATCTCTGTATATGGTAATTTCAGTACCTTCAAAAGGGAGATTCAAGCATTGCTGATAGGTGGATAGGATAGCCTTTAGGGCATGAATCCAAGGTCGACCAAGCAAAATGTTATAAGGAAGTTCTAGATCCAAGACTTGACAGGTTGTATCCACAATGACTGGTCCTATTTGAATAGGGATTGTGATTATGCCTTGAGAGGATCATTCTTCATCATCATACACCTGGATAGCTATGCTCTTTGCAACATCTACACAAGCATCAAAAAAGCCTAGAGCCTTAACCAATTTTAGGAAGCATATGTTCAATCCTACTCCACCATCTACTAAACCTTTTATGACCTTATGTTTATGGATGAATACTTCAATATGAAGGGCGTCATTATGATTGGATTTGGGTGATGAGTAATCTTGGTTTGAAAATGTTATGTGATGGGGAATGGTTAGGTATCCCACCATGGCCTAAAATTGGTTAACATCAATGTCTTGAGGGATGAAAGACTCTTGTAATGTTTTGTCAAGTATGGCCTTGTGTGCTGGGAAAATGCGTAATAGCTCATGTATAAAGATTTATGCAGGAATTTTCCCTAGCTGGTCAATGAGGTTGAACTTTCCTTTGGACTAAGGTTGTTTATTCAATGGACGAGGCTGTGACTGTTGGGTGGATAGACCAAGTATCATTATCTTTGGTTGTCTAGGAGGAGGACCAGCTATGGTGACTTTTCCCCCACAGGTAGTGACATTACATTCAGGGGCTCTCTTGACAGTGATTGTGTTGACATGTTGATCAGTCGATCTAATATGATTGATAATGGGTCGGCCAGAATAATCAAACCTAATGCGGGCATAACTAGCTCGATTATTGTTATTAGCCTTTGACGTAAAGGGGTTATTTGAACCATGGTCCTGCTATGGGTTTTTGTGGATAGTATGATCTGAGTTTAATGTCAACTGTGGGCCACCTAGTTGAATGGTACAATTCTCAATGAGGTCTTGTACGAGATTTCTTAACTATCAACAAGAGGAAGTTTTATGTCCTTTTGCTTCATGGTAATCGCAAAAAGCATTGTCATCCCACCAAGATGACTTGAATTTTCCTGGGTCTTATGGCTTAGGATCTTGTAGTGTAATGACACCATTTTGAAGGACCTTTTTAAGGACGTCTTCAATGGGTTCACCCAAGGGGGTGTATGAGCGACTCTTTGGGAATTGTCTAGGTTGACAAGATTGCCTCTGGTTTTGATTATTTTGATTGTTTTGATTTGTTTGATGGCATTAGCAATGGGTATCGGCGTGGTCATTTGTGTATTTTGCAATTGAGCTCCTTTAAGAGTAACTATAAGACCCATTGTGTTGACAACTTTGGCATCAATAACGCCATCATTGGTAATGTGTTTGTTCTTGACCCAGTATTTATTCTTGTCTACAGGTGGGTTTGTGTTCATGTTCTTAGGGCCATATTTTAGTTCTCCTTTAGCAATAAGGGCCTTCTCAAGTTGGACACCCTTTTCGACTAAGTCTATAAAGGTTGTACAACAATGAACTCGCAAGCCATATTTCAATGGGCCTAGGAGTGTTTGGTCAAACATGTCGAATTTTTCTTTCTTAGGTATGTCAATATGACAATGACTAGCTAGACCTCTCCATCTTTAAAAGAATGGGATAAAAGTATTGCTAGCTTCTTCTTGTGTAAGTGTGCATAAACTAGTGACGGAGATGTCGGTATCAATGTTGTATGCATAGTTTTCCACAATTTTTTTTGCAAGTTGGTCCCATGATTTTATTCCCTTTCATAAAGTGGAAAACCACTCAGGTGCAGGACCTACAAGACTCTTAGGGAAGCATCTCATCAAGTATGTATGTTCATAGGCAATGTCCACACAATTAGTTCTGAATTCTCGAATGTGTTCAAGTGGGTTTGTCTTGCCTTTGTACTTAGTGAAGTTTGGTGCCACGTACCTAGGAGGGAATGGTGGCATGTATAGACTTGTGTCAAAAGGGTATGGGAATAGGTCATATGATGTGTGTGGATTTTTATTGGACATTTGCTTGGTCTCTATTTTTTTTGTAAGTTTTCCATTTGAGTTGTCAAAGCATTGATTATGGGATTGTTTGTTGCATCACACATGGGAGTGATAGGTATCCCATGGGTCCCCATTTGTTGGGATGAGGTGTTCTGATTTAGTTGTGAAATGTGTTATTGTGATAGGTATGACATGTTTTGATTTGAATGTTGTTGGTATTGCACATTTTGATTAGGGATGTGTTGACGTGTGTGAATGTGTGATGCATATGTGGGAATGTGTCCTCCAACCATATTAATCGATATTTGTGAGATGTGTTGACCTTGAATATTTTGGTACCCAAAGGAAGTCATATGTTGTGTCATTTGATTTCCTTGTCCAAATTGATAGAATTTTCCATGGGGAGTATTGGGACTGAGTTGTGATGACGTGTTGACATTTGGTTGTGGTCCTCTAATAAAAATATGTCGTTTACTTCCTCCAAAGGGATTAAATGAGGTCCCAAAGAAAGGATTTGATGATGATGATCCCATGGTACTAGATGAAGCTCTAAATAGGAGGTTTGAAGAGCTTTCCCCCATTGATGAGGACCCAAAGGTAGCTCTGATTGATTGTGAGGATGTTGTTGACATTCTAGGAATTGATTGTGACATGGCTTGCGACATGGTTGGCGTCCCTCTAATGGATGTTGCATTGATCAAGTTGGAGGTATTTTGATTGGAGGTGCCACTAGAGGTAGCACTGATGGTGTTTGTATTATTTTTTGTGGTGGAGGTATTGTTTGTGTTTTGCTGAGGTGTCAAGTGTGACTGATTGTTTTGTGTTGTGTTGTTGGGAGAAGTGAGTCTTATGGTCTTAATGTCAAAGCCTCATGGTAACTTGGAACCTTGGTCTAAGAGCATAGCCAAATATCTGTCAGGGTTGTTCAAGACCAAAACCTCTACAAAGGAGGCTACTTTAGGATTTTGGGTTGCATCCTCTAAGTCCTCTGCAAACACTTGCCCATTTTGGTCTCTATCTATGAATGGTTCAAATGGATTTCAAGAGGAAGATGGTACATTTATGTCGCTGAAAGGATTGATAAAAGATGCCCCCATGTCTATGTTTGATTTCATGTTGGAGGGGTTATTGCCTTGTTTGAAATGATCCATTTGTCTTCTTTTCCTTTGGAGTCTAGTCTCAACCATAAAAGTCTTGCTCAAATGAGGGAATGATAATGACAACTAAGTGTGATGATGACACTAATCTATGTTTTTGTATTTTTGGAATAAAGGGATGACCATGCAAAATGATAATGTTTCCTAAAGGAAATGACTAATGTAAAGTGACAATATAAAAGGGGAGGGACTAAAATTAATGGACTAAAGTTTTGAGGTATGATATGCAGAATGCAAGGTCTAAGGAAATAGACTTAAGGAAAAGTACACTAACCATTCAAGGTTTGGTCAATGTATCAATTTGGATTGTTAAGGGACTTGTTTGTAGGACTAGCTAACAAGATGAAAAAATGAAAAAGTGAGGTTTCCACACTAGACTTATGAGTGGGAAGTGACTCACAAAAAGGACAAGAGACTAAGAGATTGATTATGATTAAGTCCAATGACAATTTAAATCTTAAAGACAAAGATTTAACAAGGTATGGTAAGTTTTCCTATTCTCAAGTCTACAAAAATGAGGACCCAAAAGTTGGTTTATTGCTGGAAATGATGATGGACTTTAAGGTGCAACTAGGATGTGAAATGGTAGAACTATGGTGAAACTAAATGGAAATTAAAATGTAAGGATGGAGGTTTTGAACAATTCTTTTTCTAGCTTTGAATAGTGATTGTTGAGGAAATATGTCTAAAAATAGATTGGAAATGTTTAATCTTGGG
Source organism: Sequoia sempervirens (assembly GCA_007258455.2). Classification (NCBI taxonomy): domain Eukaryota; kingdom Viridiplantae; phylum Streptophyta; class Pinopsida; order Cupressales; family Cupressaceae; genus Sequoia; species Sequoia sempervirens. The sequence goes on along the minus strand of VDFB02000003.1, from coordinate 366,558,044 downwards.
TTTTTGACAATGACAATGATTTTCCAATTGATAGGCAATTGTGTTGTTTCAGGTCATGAATGTGTTTCAATTTTTCAAATGTGTCTCGGTTTAAGTGAATGCAACACTATGGGTCAAAAATGCAGCTCAATAAATGAATTGCACTTTTTTGGAAAGCAAATGCAGTTCAAACCAGTCAAATGTGTTGTTATAGTGAGCAAATACGATTTAGCAGAGCAATTGTGGCTTAGAAAGTCTCAAATGTGTTGCAAGCTGAATAAAGATCTAGTTTGTTTGCAATTATGGCTAGTTTCTAGAAGTATTTGAGTTTGAGTGAGTGTTTCTAGGTCTGTGAAAAGTGTTTGTTCAATGTCTCAGAAAACACTTGGAAAACACAATGTTTTGTTTGAAATCATGCTCAATGAAGACAAGTATAACCTAGGTTAGGCAAGGACTATATCCACTAGATTCCACATGGGTTTCCCCAACCAAATGTATTCTTAGTGTGTGAATTAAAAAGCTTGGACACACAGGCTCCCCCTTACATTGCACTCACTTCTTGGGTCAACCAAGCTTCCAGCCCCCATAAATCTCCCATGGTAGGTTGATCATCTCTACTAAGAACTACGAGAATGTGGATGCCTTTGCAATGACCGTTGTTGCACCAACGAATAGATGGATTTTTGGCCACTACACAAGAGGGTTCTAGTAGATACTTGGGGACGCGACACCTCGCGACCATACAACAAGCCACTTAATGCTTTAACCAATCTACTAGGGGCTCTTATACCTTTAGAAGAAAAGGTAGGTACCCATTTTCAAAAGGTACTGCAAAAGCTAAGGCCTACATACTGCAAAGACTTGACAATTTAGTCTCATCCTTTTATATACCGGCCTGAGCAAAAAACTGGTTGGAGTCGTTCCCTCTTTCGAGGCAGGCCCTTCTAAGGTTAAAAAACAAAAATAGGTGGGTCTAGTTTCTGATCACCAAGTTTGCACAAGGTGAAAACATACTCCCTACCACCTACAAACACAATCAAGCAATGTTCTTTAACATCCTAACTAAATCTAGATGAGACAAACAATTGTTCTTTTTAGAGCACCAATGGAAGTGTTTGGATGGTTATACAAAATGTCTAAAGGTGTTTTTGATTCTCAAGATTGCCAAATGCCGTGAGAGAAAAGCATACACACCTAGAAAAAAAATGCAAACCACAAGACAATGCAAGCACTTGTAAATTTTAAACCTAATTATGATGTTAAATCAAGCACACAAGTTCTTTTAGGCCCACTAAGCATTCTATGTGAAAAAGGCACTCAACATAAAGAAAAATTGAAGCAAGAGCCCTACAAAACACGATTAGTAGTTTTGAGTCTCCAATCTTTGACAAGCAACAATTGGTGTTGCAAATCTTGAATCATTGGCATTCGAACCTACAAGAAAGGCCAAAGATTAATCACATATTGAGATTTAACTAGAAAAAATTAGTCTAGTTAATGAAAAGTAATAGGAAAACATTAATCTAGTCTAAAAATCTAAAATCTAAGTCAAAATCTAAAACTAGACTAAAAAAAAATAAAAAAATTTAAATCTAATTAAAGTTGAAAATCTAATTAATCTAAAAGTTAATTAAAAATCTAAATTAACTATCTACAAGCTAATTAAAAGAAAAGTAAAATCTAAAAAAATGAAATCTAATTAAAAATTAAAATGCAATCTAATTAAGATTAAATTAAATTAAAATCTAAAAATATCTAAACCTAATTAAATCTAATTAAAAATTAAAATGTAATCTAATTAAATTTAATTAAATTCTAATCTAAAAATATTAAAATCTAACTAAAAATTTAAAATCTAATGGAAATCTAATTTTAATTAAATTAAAATTTAAAAATATTTAAATCTAAGTGAAATCTAATTAAAATGTAAAATCATTTGAAATCTAAATTAAAATTTAATAAACTTAAAATCTAAAAATGAAAATGAAGTTAGGCAAATTAAAATCTAAAGAAAACTAAGGAAAGCTCAATAAAGTCTTTCCCGAAATCTTTTCTGCCAACGTTTCATGTTGAATTGGAGCTCGCTGAAATGGAGAAGTGAAAGGTCAAAAACACATTGACTGCTTCAATCTATGCAAAATAGACATCTTCCTACAGTGGTAGCTTGAATCTGAAAGAGACATAAAATATTTGCAAGATCTGATCATATTAAAATTAGCAGTGTCAAATTAATAAATGCACTCCATTTGTTTACCAACTGTTGGTGTGACCGCTCCTCATACACATGGATTTGATAGAGTTGCCTGTTGACAGCCACCCAGATGCCAGATCACAAGATATGGTGAAGATTTCATGAGGAATTTAAATCATTAAAAAGAAAGCATGGCGTTGAATTAAGGAATGCACTTTATGTGATCAAACAATGGTTAGTTGTGGAAGTTTTCAACTTGAACACTGCAAAAGCAAAAATGTTAATCACAATTAAGGATCTCTGTGTGGTCAACAAGCTTTCTGTGCAGACTTTAATGCCTGGGTTTGTGTTCTTTGCACGATGAAAAAGTTGTTTGTTGGCCTCTCTCCCACTTCATTAAAAATGCTCCATGTAATAATAGAGATCACAAAAAATGCGCAGAAGGGACCTGCGGGAAACTCTCAGCCGCCTTGAGCCCTCACAACCACACTTTGGCACATTGACTACTGTAAACCCAGAGATCACTGGATGATAACAATCAAACATAAAGCACATTCAAGTAGAAAATCATTGACAGGTTTTAAGGAGATCATCAACAAAGAAATGTGAACTGGTTGTAATGCAACAAGGAGGTAGTCAATAGACTTGTATGCATAATGTGTACACATAGAAAAGGCATGCTAATGGTTGGGAAATATGCGTCAAAGAGATGGCATCTCATGGAATACAATGATCACAGGATAGACACAAAATTGATTTTATTGAACAAGATGTTAGAAACTTTCAAGAAAGAAATAAAACTCAATACCTCTTTTTTGTTTGTTTGTTTATTTATTTATTTATTTTAATTTTTTGTTGTAGACTATTAGCTTGTGCTAGGATTGGTTCTTTGTTATAGGTTATGGACATCCATCATATCATCTAATGGTGGTGTGTCAAATTCTTAAGAAGACATAAGGAATTGATGCTTGTGGTTACAATACTTAAGATCAACTAAGATAAGGGTGTCGTCTAGTGAGAGCTTTTTGTGAACTACCATAGTCGATCCATTGAAAAACACAATCATCATATTATGTAGATTAAAGAACTATTCATTTCTTCTGCATTGAAATAACAACTTTGGAATAGGTTGAAGGCATCCATAATCAACACAATGGAAATATATTATGAAGTCATCTTAATCAAGAAAGACCCTATGTTTCTTTTTGAGGAATCAATAATATTTCAATGAAAGTACCCTTAGATAGTACACCACACACAACCAAAGATAGTATGCATAACTATATAGTCATCAAACATGTGTTACTAGGAAAATTAAATCAAAAAGTTAAATGACCACTACCAAAACAAATAGAGAACTAAATGGCCACCAACAAAAATAGACGTCTCAACATATGCATCCCCACAAAGAGAGAGTTGGGTTCACCAAAATGTATTAGGGAGAAATTTTCAAGTTAAATACAAATAACATAAAATATTAAATCCCCAATCAATAATAGAGCACAACGAAAACAAGAAGCATAAGAATAGTGAAACAACATCACCTAGTCTTCAAGTTTCCACTGGTTGACCTCCATTGGCCTTCTCCATCTTGCTGGAAATGGTATAATTGCCCTCATATTTGAAGTGCAACGATCACCTATGACCAAGACAAGCAAAATATTGAAGATTTGTGAGTGCTCAAGTATTCAAGTCCTCAAGCATGTGTGTGTGTGTGTCCAAAATGATTTGAAAGAGGCCTTTTAAATAATGCCAAATTGAGAATGGATAGATAGGATTAAAAGTTGGTGAAGCCCTAATATCAAAGGCTAGGATTTAATGTGATAAGGAGGACTAGGGTTAGGGAAACATTAGGTCAAAGTTAGGGCAAGCCTTGAAATGAAGAGTTGAGATTTAATTGAAATCAATTAAATGAATGGTGGAGAAAAAGAGGTAGTTGGAATAATAGAAATTATTTAATTTATGGAGGAAAGTTGACTTTTGCGAGATAATGGTTTAATTCATAAATGGAAATAAGACATAAGGCAATAAATAATTATTCTAATTATTTATTTGATGGGATGGAAAGTGGATTAAATAAATTAGTTTATTTAATTGAAGAATAAATGGCAATGTTATGGAGGAAATAAAGATTGATTAGTGACGTATTTAAATAAATGAAATCTATTTATTTAAATAATTATGGATAAATAATTAGAAATTATGACATTAGGACATAATCAAATGATTTAATTATGTGAGGAGGATGTTTCACAGAGAAAAATGGATCTCAGGGGCTTAGGTCATTTTTATGTGTCTACATCCCCTTCCGACACTAGAGACAAGCGCCAAGTGGATGGAAAGTAGGTAGGTGATGTGGAATTATGTAGTCGGGTTTGATTTTTCTAAAGTAGAGGGTGTAAAAGGGGAATTTGTGAGAGGGATGCAAATTCGCTCCTATACATTTTTCCCCCACTTTAGCGAGCATGAGTGTCAATGAATGTTTAGTAAAGTAGATCAAAGAGTTTAGAAATGTATACCTGAACCATTGAGGAAGTAGAACGCAATATGATGAGCTAAAAAGTGTAGGGCAGACAAATAACTCCATAGGTACTCTCTTCTGAGGAGCTTCAAACAAAGGACTTTGTAGATCCTCAGAGCTATAGAGTCAATCAAAGTGCACTAAAGGCCCACAGACCAACAATGGACAAATCTTGCAAGCTGTAAGTGCTTCACAGGCCCTCAAACCTATAAAGAAGGTGCCCCCTAGGTACTCTCTCCTAAAGGAAGCCTGATGTAAGGGGACATCGCAGAGTCAAATTAAAAAAAAGCTTCACAAGAACAATCAGACAATCAAAAAATTGAAGGAAGAGCTTTCAAAGGGGTCCCTCAGGAACCCTTCAAAAGAAAAGGGGTCCACTCAAGGGACACACATTTTGGAAAGTGAGAGAGAATTTTTTGAAAATCAATTCAATATCAAGGAATCATTTTGAAATATGTTCACTTCATCAAGGAATTTGAAAGGAAGAAAGTCCCCTCACAAGGGGAAGGTCAAATTTCACCCACAAGAGAAGGCACTCCCTCCTCGGAGGAAGGTTTTTTCAAATTCTTTTTTTACGAACCCATGATGAAGGAAAAATATTCCACTAGGGGTCCTTGTTGAGGAATGTGATTTTTGAAAAATATTTTGAAAGGATTTTCGAGAAAAGATTCATTGGCCACTAAATGCATTTTTTGAAAATCAAAGTGACATGATAGCCCCTCCTTAGGATGGTGCATACTAAATGCAGGGGCACGTGGCATCCTAAGAAGAGAAAGCAAGAATTGAAAAAGGTGATGCTGTGGCTTGCAAAACATAGCAATATGTAACTATGGTAATGTTGTCACACACACGAGGGACAACATGTGATCACCACAACATCACAAAGCCAACATGAAAGATAAGAGGAAAAAGAATGCTAAAAGAGACAACATTACGAACAAGAGACATAGGGGTGATCTAATATTTCGGTGTCAGAGTTGCTCATAAATATAGATAAATATAATAATAGTATATTAATGAACTATCATCAAACCCCTACTATATCAAACCATATGAAGAATGCATGAGAAGACAATAAAAAAAAAAAATTGGGTCAGAAGGGAAGCCTAAATGCCCCCAAAACTTTGCATCATCCCTAATTATTGAAAATCAATACACATAATAGACGAAGAATGATGTAACAAATAGAGGAAGTTGTATGACACATAAACATTGTATCCAACCGTTACCTATGAGGGTTACAAGGGTCATCTAGGAACATATAACGCAAGCATGGGGGGAACACAAACACACACACACAATCTACTCTATAGATAAAGAAGAGGTGCTCCCCTAGCCCTCATCAACCAAGAGGTTGTTGACTTCCCAATCTAGATCATTGTAGGGGGAAGGAAGATGATCCTACAAGGGTGGAATATCAAGGGGGGAACCCTTCGACCCCCCCACAACAAGAGCTAAGGAAGGATACCCCTCATGGTATTCTTCACTCATTTCCTGTGGGGTAAAAGTCAGTGATTTCACAAAAATCATTCAAATGGATGGGGCCTCATCTAAATAATTAAACATGCACTTCATAGGAGTGTCATGTGTGAACTCAATGGGAAAGGGAGGCAGTGCCCGAGATTCGCTGCTAGGCTCATTGAGAGACTCGAGAGCAGTGACAAACTCCAAGGGTGTTGAGACCTTCTCTATCACTAGGACAACACATGTTAATGTAGAACCACCCTCCAAAGAAGGTGAACCTCTTTTATGACCCCCATTGCTAGCAAGGTTATCCTCCATATTTTTTTTCAAAGGATACGAGATCCCCATGAATGAGGTAGAAGGCATTGAGGAAGAGGAAAAGACCATAATGGACACCACCAAGGTGTTTGACATTTCTACAAGCTTTTAGAATGGTGGGATGTCTGGGAGGGACATCAGGAGAGGTGACTTGACTGAAGGAGCAATAAAAAATTGCACCCTCTTTAGGTTAGGGATGTTTACACTCGTAGCAAGAGCTGAAAGTAGCACTGGAGCTAATGGAATTGAAGCAGAGGGGACAGGAGAAGAAGACATAGTAGAAGATTTCAGAGTAGAAAATGTTGACTCCCCCTCCTTCCTCTGTAGAGCAACCTAATTAGTGGCTAGATCCTTTTCCAACACTTGCGTTCATGCACAAGGTAGTTCCTATGACTCCGGGAGCTAGATGCCAAAAGTTGAAATGGAACGAAGGACTCTTGTTTGACCATCAGAGTATCCATCATGACTATTTCTAGCAGAGGGAGAGGCTCCTAGATGGGAACAAGAGGGAGAGGTTGAGAAGAAGTTGGAACAACAACAGGGGGTGTTGGTGCCAATTTCTTAGTGGTGGGCCTCTTCCCATTCATCGTCTTAGGGGCATGAGCGGTAGGAGGCCATGACATAGAGGACTCCCCACAGGAACCCTTCGCCTTACCAAATCAAATGAGTTGAGGAACCATGGGTAAGGTAGGAAGGTTGGATACCTAAACCTTAGCTTTATGCCAAGTAGGAACCATCAGATTTCTTATGCAAAATGTAGGAGTAGTCACCCAAAGTTCCTCTTCAGGGTGGGAGGCAGAGGTGGCGCCCTAAGAATGAGTAGGCTTCTCCTTTCCCTTTTGAGAGGAGGAGGTAGCTTGTTGTTGCACTACTGGGTGGGTCACTCTCTACTATCATTTGCCCCCAATTTTGTACTTCATGTAGTTTTAGTAAAGCAAGTTCATTCTAGGAGGGAGCAAACCAACTGGGTCAGGCCAAAAGTGATCCAAGGAATAACCCCCATGAGATACCAATGACTAATATCCAATGTCATGCACACCATGCATGACACCTTCATGGGAGAAATTTAAACATTTGAGGATGCAAGAAGGGATTCCCCTCATGGAAGCTAGCCACAGGACACCTAACTTCACCCTGAATAGATCGGATATTGGAATGACATCAAAATTTGTATCCATATCCCTAGGTCCAACTAGGATGGAAAGAGTTACAAAGCCATATGGTGTAAGAGAGAGACCATCGTGCGTATGTATAATAGATTTCATTTTCTCATATTCCTCCCTCTATAATGAGTTCACCCATAGTGTCTCCTTTGTAATAACATTCACCTGACTCACAGGGTCAATTAGGACCCCTGTCACAATGTTTCCATTGAGGTGAGCAAGAATGTATAGGGGATAGGGCTTGTTATTCAAAGGAAAGTTTTGCGAAGTGAAAGTCACATCTGGCGAATGAGTCAGAGGTTGTGGGAGAGGAGTAATCAAAACCATATTAACATATGTTGAAGGTTTAGGGGAAGCATCTGAAGGGTCAATTATCAAGTTCGTAGAGTGAGATGAAAATAGATCCGTATAAATCTACAACTCGCTATTGGTCTTCTCTACTGATTTGTTTGTGTTTTGTTTCTTCCCATTGATACGGATGGTATTGTCATCAATGCAATCCTGTATCTCATGATGTAGGTGCATGCAATGCTTAGTATCATGCCTATTAACATGATGGTACTGACAAAAATCATTTCCATCATACCAATTAAGATAAGGCTCCTTCAGAGGTTGAGGATTTTCCAAAGTTATGATCTTACCCTTTAATAACTTCTGCAAAATAAAAGAATAAGATTCAGCTATTTTCCTAAACTTTTTGTTGCATCTAAGGCCATGATCATTAGTAATGGCAACTACATTTGCAATAGCTTTTCCTTTTCCTAAAATAGACACAATAGATTTTCCTTTGGAAAGGAAGTGCAAGGAAGATCCCCTGAACTAAACCACCATTTGCTGATATTTGTGCAATGTGGTACACAGATGTGCAAAAGAAGGGTATTTCATTAGGGAGAACTTCTCCTACCAAGCTCACTGTAGGTTGCTTATGAATACCTTCTACAAATTTGAGTCAGGTAGCGGGTATGAGATTTGTGGAAAGAGCACTTGGTATTGTGCTATAAAGTCAGTTATCTTCTTGTGTTCTCCCTGCTTACATCATATGAGATCTAAGAAGGTCATATTCAAACTGATGTTAACCTAGAACTGACAAAGAAATTGATTTACGAGCTAGTCACATGAGAATATAGAATTATTAGGCAAGGAATAGTATCACTCGAGTGTTATGTCCTTGAGAGATCGAGGGAAGATTTTTTCCATTAGTGCATTATGATGGAATAAATTTGTGCACATAGCATTAAAGGATGATACATGTGTCTGTGGATCTCCCTCACCACCATACTTTTCAAATTTAGGAATCTCCATTCCCTATGGAAAGGAGTGCTCAAAATCATCACCAAAAATGGGCTATGTCATAAAAAAGGCTAGAAGATAGGTTGGGCGAAGGCCTGGGAAAGGCTCACCAACTAGTTTTGCATCTAACCCATGTTGGGAAAATTTTGTCATCTCAGAGAAACCTACAAGAACAGTAGTTCCTTTGGTAACTTTAATTTCAAATAGATTGCCTCAAAAATACGTACAACTATGTCACAAAGTGGAATTAGACACAGTTCATTTCCCACATTAATCTTTATGAGAGAAGCACATGTAAATTCAATTTCAACAACTTGCATAAGCAGATTCAACAAACAAAACCATTAAATATGAAAAATAGTACAAAATATTAGAACACACAAATTTATGTGGGGAAAACCCTTTCAGATATAAACCCCACACTCCAAAAGATCCAAGCCATTGTATTATTTAGCAACAAATAGAGTTACAATACAATCTTAGGCTCATAGCCTTTTTCACAAAGATTACTCCTTGTTTCATTCTAGAGACAAACTGGAAACAACCCTATTCTGTTTCCCTCTCTCCTTTTTACATTTCACTGATCAACCTCTCAGTCCATACAACCTTCACACTATTACAATACTCTCACACAGTATAGAGTGTTGATTAACATGAGAGGTCAACCAAGACACTTAATTTGGAGAGATTTCGGCAGCATAATTCTACCCCAATCTTCCTCTCGCTTCTTCATACTGCAAGACGTCCAATGTATATACATTCATCTTCAGTAGACATGAAACAGTTCATCTTTTGTACATTGGTTCATATTCCAACAGTCAGACCAACTGTTAACCACACTAACTTCTCCAACTCACCCATGATCCTCCAATGAACATCATACACATCAGTAATCAACCAAGTTAGCAACCTTCCAATCATGGTCTGCCTTTAAGTCTATCGGCATGACTTTGTCTATCGGCCACAGTTTAGCAAAACACACCGATCATCAAAGTCTCCCCAATGTTTTCCATCATCCTGAGGTCTCGACCAAGTCCATCGATAAGACAATGTCCATTGGAAAGAGTTCATAATGTCACATTGAACCCATAGGTCTCCCTGATGTCATTAAGCTCATACACCTTTCGAACTATCTTGTCGGCTAGACACACTCTATCACTAAGAGTTCACACCGATATCCATCACGTGCAACTCTATTAGCAAGACCATCACTATCAGCAATAGCTCTTATAAAACACAGACCCGTCAGCCTTCGACACGATTCACCATCCTATCGGGTCCCACATCCATCGGTAGTTGGAAACCAACCATCACTTTCCAACTATCAACACTCCTTCATATTCCGCTTGCCATGGTGAGGGGTCCACCAAGACAAACGTCCACTGCTTGTGCAATTTTGAAGCATCAAAAGGGAATCTACAATATTCTCAACGAGTCTCTTGGAAAAGACTTAAATATTAACTCCAAGTGGTCCCCACATCCATCAGCATCCAAGTTGCTATATTGTTAGAGAACCAAACTCCAGAACCTCACGTTAGAGGTTACAAAGTTCCCAGAACCCACGACTTGCCGACAAAGGGATCGCTCGATTGCTCAAAACTTGAACATCCAATCCCCAAGTCAGAGGTTATGAGGTTCTAGAAACCTACGATGAGCCGAAAACAAAGGAAGGAGCCTTCCCTCCATAGTCGCTAAGTCGGGAGGTTAAGAAACTTTGGAACCCCACAACTTTAGTTAGATAAACTTGAACACTAGTGACTTAACTTAGACCAATGAAGGAGGAAAACAAAATTGCTCCAGGAAGCAATCAAGCCAATAAATTTGAGTCATAATTCTCAACAACCCATATTCTAAAGAAGAGTGTTTAGAATAGGGTTAGAAGATGAAAAGGGCCCAGTGGAACCTCCCCCAGAACTGCTACCACTAGAAACACCTTTGAAGCCACCGTCATGACCACTACCAGAGCCACCACTAGAACCACCGGTGTGACCCCTGCCAAAGCCACCGCAATGACCTCCATCAGAGCCACAACTGCTAGCACTGCTTAAGCCACCATTGCCAATGCCACCATCACTCATCCCATCAAAGCCCCCACATCCAAGGGTGGTAGGAGGGGTGAAACTGAAGCCAAGGGGTATCCTACTTGCCTTGACAATGTTAGGATTTTCATAAGCAAAGGAAACACTGATTGAGGGGCCTATTTTAGCTATCAATACAGACATGGTAGGTATCGGAACACCTATTTGTTTTTCATAGATATCAAGCACCTCTCCTTGGGTAGTACCCACTCTAGTGCCATACAAAGGGATGTATGCTTTGATTAGATCAGTAAGGCCACATAAGAACTCTATATTGATTTGATCCTTCCCCAACATATATCTCACCTCGCTATCCATCCTAGCGACTCTCGCCATATTCAGTGCTTTCTCCAAATGATTCACGAGGTATAATAATTAGCTATCTAGTGTCAGAATGTTTTTGACAAGAATATGCACAACGTCATCTTCATCCATGAACGAGGCCGTAGGGGATGCTAGAGGAGTGGGAGCACGTGTGGTCTCGTCTATGAAACCCATCTCGTTTGTAAAGCCTGTAGAAAACCTAGTAGTAAAATTGGAAATGACCTTTCTATTTTCCATTGGTAAGTGTCATAGACTTCTCCTAACAACATACCTAAATGTTGTAGAATGGGTTGTGATGCTCATAAAATCTCACAACACCCAAGTCTAATTCAATTTCCAAGTGCGCGGGACAAATTTGCAACACAAATAAATAGATAAACATTTTTCGTGTCAGGTTCACCAAAATGTAGAGTAGGGAGAACAAACACACCAAGGCTCTGGGTCATGAAGAGCCAAGAGCAGAGGGCTGCTCTAAACTACCTCAGGTTGGATAAAAATTTTAGGTCAAGGATAGAGAATGAAAAGCACTCTCAAGTGCTTTTGTCACTCTACTAATCCAAATGTTTGGATGGGGCTAAATGAGATGGTTTCTAGAACCTGAACCATACCTCAAGTAGCTCTCTACCCAAGGATACTATGGGTTAGGGATGACAGTGTGACACACTAGCATCTTTTTGGGGTGTTGGCATCCATATGGCTAGAAAGTTTAAAAGCATAGTACAAAGTACAAAAACCTACTGGCATCATAGCCAACGAAGCTTAACGCACTATAAAAAATGATAACTGATAGAGTACTAGAAATGACTGTAAAAATGATAAAGAAGATGACAAAAAATTGAAGGTGATGAAGATCAACTCACTAAGAGTCTAGTTCACCAACAAGATCCACATGAGCATGTACCTACACACAGCCAAGAGAGGAAAAATGTTGGGGTTGTATAGGGTTTTTCCTCAGTCAAATCCCTGCTTTTGTGTTTCCACCTCCACAGACATCTAGATAGATGAAGAGAAATAGAAACATGATAAAGGAAATGTTGGAAAGGAGAATATCGAACACTACAAAAAACACAATGCTACTCTATCAAACTACAACGAGAGAAGGTTAGTGAAGCAATACAACCTCTACCCAAAGGTACTCAAGGCCAATGAAGGGAGAACGTAAGAATACAAACTTGGAAAATTTGACATGGCCGCAATGGTGACGAAAGGAGGTCTCTCAAGACACCAAGAATGCAAATTCTATGGTATCACATGTTCTTAGTGAATTTTATGGAGCAATAAATTGCTGAGTAATGCTCAAGCTAGTGGGTAGAATTTTCAGAGAGATTGAAGAAGATGGAATGAAAATGAGATAGATGCATTTGAAGATGAAAATGGGAGGGAAAGAGCCATTCCCAGATTGACTGGTCAATACAGAGGCATTATGCTTCATCCCCAATGGGGAACATAACATCCCTATAGAATCCAAAGGTAGGAATCTATTAGGGATGGTAGCACACCGCGTAGACATCCACACACCATGTGTGTGTCCCCTACAGAAATTCCCCCACCGACACACAAGAAAAGCACCAAGTGGATGGAAAATATGTATGTGATGTGGAATTATGTAGTTGTGTTTGAATTTTCTAAAGTAGAGGATGTAAAAGGGGAATTTATGAGAGGGGTGCAAATTCACTCATATACAAATGGACTTTAAGCTCATGTGGTTGGATAGTCCTAACTAAGAATACCTCACTTTGTGTGAGAGGAATTTAAATATATGAATTTTGAATGAAAATTAGAGTGCATGATATAAGCTAGTTAGAATTGGAGGATTACTATTCCCCAATGTATGTTGTGGCAGCAATTATTAGATTTGAATTTGCACACCATGATGTGATGACTTCACTATATATTTAGTAGTATCAAAATATTTCATTATCATATAAGCATGAATGTATATGAACTTAAATTGTAGAGAATTGGAAAATACATGATTGAATGTTTTTGGTATGTTGACAAATATAGCATAGTTGGTATACTCATATTGGGGTGAAAGTTTAATATTACCTAGGTAATAACTATTATTGTAACCATATGTTGATATGGGCTATCCATTGTGTGGATTTTTCATGTGAGAGAAAATTTAAACCTAAGATTAAGCAAAATAAGATGTTTTGAATGCATTATATTTAGATACATGTATAATGGTAGATACATTCTAAAGGAATAATAAATGGATGAAACCCTAGGTATTAGGATCTATGTGGAAGTTAATGAAGGTAAATTTATTACATAATATTTACTCGACCATGAAGAGTGGTAGATTCCACATGGTACTTCATTAGTTTGCAAGTATTAATAGATAAGTGTGTGTCATGTTGCCTAAACTTTGACCTATCTTAAGAAAATCATTGCATAAGTTAAGGAAAATAGAAGATTGCATTAAGTGGAAAAGTATATTCAAGATTACTATTTTTTAATATATACCCTTCAAATCTTCTAAAATTGTTCCAAAATTGTTCAAATTGGGAAAATAAAACCCCTAATAGTGGATGCAAACCAAAATAATTTTCCAAATAACCCCCTCCACCAAAAATGATAAATTAAGTATAAAAATCCCTAAATCAAAAGGCTCAAGAAACCAAATAATTATAAGAGTAAAAAATAATTAGTATAAATGATGATATTATCAAAGGAAAAGAAAAAATTCAACCACCTAATGAGTTGAAATGGCTCACTCCAAGGGGGAGGATGTCACATTCCTATGGTAAGAAACCCACCTATTAGACATTGTATAGGATAAAATAAAGAAAAAATATAGTCTAAGGGGGGAAAATAGTTAAATTGATGAGAAAAACATGCCAACAACATAGAGGAGAGAGAAAATATACTCCTAATAATGTCATATGGTACCATTATTGACACCTTCTCTACTCTTATGAAAGCCTACAACCATAATGAACTCTAGATCAAAGAATTCAATTTTTTTCCCTAATGATTATTGTGGTGAAAACTCCAATCCACTCACATAGAGTGCTCTTATCAATTTTGTGGGAAGAGGCATAATACATTTTCAAAGGAGATATGAAAAAGCTAAGGATATATTTAGGATATGATGATGCTATTGGAAATGTTTCTCAACTTACTAGTTTGATATTAGCAGCATTGTGTACATTTCTTTTTTTGATCGGCCAGACTATGCTCTATTGGTGGGACCTTGTTCACAATCCCATCGATGGTCCGATGTGTGTTCACCATTGTGTTCTATCAGCGTGAGTTAGCTCTATCAGAGAGATTGCATGTTTTGTCTCACTGATAGGATGATAAAGTTCTTTCATCTATGTGATACCTTACTTTCAACGGGACCCTAGTGGGAGTTTTAACAATAGAACGATATGAATAAATCAGTATGAATAAGGGACTTCAATGGAACTCTTCACCATGTCTTGAAGATGGATCGATGACCATGATGGAGCCTGAGTTGACAGGTGGAGAGTGGTAGCTGGTGTTGAATTGGAAGTGGGGACTATGTCAACCATTAGTAATTCATCGACATGAAATCTTTATATTGGTGGGAATCAGTTTATTGTCTCACCGATATGCCGATACATGGTGAACCTTTTGAGAGGAAAAGTGGAAATTTCCAGGACTTATTTATATTGGTGGGAGGCGATATGGAGTCTCTCCAATGTGGTGATGGACTTGGTTGATAGTGTACAGAGAGAAGCATGTATTGGTGTGAAAATCTATGATCGATGAGACATGGTCTCTTGTCTCACCAATACTCCAATGACTGTTTGGTTGGTGGGTATTAAACCTTTCGAGGTGACTCAAACAAATAAGTGGGAGGTTTGATTCCATCTCATCGATGGCCCAATAAGGAAACTACTGAGTAATGATTAGTCTGTTGTAATGACTGGGAACCGAATTGGTATTGTTCCAATATGGTTCTGTTGTTGCAAATTGATTGTGAATTCTCTCAGAAGGGGAAATTTTTGTATGTGTAATACATTGAAACATTGATCAAAATTGTAGAGTTTTGTGAGAGAATGAGATTGATCAGGAATTGTAATGCTACTTTTATTGAGTTTCTGAGTTGACATCTGAAAGGAAGAAACTGTAACTCTATATGTGGATCTTTTTTTCACTATAATATAAAGAGTTTTTCTTGGTGTGGTGGGTTTTTCTCCCGAAAGGGTTTTCCCACGTTAAAAATGGTGTCCATTCTGTGTTGTATGAAATTTTTTCTTATCTGTTTTCTAGTAATGTGCATATTTAATGAATTGTAATTTGAAATTTGAACCTTAAGTCTACATTCTCTTCTTAGAATTAACATTAGGAAAGTGATTTTGCACCTCTGCTTTCCTTACAAGTGGTATCAAAGCCTGGCCAATTGTGTCATCCTTGTGGGTTAGGTAGGTTTTTTGTGCCAATTTTGAAGTAGGAGTCTTGTAGAGGAGTCTAGTAATTTCATTTGTAGATTAAGATGACAAGCAGATCAGGGAAAATTGAAATTGAGAAATTCAATGGTGGCAATTTTGAGTTGTGGAAACTCAAAATGGAAGATCTACTAGTTGATAGAGATCTCTGGTTTGTTGTGTATGGAACTAAACCTTTAGGCATGAAGCAAGAATATTAGGACCTCATAGATAGAAAATAAAAAAGGGTTGATAAGACTCTATTTAGCAGACTCTATTCTCTTGAATGTTCATGAAGAGAAGTATGCATCTTCTTTGTGGAAGAAGCTTGGTGACATTTATCAGGGCAAGTCCTTGGAGAATAAGCTATTCTTAAGGAAGAAGCTATACTCTTTGAAGATGGAGGAAGGGGTATTTGTGGCTGATCATTTGAATACATTCAATATGCTCATTGCTTAGTTAACATCTATAGGTGTGAAGATAGATGACGAGGATCGTTGTATGCTCTTGTTTTGTTCTTTTCCTAACTCTTGGGATCATTTAGTGATGGCTATTGGAAGCACAACAACCACTTTGAAGATGGAAGATGTGGTTGCTTCATTTTTGTCAGAAGAGATGCAAAATAAATCTTCTGAGATGGTAAAGGAGGCTCTTGATGTTCGGGGTGAATCAAAGGAGAAAGACAAGAAGTCTAAATCAAAGTCTCTTGGCAAGAAGTCCAAGGTGAAATATTGGAATTGTGGGCAGCCTAGTCATGTTCATAAGGATTGCAAAGAGGAGAAAAAGAAGAAGAAAAATAATTCTTTGAATAATGATTCTTCTTAGAGTGATGCAGATGTCTTCATTGTAGCCTTGGTGACTCAGGCATTTGATGATGTTTGGTTGATTGACTTAGGTGCATCTTTTCACATGACATCTCATAGAGATTAGTTTACAAAGTATGAGAAGTATGTTGGTGGAAAGGTGTATCTAGCAAGTGACTCATCTTTGGAAATTTTTGGTCATGGAAGAGTCAGAATTCAATTTCTTGATGAAAGAATCAAAGGGATTGATGGCATAATGCATATGCCAACTTTGGCTTGAAATTTTCTGTCTATAAGCAAGTTGAATGATGCTAGTGTACAAGTTTATTTTTTGAAAGGTGGCTACAAAATGACAAGAGGATCGATGGTGCTCGCTAGGGGTGCTTGAATTGGTACTTTGTACAAGCTGGATGCACATGCAATTTAATGCAATAGTGTCTTTAAAAATTCAAGCAAGGTTGCTTGAGTAGAGAAGGAGACTGATGTTCCTCTGGCGGAAAATTCTTTGGAGGTGAAACTTCCTGTAGAAAATTATATGCTCTGGTGTCGAAGGCTTGACCACATTGGTGAGAAAGGCTTAAAAGATTTGAAAAACAAAAACCTAGTTGAAGGGCTTGATGATTGTAACCTTGAGTTTAATTTTTGTAAACATTGTATATATGGAAAACAACATCATGTTTCATTTTATTCTAGTCCTCATAAATCTTTTGGTGTTTTGGATTATATTGAATCTGATATTTTTGGTCCAATAAATGTTCCTTCATTATCGAAATCAATATATTATGTTTATTTTATTGATGATTATTTGAGAAGGGCATTTGTGTACTTTTTAAAAAGTAAATAAAAAAGTGTTCAATTAGTTTAAAGAGTTTAAAAAATTGGTAGAAAATTAGACTGGTAGAAAAATTAAATGCATGACGATAGATAATAGTGGTGATTTTTGTTCTAGACATATTTCAAAAGGTTTGCAAAGATCATGGAACAAAAAGGCATAAAACAACACCTTACACTCCATAGAAAAATGGAGTTGCTGAAAGGTTGAACAGGACGCTGATGGAAAAAGCGAGAAGCATGTTGAGCAATGCTAGTCTAGAGCATAAGTTTTGGGCTGAGGCTATGGCTACAACATGTTATTTATCAAATCAATCTCCCTCTTCGACACTTGTTGATTAAATTCCTATGGAAGCTTGGTCTAGTAAGAAGCCCTCTTTAAGACAAGTAAGAGTCTAGCTATGAAGCATATGTTCATGCACCAAATGAGAAAAGATCTAAATTGGAAAATAAAGTTGTAAAATGTATCTTCATTGGCTATGACATTTCTGTGAAAGGATACAAGCTTTGGAATCCTATGACTGAAAAGCTTGTATACAACAAAAGTGTAATCTTTCATGAGTTGAAACTTTCTTCAATGGATCTACAGTCAAAGATGAAAGAAGGAAAGAATGAAAAAGTACTTGAAATTCCTCAAACTCTAGATAAAGAGGAAATTCCTCAGCCTTTGAGGAGGTCTACACATGAAAGGAAACAACCTAAAAGGTATGGATTTTCCATGTTGGATGTAAATTGTGCCTATGCTTTGATTACAAGCAATGATGAGCTTAGGACTGTGAAAGAGGCAATTGAAATGTCTGATTCAAATTCTTGGTTGGAAGCCATGAATGAGGAAACGTCATTAAAAAAGAATGCAACTTGGGATTTTGTTCCCTTGCCTAAAGGTCGAAATCCTATTGGTTGTAAATGGATATTCAAGAAGAAAATTACTCTACTCAACACAGTTAAAGGGATCCCAACATCCAATACCTTTCAAGAATGGATGTATCAATATATATATCTTATAATGAAGGGAAATTAGATGATATTCTAGGGAAAACAAATTAGTGAATCAATTTGTGAATATCTCTCAAAAGTATCAACCTCTTTGAGATTCTATATGACTTCATATTTGATATATGTTGCTACCTCCATGAGGCATTAATCCTGGCTTGTCTTTAGAAGTTGATAGAATAAAAATTCTAGTGTATGAATGTTGTTCTCAATTGACTTTAAAAAAAAGAATCAAGCATTTTAGAAGGTTAAATGATTCTTTATTCTATACTTACATCTACATGTTTGATAAAGAGATTGAAAAGAAAAGAGTATTCAATGAAGCTTTGGAATTAGTGAAATTTTTTGGTTGTTTATTGTTGTAATTTCCTACTTTCACCTACATTAGGGTTGGTTGTTTTTATGGATATCCATACATGCTACCAAGGTATCCAAGTGAAAAAATTATAATGATGGAGTTATGTAGGAAGATTATGGCTATGCATAGTAAGCAAGCAAAATCCCATAAAGTTAGTTTCAAGTTTCCACTAACCATTGGTAGGTACTTAATAACTACAATTGCAAGAGCCAAAGCCATGGAAACTAAAATATAGTCATTATGCATCTTCTAGTATAATGGTTCTTCATATACCAATAGTTCCTAAGGAAATATTGTTTGGGAATCAATGGAGTTGTCCTATAGAGAAGGTGCATTATGTAAGTATATCAACAAGTTAGTCCTAATTCCACTTGTAATTTCATATCCACCCTTCATTTCTCATCATCCCATGTTTGAAGAGTCAAATATTCCAAAACTTTTGAACAATCCATCTTCATCTCATATTCCTCATTATATTCCACCATCCACTTTGACATCCATGGTATTCAAATCTCACATTGACCATGTCTTGGAAGCCACACTTTATCATAAGGATTTTGTCACTCTATTGCTATGTGCAAATCTAGATAATGTTTAATTCTAGTATTGACAAAATAGATAAGCACATTCAGGGATTACATTCAAGCACTCGTATCTTTGTAAACCAACTCCTCCAAGAAGGATACCATGGGCATATCATGATAGCAACAACATCTATGCTAATACTACCAGGTGGTTCAACATGATCAAAATCTTCAAAAACTCAAAAAAATAAAGAAAAGAGTAAAGAGAAAAATTGTCCTCTAGTGAAAACCACTTTGGTAGTGTTTTGGGAAAGTACCATGACGAAAACCTGGCAAATAGGTGTCAAGAGTAGAATCGGGCATCTATGTGCACCATTTCAGGTGGAAGCATCTCATCTCCTCCATCCATTCAATCCATCTATTTTCTCTTGATCTTGACAAAGGTTCAATGCATACTTCAACCTTGCTGATGGAAAATCTCGGTATGGTCTTTACCATTGATCCTATTTTTATCTCATGAAGTCCCATAGCCTATATCTAACAATATCTTGGTGATCCAGTCATATGATAAATCTTTCGCATCCTTTGCATGCTTATCCATTCATTATCTTGATTTGTGCATTTTCTAATGGTATATAAAACATTTCTAGACACTGGGGATAGGTACTTGTATTGTGATTTTGAATAACTCTTGATCCATGTCCAATATCTCACAATGTGATATTGACATTGTGATCTAAGTATCATTCAAAAAATATGAAAAAGTTCAAAACATGTCAAAAATCCAAAAACATTCAAAACTTCTTCAAAATCCAAAAACATTTGAAATATCTCACAATCCCAAAAATATCCAAATCAAGTCAATACTTCATAAAAATGTCAAAAACATGAAAAGCAAAAAATGTTATTATAAGGTAGAATAGTCGAATTACATTGCCTCTACATGTGTCTGTAGGAAAGGCCATCATCGATGAGCCCCCGAGGCCTAGGATAATTGCTTAGGAGTTTGTTCTAATACATTCTCACTTGTCATGGTTAGTCAAACTATGTTGCCTATGTGTGTGTACATAGGCAAAGAAATCATTGATGAGCCCTTGAGGCATAGGTCCTTCCCCCTTTAGGTCATGTACTCTTGGTATAACCTTGGAAAACCTAAAACATTTAGAAAACTTAAAAATCAAAACATTTACAAAACCTTAGAAAACTAGAAACTCAAAACATTTACAAAACTTTGAAAAACCCAAAACAACCTCAAATATCTTCATAAAACTTAAAAAATTTAAATAATTTCAAAATACTAGAAATAGCCTCAAAACATTTCAAAAAGTAAAAAAAATTGAAATATTCCCAAAAAAATCACCAATCCCATCTCTCTTTCACTTGCATTAAATTCTCACCCATAATGAATTGATCATCACCTTCAGCCTTTGATCCAAAAGACCTCAAAATTTTCAAAGTCTCAAAATCTGATGAAGCTAGCATCATTGGATAGATCTTGTCGAGAGCTTTCCAACACAACTTGAATGGGTGGAAACAGAGTCCGTATGCCAAAGATATGGCCAGTAAAAGTTGCAATCAAATTGGTTGACCAACATGATGTCAACATGGTGACTTGGACATATAGTCAGCAGTGAGGACAATGTGGACCAATCAAATGATGACATGTGGCATCCAACTCAGCAACTGAGTCAACAAAATTAACAAATCTGAAATGGACGTGCAACGCCCCAAGCTAATATCCTTTGGCAGTTTCAATTATTTGCTAAAAACAAAGGTTGGGGCCGAACCCCTAACCTCCTCTATGCCGTTCATTCCTCCTACGGCTATGCCATATTCTTCGGCTAGTTTATAGAAGGTGGCAGGTTGATTTTAATGGAAGATGATCAGCATTATAAGGATTGTGGGGGTAAAACCCACGACCTCCACCTTACAAACGACACCCTTTACTACTAGGTCACGCAAAATATGTGGGTAAAGTGGGAAAAAAGGTATTTAGTCAAATTAAAATCACAATCCCTCTAATTATTTTATAAGCCCAAAATAACATATTATAAGAACCTTAAAATAAATTTAAAAGATAATTGAAATTATTTTAAGGGGTTTCGAGGGCTTTAAGAGATTGTTAAAGATTTTAAAAGGGATAAAGGGGAGATTTGTCCATATATAAGGAGATATTGTTGAAATTTACTTGTAAAAATGGGAGA
The DNA here is from genome assembly GCA_007258455.2 of Sequoia sempervirens. Lineage (NCBI taxonomy): Eukaryota > Viridiplantae > Streptophyta > Pinopsida > Cupressales > Cupressaceae > Sequoia > Sequoia sempervirens. Next base: position 366,536,603 of record VDFB02000003.1, on the reverse strand, counting down.
TATGAAATATTTGTAAATCTTTTGGTTTTTAACTATAATGGGAAAAAATTTATGTATAAAAGAGGGGTGAGAGTTTAGAGTTGGGATAACTAAGTGATGAGTGATGAGAGAATTCTTTACGGAAGAATTTTTTTGTAAGCACAGAGACTTGTATTTGTATTATGTAAGTGTAATTGGGTTATGAGACAATTGAAGCCTAACTCAAGAAGGACAGTATGTAAGTATCTTTAGGTGCAAAAGAAGATTGTGAGCGATCTTGTAGTGCAAGTCTAAAGCTTGGATGGTGTGCAGAAGCAGTTAAAGCTTGTCATCATTAATAAAGTGGTTCCTCATTGAGAAGTGGACCCAGAGATGTAGCTCATGTTGAGCGAACTCCATTATCAAGCTTGTGATCTCTCTTCTTCTCTTTTGTCTTATAATTTTATCTTATTCTTTTAGTTTTAATATCCTTCTTTAAGTTATTAGTTAACGTTATTAAGTTGTGCAAAGGATTAAGCGAACTCATTTTTTGTAATTTTAAAGGTTAAAATACATAACCACACAATTCTCTTTGCGATCGAGATAAATCTATAATTAAGAGTAAAGAAAAAATTATGTGTAACCCTTTAATTACAAATCAAGTTTGGTATTAGAGAATTTTAACAGGAAAAATTGCAAGTGGTGGATGTTAACTAGGTTGAAATTAAAGTGAGGAGAAGGTCCACTTGAAGAGTTTAATCTAGAGATAGGATCAAAGCAAGTTACTCGAAGACAAACCATGGAACAACCAAAAGAAGAAAAATCTTCCAGCCTTGAAATCTTTGAGAATGATGAACAATTTCATAAAGCATTCCTAGACATGAAGATGATGGTGGAAGAGTTGTATAGTAAAAAGAAGAAGAAGGAGAAAGGTGAATCCTCTTCAAAAGATGACAAAGGTAAAGGATTAGGAGGTGGTCGTGACCCCCCTAAACCTTCGTCTTCACCTTCTTCACCTTCTTCATCTTCAAAGAAGAAACAACCTATGCAAACTGAATCTAATGCTCCTTTGTTAAAGCTTGATGTTAAATTTGAATTGCCAACTTATAATGGAGAACTAGATGTAGAGAAACTTGATAATTGGATAAAACAAATTGAATCTTATTGTAGGATTCAAAAGTTTACTGATGATACTTCAAAGATCCAATTAGCCACTCTTCACTTGGGAGGCACAACCTTAATCTAGGGGGAGAGAAAAACTCAAGAAGATCTAAGCTGATATGGTAAAATTATTTCTTCTTGGTTTGATTTTACTGTTGCACTTAAAAAAATAGTTTTATCCATTAGGTCACATGTAAAAAGAAATAATGAATTGGAAATCAATAAGGCAAGAGAAAGGACAAAGTGTACAGGAATATACACTTGAATTTAGGAAAATAGCTTTAATTTTAGGCATTCCATTATACATGCAATAAAATTTGTTGAAGTATATAGGTGGATTATGTGAAAATTTGAGGCATACAATATTTATGTTCAATCCAACTAACCTTTATGAAGTTAGTTTGCAAGCCATTCATCTTGAAACAAGCATGAAGAATAGTTTCTTACTTGAATCCGATAAGCATAAAGAAAGCAAGAAAGCGTAGAAGGAAATGCAACAAAAAACTTATGTGAAGAAAGAGGAGGAAAAGCCTTATTTCTCACACTACAAAAAGAAAGGGCATGAAGATGAAAAATGTTGGAAATTGCATCCTGATAAAAAACCATAGTGGTTTAAGGATTGAAAGGGTAAGAAAAATACTATAGCCATCGTGCAAGATCTCATATCAGATTCTGATGATGAAACCAAGATAACAATTGTGGGTATAAAAGGTATTGTTCATGTTGCTAGTACTAGTCCCCATGCTTCTTTTGTAAAGAATAATGAGATCCCTATTGAGAGTAAGAGGAATGAATTGTTTCATATAAGGACTATTGCAAAACAAAGTAAAATTGATACACTCATAGATAGTGGATAACAAGTAAACTTAATCTCTAAAAAAGTTGTTAAGCAATTGGGATTAAAAACAATACCTCATCCTAAACCATATCCATTGGGTTGGGTGCATGATATTGCTCAGTTACATGTGTCAATGCAATGTAAACTTTGATTTGCAATCACATCCATGTTTTTAGATGAGGTAGAGTTAGATGTAATTCCACTTGACATTTGTGGGATGGTTTTGGGAAGTCCTTACTTATATGATAGAAAAGCCATTTTCTACAGGGAACATAAGAGGTATCATTTGTTTAAGGATTGAATTGAATTCATTGTGAAAGCTCATCACATTAAGAATGATAAATGTGTTGTAAACATAGGGCATTTGAAAATGGTTGTAAATGCAAGATAGATATTGAACCTCATGTCTATAACAACTAGTGATATTAAGCATGGAAATGAAACAATTTCTAATCCTAATAAGGTGTCACAAACAACACAATATGAGGATTAGTTCAAGCACATTTAAGCCTTCGGCCTAAGGTGATAAAAGAGGGCTTGAATGATTCAATTTCTAATGATGTTCTTGTTCATGAGATTCAACAAGTTGATACTTTTTCCTTCACATCAGTATATTCAATATTGTTGCTTGTCATTCTACTAGTTAGTTCTATGTAGATAGTGGATGCGATAAAGAGTATTGATGGGTATCTAAAAGATTGTATCAACTATGCTATCTCATTCTTCATCTTGTTTGTAATGGGCTAGATGATCAAAATTCTAGTAGGGTGGATAGATGATACTGGGAAAGTGAGGCAACAATTCCCTCACTTAAATTCTATGTAAAAAAAAAACTTTTGTGGCCCAAAAGCTTCTTAATTGATAGGAATGATCTAGAAGACCTCAAAAATTTCACAAACTCAAAATTTGATGAAACTAGCATCATTGGATAGAGCTCGTTGAGAGCTTTCCTACACAACTTGAACGGGCGCAAATGAAGTCCATATGCTAAAGATATGGCCTGTCAAATTTGTAGTCAAATTGGTTGACCAACATGATGTCAACATGGTGACTTGGACATACAGTCAATAGCGAGGATGATGCGGACCAATCAAATGATGACACGTGGCATCCAACTCAACAACCAAGTCAACAAAATTAACAAATTTGAAATGGACACATGGCACCTCAAGCTAATCTCCTCTAGCAGTTTCAACTATCTGCTAAAAATAATGGTTGGGGGTCTGTTAGTTAACAGATTCATCCTTCTAAAATGAATGCAGAAAATGACTCAAAATTCCTAAAAGAAGAACAAACAACACTAACAGATGGAGAAATTTCCATTGGATTGAAAACTTTCCTTTTAATTTTAGAGGCATATCTCCCTCTTAAGATATGCAATGAATGAAAACTCAGGGTATGCTTTTAACTAGAAAGCAGGGAAGGAACACTAACATTTACGCATAACCATGAAAGTAAATGTGATGAATTAATTCAGAGTGAAGTGAATGTAAATGAATGATACAGAGCCCATTTATTTCACACCTACAATGAGAAATAAGAGAAAGAATGAACAGTGAATTTTCCTTTCAACAGATGAACTATTTTGCATTCAAAGTTCTAGAAATAATTACACACATAGTTTTCTATGATAGAACCAATATTGGAAGAAAATTGCAAGAGCTCAATGTCTATTGACAATTTAAAGAAACATCTACAAATGAAAAGATCTAAAAATACTTTCTTTATTTCTCCAATATCAAAATTATGAGCACAAAAGCCCAACACCCTACACAACCAACTGTACCAAAAAGAAAAACCAAGACTGCCTTTACTTCCCCTATTTCTGGGAATAGCCAAAAAGATGCCTACACAATTAACTTGAAGGCCCATATATACACACACCAAAACTGTTACATTACAAAAAATAAACTGTCTTTAAAACGACCAATGACAACCATTTTTAGGAAAGACATTATTATTCTCTGTCACAGAAATATTCCATGCATGTTGCTAAAAAATTGGTGGTGCCTGAACTGTATATAGCTCCAATTGCATTTCCATAACTAAAATGTTGAATTTAGCACATTCCTCTTCTTCTTCCAAAACCTAGATTGCCCTGTTGTACTTGATGTAGCTAGTTTTCTCCTTCTAGGCCAGTGAATGTAGCTGAGAGATGATTTAGAATTGATCTTCCTCTTTCCAATTCACATCAGGTTGAAGAACAAGAACAAGTTTATCTTCCCATTTTTTGACATCACCAGGAAGTACCATTTTGAGAAAACTCTAAAATTGAAAAAAAAAATACTGCCACCTTCTCTTACATGTAGACCTATTTAACTTTGGCAGCGGAAAGTGTTCATTTACTCGCCAAGAAAAATGTGTCAAACCATTTTACCAACTTCCTTATTAAAGATTTTTCTTTTCAGAGGATTTTTAAAGATTTTGTTTAAACTTTCTGTTATAGTCTTGAGAAATTGGAGAAGACATTCCTAAAAGGCACCGTACACTTCATTAAATGCACTGACACTTTGGAAATAACATATCCCACTGAAGTTGTCATGTCACTACGAGCTAGAACCTTGTAACTATGAGTTGGAAGTTCTGGAGTTTCTAGAACTGTCGATATCCTGACAACACAAAACATCATTTCTAAAAGTTGTAAAAGGTATGGTGATTTTGAAACATCAAAATTTAGTGACTTGGTTTGGGAATTTAACAAGACTGTAATAGTTATAAGATTTTTCGAAGCCACGACTTGCATGATTTTACCATAAAGGATGATTTTTAAAACTTGTCTCGAAATAAAATTTCAAGGGGTAACATTGGCTCTAACTAGGGACTGTATTTTCATAGAAAATGTAAAGAACTTCAGAATCACTAGGGAAAACTAGTCTAAGTCCATTGGGTACACAGTCAAAATAAGAGCAGAAGATAGGGGACTACTTGCAGAAGGGTGGAGGGGAACCAGGCACAAGCCAAAACCAAAACTGAAACCAACATAACAACAAAAAGGGAAAGAAACCTAAAACTCATATATGCACTCGCGCTAGGTGCAAAAAATCCAAGTTTCCCCATGGAACTATGCAAATCCATTGATAGGTTCAGAAAAATAGATGCCTAAATGAAAGAAATGACTATGCCAATGGAGCATTATCATACTTAGCTGCCACTTGATGCTTTGGTATATGCAAATCCTCCAGGAAAGATATAGTAACCAAATAACTACTCCTTATGAAAAGTATATGAATCAGAAAATTCTTCAATGTCCTTATGCATGTTGAGAAACACTTCCTCCATTATGACTTGAAGTATAGCAACCTCAAGTTCTTGAATGCATCTTTCATGATTTAATTCATGAATGTATGATGTAAATCCTTTTTAAAATTTGACGGAGCGACAGATGAAATATTTTTACAACAAAGAGAATTTGAAATGGGTACCTATGGACAACAAGTTGAAATATCATTAAATGTGTTGTCTTCTCGATTTTTTCTTGTCTGATGATCATGCTTCTTTAATATTCCATATTCCTTTGACTACTCCAATATGATTTCACAATAGTTTAGGTCTGGAACTATCTTTTCATCAGAGACATCTTCTATACCCACAAAAATCTTCTCTAAATTCTCATTATCTAATTAATGGTATTCTTCTTCTATATCTCCTTTATGATCGTGCATCATATATGTTTTATTGCAAGCAGGAGCTTCTTCTTCAATACAGCCAGAATTTTTGTCCTTAGACTTTGATTGCACATGTACTGAAAGAACATTTTCTCATTTATCTTCACATGCATTTGCTGCTTCATCCATAGGAATTTCAAGAGAATTTTTTGCTTCCATATCATTGTCCTCTTTTTGCAAGTGTTGTATCGTAGCATGAGATTCTTTACCATGTGTATCTTTTTCACAAACAAGGGTCTTTTCAAGGCTGCAAGCAAGAAAACATGTATCTTTTCCATCCTTACGCTCAATTTCTTGTAAGGTCTTAAGTAAAGATGGATGAACCATGTGGGTTTGAAACTGCATATTACCATAAAAACTCTTCAAAAAGTCTACTTGCACAAGATCATCAAGTACCTAATTATTTTGTGGTGGAGTTGTGGAAGAAAATAAGTTTTCATCATCATTGTCATCACTATCATCCTTTCTTCCTAGATGCCAAAACATTTTTCCAAATTTAAATCTTTCACAGAGTAGCCAACCTCACTTTATTTTAATAAGGTACCATCAAAAATACTGAAGAATAAGAATGCACCAATCTTTGTTTTTGTATTTCCCTAGTAGAGTCGCCAAAAATCTGTTAACAGATTTTTCCTTCTAAAATGAATGTAGAAAATAACTCAAAATGCCTGAAAGAAGAACAAAAAACACTAACAGTTGGAGAAATTTCCATTGGATTGAAAACTTTCCTCTAGATTTTAGAGGTACGACTCCCTCTTAAGATATGCAATGAATGAAAACTCAGGGTATGCTTTTAACCAAAAACCAAGAAAGGAACACTAACATTTACCCATAACCATGAAAGTAAATGTGACGAATTGATTCAGAGTGAAGTGAATGTAAACAAATGATACAAATCCCATTTATTTCACACCCACAATGAGAAATAAGAGAAAGAACAAATGGTGAATTTTCCTTTTTATTATATGAACTATTTTGCATTCAAAGTTCCAGAAATAATTACACATACAGTTTGCTATGATAGAACCAATATTGGAAGAAAATTGCAAGAGCTCAAAGTCTATTGACAATTTAAAGAAACATTTACAAATGCAAAGATCTGAAAATACTTTCTTTATTTCTCCAATATCAAAATTATGAGCACAAAAGCCCAACACCCTACACAACCAACCGTACCAAAAAGAAAACCCAAGATTTCCCTCACTTCCCCTATTTCTAGGAATAGCCAAAAAGAAGCCTACATAATTATCTTGAAGGCCCATATATACATGCACACCAAAACTGTTACATTTCAAAAAGTAACAGTCTTGAAAATGACCGACGACAACCATTTTTTAGAAAGACATTATTATTCTTTGTCGTGGAAAGATTCTATGCATGTCGCTAAACAACTGGTGGTACCTGTTGATGTGTTTTTGATGCACTTCTCAACACAGGTAATGCATAGATGCATCACCTCTCTTGAAAGACAATCTTCCACAATCAAATTGTAGAACACCATCCCAAGGTCTCTAATGTCAGGTCTTGACAGTGCTTTGAATATCTTAGTTGTTTCATGTGATTTGTTGGAATCACAAGGCCGACTTATGGATGAGTTACAAAGTGTGGGAAGTTGGGCTTGCAAATACAGTTTTAAAGTGCTGGAAGTGAATGAACAGTGGCTTCCCACTCAAAACAGCAAGCTAAAACCCACCAAATTCATCTAATTTAGCTTCATGGTGATGCTTGAGATCCTACTCTAGCCAAGGACTAAAAGAAATAGCAAAAGGAGAAGGGTTAAGAAAGCTACTCTAATCCTAAGCTACGAATGGACAGTAACAATGGTGGCTGCTACAGTAGACTGGCTTCCTAAACTAGATTTTGGTTGACCAAGAGAAGCCTACAGCTACATAAACCCAGTGCAATCTCCTAAGGTCTACAAATTTTTAGATTGCACATGCACATCATGAACATACAATTGAACTAGGTTGTAGCAATGACATAAAGAAGTCCAAGCTAACTTTGCACAGTAGCTTGTCATCAACAAGTGCTAAAAGTATGGGTTGGAAGCTCATCAAATACTATAACAACAACACCATCATGAAAGCCATTCAATAAACTAATACTAAAACTAACATGGAAGGTAGAACCATGCATGCAAGATGAGAAAAATCAAAGAGAACATCCATAAAATCATGCAATGTTGTCTTCTATTGTTGCAAATGCTTTTTACAACAGCTCTCCAACCTCTTACAAATGAGGGGAAAGCCCCTATTTATATTTTTCCAAAGCCCAAATGAATGGCTAAGATTAATTCACAATGAGTGGCCCAAATTTGATTTATATTAGGGTTTCACTCACCCCCCATTATCCAGCAATTTTAAAATACATCTTTGTCTTTTCCCTATTTTGTCATCTAGTGCTCAAGTGTTGTAGAAATTTCATCATTTAGCTGATTGCCCTTTTACTGTAGCTGAAATTGCCTGAAAGTTGTCTTCTTACTTGATATGCTTGCAGTGTTCTTCCTTGGATCAAACAATCTCGTCGACAATTGGCATCAATGGATTGGTTGTCCCCAATTCAAGCGGACAACTCCCTTATGCTCTTTTCAAGACCACCCCCTTGCATTTTTGTCATTGACTTCCTTGGAACAAACCTTCTTCTAATTTTGACCCTATTGGTGGGTGCTAGGGGGAGAGGAAAACATGAAATGAATGGTGACAGGAGCTATGCACATTCCTTGTTCAACTTTCTCAATGGATCTCCTCGATGGACCCGCGGTAGGCTTCTTGAATCCTGCATACATGTGTCGTAAGTGCTTTCATACACAAATTAAGGAAAACGTTAGTCAAATATTGCAAAATCCTTGTTAGATCCATCCATGCATCATCAAAAGATCATAATATTCATATTTGGAGCTCATTTGGACCATAAACATTAATGCAGGCCCTAAGGGAGCGGGCAGCAAATGAGGGATAGCAAACCAGAAGGGAAGTTCCCAGACATAGCAAAACTGATATTTTCAATTATGGCACATGGGAAAAGGGGAAGGAAGAGTATGGCACATGGGAAAAGGGGAAGGAAGAGTGCCCAGAAAAACTTCCTTAAGATTGGACTCATTTGAAAAAAATGGAAGCTTGGAAGGGGAAATCCGGAGGGTCATCGCCCTTTTGAAAAGGAAATGAGCACACGACGGCCTAGAAGGAAATTCCTAAATGGCGATGGAGGGGTGGAGTCTTGAAAATGACCATAGAGGGATGAAGTCTTGGAAACGACCATGGAGGGATGGAGTCCCAGAAACGGCCACGAAGGGGTTGGGTTCCATAGGCATAGTCGGCGGGGGCTAGCAAATGTTCAAAATGGCCATGGAGGGATGGAGTCCAGGAAATGGCCACAGAGGGGCCGAGTTCTGGAGACTAGGTCACGGGGGCTCCATGGATGTTCAAAATGGCCATGGAGGGACGAAGTCTAGAAAATGGCCACAGAGGGGGCAGGTTCTAGAGGTTGGGTCACCGAGGGCCGACGGATGTTCAAAATGACCATGGAGGGATGGAATCCTGGAAACGGCCACAGAGGGGACGTGTTTAAGAGGTCAGGTCGTTAGGGGCCAACGGATGTTCAAAATGGACATGGAGGGACGAAGTCCTAGAAACGACCATGGAGGGGTCGGGTCACCGGGGCTCCACGGATGTTAAAAATAGCCACAGAGGGTTGGAGTTCTATAAGGAAATTTCCGAAACCACCAAAACTTAATGAAACATTAACGAAACCTTAGTAGTTCACTTAGGCACCACAAAAACACCCCAAATCCACAAGAAACTTGTCCCCAAAGTCAAAAATGTAGAAAGCAGACCATCAAGGGTCCACAGATGTTTCAAAACAGCCAAAGAGGGATGAAGTTCTAGAAGGAAAGTTATGAAACCATCGAAACTTAATGAAACATTGAAAAAACCTTGGTAGTTCACTTAGGCACCACAAAAACATCCCAAATCCACCAGAAAGTTGTCCCCAAAGTAAAAAATGTAGAAAGTGGACCATCGAGGGTCCACGAATGTTTCAAAACAGACAAAGAGGGACAGAGTTCTAGAGGGAAAGCTCTAAAACCATCGAAACTTAACGAAACCTTGACGAAACCTTGGTAGTTCACTTAGGCACCACAAAAACATCCCAAGTCCATAAGAAACTCGTCCCCAAAGTTAAAAATGTAGAAAAAAGTGAATCAAGCAATTAGGGACCAAGTTAGCAGGAACAAGACAAAAGGTAGAAAAGGGATGGGGGACTTTATTTCTCCCCGGATTTGAATACCCCAAGTAGGTGAATTTGGTCAGGGGGATTTGATCGTTTGAAGGCACATGACCAATTTGGGCTTGGAAAATGGGGCACACAAAACAACACAGGAGGAAAGAAGCCCATTAGGAGTGAAAAGAGGGGGTCCCTGCCCATGGCGAGGCATGTGTGCAAAACATGCACAACAAATGGCGACCTGCTAAGGAAATGCCCCAGAGCATTTTGATGACAAACTAGAATCACGGACCCAAAATCTATGGTTCTGATCTTCACGCTAGGGTAAACAAACTAGATGCTCAAGCAAAGGATCAAAACCACTAGCCAACCCAACCTTTAGTATGCTAAAAATCCAAGTTTGTGCAATTGCATTAATTCCCATCCTTTGGTTGCTATAGGAACCCAAGCTTCATCAAGTCAAGCTACGTAGTTTATTCTAACTCCAAAAGCATCTAGGATATTGTCTCGCTACTAGTCAGGCGTCCATAGCCCCGACGAGGTTGTCATTGTGATTCTCCTGAACATTGCTCTACTACCGGTCGGGTGTCAATAGCCCCAGTAGAGTTGTTCAGATGCCCTTGAAAATTTGAATTGTCTCTTTCTTTTAATTTTCAATGTTTTCTTTCTTTCTTTCTTTTCTCTTTTTAGCTATTTTATTTCAACCCACAAGCATTGAAGCTCACGCTCAGAGCTGAGAATCACAGTGGCACTGGAGCAGAATTTTAGATTTTTCACTTAACTAGACTTCACAAAAGGCCCTACAATGACTATCAGATTCTTAAGATGTGTAAGAGCTATAAGATTTCATAATAGGTCAGAGTCGGACTAAACCAACAACTTATCCTCTTTGAATCAAACACCCAGATCACTTGACACTAATAGAAGACCTTCACCATCCACTCTGAAGACTTTATTAGAGTTTGACAAAGAAATATATAGAAAAACCCTAGGCGATAAGTATGGTTGTTGTGCACATAGATGTGCCCAGCTAAAAGTAGAGGGACCTCGAGCAAAGTAGCAACAAAGTGAAAGAAAAAAAAAAGCAAACAACCTACAAAGCAAGCGATCTACATCAAACCAACTAACCTAAGGAAAGTAGGAAAGCAGAGTATTTACAGGAAACCTATACTACTCAAAACGGGCTATGTACAAAGATATTTACAAAGCACTATGTTTAGGAAGGGTGAGTTGACATTAATGTTCACTAGATTTTGTAATGCATGCACAAGCAAACGGGCGATCGTTACAGTTCTTAAACATACATATTTATCTTTATACTCAGAAAAAGAAGTTTATCATCGCAACATTCAAATTCAATCACGTCATCATGTAAAATTAGCAATTGAGGTGATTCGTTGAACCCATGGTTAATCCATAAACATGTTTTCCTTCCTTCGTTACCATAATCAAAAGGAAACATGCAACTGTAAGTATTCATAGGATTGAGGAAGGATAGAACCTAGATGCTATCATGTAGATGTGGCAGTGTTGGACAGTCGAGAGCAAGCACAACATCGTTGATCATTGCATCGATAGCCTCAAGTAGGCACAATTGAGGGTGTAACACTTTATACATTAAGCTTGCATAAGGCTGGGAGAACGAGGCAGCATGCACCCCTTTCGATCTTTGTGTGGGATCGACAACCCCTATCGATTGTTCTTGAGGGAAGTACACCTCATCTCATTGATCTTCTACAAACTTGGTGTCCACTTGATTGTTGTCCTCAAACAAAAGTATGTTGTCCTAGCTCCTCTCCCAGGTGTCAGCCTTATTTTCATGATGTTCAATGTCATGGGACAATGAAATGTATGAATCTGTCCTATTGCAGCCATCTGAATATGAAGGAGGATCAACAACGATCATAGCGAAATGACTCCAAGTTACATCTTGTAGTCTGTTGGGTACTTCATCTTTGTTGGCAGCTATCTTAGCACCTCTGCCTTTGTCTTCTTCTCTTTGTTGTTCATGCATCTCATCATGATGTTTGCTTGTTTCCCCTTGTCCACTATTGATATACACAGAGAAGGAACCCCTCTCCCAATCTGGAGACTCTAGTGTATCACCGTTCGGGGGCTCAAGGAGTATGTCTTCATCGCTAATGTCTTCTGGGATGTTCTCTTCCTTGGCATGAGCATACCTTCGCAGTACAATTCCCAATGGAAAGAAGTCATCAATTGATGACACCTCATCAAGGGGACCAAAGTCTACTGTGTAATTTCCCTCCAAGGACTCAGCATAAATCCCATCGTTCATGGTGTGCAAACGATCTTTGAGAGGAAATTCTTGATGAATAGTGGACAACATTCCTATTTGATCTAATTCATCACTCAGGAGTCTGAGACTGTGTTTTTTTCCTTCTTCTATTATTGTCCCAACATCCTCTTGAGGCCTGCCTTTAGCTAAGTCATCACTCAGTTCAAGCTCTTGGTCTTCTACTTTGATCCAAGCAGCAAGTAGAGGAGGTCAGGCGCTTGGTTGCTCCACTTGTCCTCTAACTTTCTTGATAGCCTCTTTGCACAGTCCGCATGTGAACTCCGAGTGTGATGAATCATGAAGTCTGCACCAATTTGGTAGCAACAACACCTCCAAATATATCTTAGTTCAGACCAATCCTTTGCTAATCTGGAGACGAGCTGGTCATATCTTTCTACTACCGGGTCCTCACCATCACTTGAAAAAGAAGCTTGATGGTAGAAATCCATAGCGAGTGGTTGTTCCCACTCCTCCAAACTTTCATTTTCAGATTCTTGATTGCTGCCATTGACGAAGAAGAGGTCTTCTAATTTTATTTCACTTATACCTTCATCATCATTTTCTGCTACTCCAAGGTTGTCAACCTTTTCTTCTTCCTATTCTTTAGCATCTTCGTTGGCTGTCCCAACATGCACTATTGCAAACTTTGTTGATTCATCTTCAACTTCCAATGAATCCTCTTCTAGATTAGAGGACTTCTCTTTGCTGATAGAGGAAAGGCTTTCTAATTCCCTTCCAACTGAATTTTCATCACAACATTATGTTGTCCTACTAAAATCAACTTATTCCTTTTCATTTTCAGCTTCAACGTTCATTGTCCCAACACCAGTCTGTGTTGAATCCCTTGGTTCCTCTTCAATGTGCTCTCCTTTAGATGTTGACAGCTCTTTGGCCTCATGGGATGACTCATCCTTTTTGACAATTGATTGCTCCAACTTGTCTGAACAACCCTTTACTTGAGTGATGACGTTGTCACATGATGGAAATGTAAATTATGAATATGGTGCATTGTGAAATCTACACCAACTTGCCATTAGTACTTCCTCCAATCTTGGTCCATCCTTGCTACTCAAATATTCTCAGATCAGCTCCTTAAATGCTTTGGTTGCCATGGTTGTCAACTCTTCCTCTAGGTCTATAGGAGCTAAAGGTTGGTATATTTTCCAAAAGGGAATTTCTCCTTGCAATACTCTTTCAATCCTACTTAGAAAAGTGAGACACCCCAATTCATTGTTCCTATGAGTGCAATGGATCCAACATCTATCTGCCAATGCAAATTCCTATAATGGCTTCTTCAATCCCTTGTTCAAATGTGCATGCAGCCGAGTGATGTCAATTTGTGCATGCTGCTCCATTTTGACTCAACTTCTACTTTCCTTCAATTTTTTTTGATTTTTTAGCATTAAAAGATATCTCCTTATCTCAGATTTCTTCTTTGAACGTGCTCTTTTTGAAGTGCCAACTTTCAGCTTTGTAGCCTCAACGTGTAATGCCCTCCCTCTAGCACCAGTTCTATTGATGTCTTTTTTATGCACTTCTCAACATAGGTAATGCATAGATGCATCACCTCTCTTGAAAGACAATATTCCACAATCAAATTATAGAACACTATCCCAAGGTCTCTAATGTCAGGTCTTGACAGTGCTTGGAATATCTCAGTTGTTTCATGGGGTAAAAGCACAAACCTGTGTCACACTTTATAAAGGAATCGGCCAACAGCAAAAAAAATTCTGAACTTCAACCACATAAAATTGGTCTTTATGTTTTGAATTTCAAAATGGTGTAAACTAATAAAATGTAGAACTTTTGGTGTAGTTTATTCCTCTAATTTTTAAAATTTTAAAAAAATTGTTTTTATTATGTTTTTATCAATTTAAGGACAAATTTTGGAATGCTGAAAATTTCATAAAAGAGTGACTTCACTGGCCGTCAAGAAATAAAATGAAAAAAACTTCATTTCTCCTATTTTTTTTTTTCCAAATAGGTAATTTCAATATCCTATGCATGGAAAAAAAAAATCACATTTTGATGTATATTTTTCTCGTAATAACATTTTAAAGTCAAACATGTCAGAATTTGACAGTTTTGACGGGCCGTCAACTAATTTCAATTTTTTCAATCATTTTCAAAAAACAAAATATACCCTTTTGAAGTAGACTCTCTCCTCTTATGCCTCATATAATATTTAAAACATTTTAATAAATTTTACTATCATTTTTTTAATATCAAATCAGCCTCTTTTTTAATTTTTAAAACCTACTTGCATTATTTTAAAAATAAAAGATATCAAAACTAATCAAAATATTATAAAAATTCTATATTTGGATTCTACACTTCAAGCTCTACAAAAGGGTATTTTTATTTTTTGCAAAAAAATCAATCTGACTAGAGAAATACTCTGCCAAAAATGAATGTTTCAGAAAATTTTGAAAAATGATGAGTAAGCTGCCATGTAGGATGCCAACTAGATATTTTCGGCCGATAGGGTTTCGGCCGAAACCCTATTGGCCGGTAACAAATTGACGAAAATTAATCATTCGGAAAATTATCGGCCGATAATTACTCAGCTGAAAATGAATGATATAAAACAAAGTTATTTTTTTTCCAAATTTATCAAAATAAAAAAATTCGAAAATAACAAATATTTCGAAATTTTCTCGACTATTTTCGATTAAAGAAGATTTATTTCAACATTTTGGAAGGTTTATCATTTTTGAAATTTACAAGACGTATTTCGACGAAAAAAAAGGCATTTGGAGAAGAGGAGAAATATTTTTAAGGTGTATTGATCTTTAATTTATTTAATTGATTATATTTTTTTATTGAAAATGCATTTGAAGCTTGTTTTCACTTTTTTTTTATTAAAATATTAACATCAAAGAAATATGTGTAGAAATATATTCATTATTCAATTAAAAATATTTTATGTTTTGCATGTTTATGTTTATTAAAAACTTTTGTTTAAATATTTTATGTTTATATTTTGCATCTAGTTACAAGTTTTTTAAAATATTTATGCTATATTACATGTACATGTTTCATGGAAAGCTTATGTGTGTACAAATTTCTATGTAGGCAATCATTCAAATTTGAGTGTAATTTGTGATGGCAAATCCAAGGGCTAGATCGAGGAAGTATGAATGAACACGAGTAAGACAAAGAAAGAGAAAAGCGGATGAAGGAACATCTACTGAACAACAACCCATGGAAAATATTGATGATCAAGGTGACGTACAGGTATAAGAACAAACTGAACCTAGTACTAATATAAATTTTTTGGACTATGGTATGGAAAATTTGATGGAGATGGAGTTGTTAGGGGTTGATAATAGGAAAAAGTCATCAGATTTAAAACAAACAATTGTTGAAAACCTGCAAGAAGCATTAAAATGTATTGAAAAGAAGAGTTGGTCTAGTGATTTAAGTGCTGCACGTAGAGCGTTGATGACTATAATTTCTAGTAAGAAATTATCATATAGAAGACAAGTTCAAGCAATTTTTGAATTACTAAATGTTTCTAGGAGAACTGTTCAAAGATATATTGAAAAGAGAGATGAAATAGATGGAAAAATTGAGAAAAATTGGGTAAATATTTGTAGGGTTCCTCAAAAAGATAGAATTTCAGAAGATGTAAAGAAACAAGTTGTTGAATATTGGACCACCCACTCTAGTGTTTCTTCCAATAGAAGGGATACTATACAAATAATAGGTGATGATGGTACAAAAATTTCTCATCCAAAACATTTTATAGATACAACACAAAGTGAACTTTTTGAAGCATTTAAACAAGAATTTTTAAATGTGAAGATTTATCAAAGGATGTTTGAAACACTACGACCATCATTTGTACATATAAATAAAGTACGTGAAACTTGTTGTTGTCGAAATCATGTTGAATTTGATCTACACCTACAATCATATAGAAAAGTTATGGCAACAATTGATCGAAATTTAGCCATCCCTGGAAGCACAACACAATTTGTGAAGTCTCTTCTATGTGAAAAATTAGAAAATTCGGATGAATTCAATGTTCAGTGTATAAAAAATGTATGTAATGATTGTGGAGATTTGAAGAATCTTTTACATGTTGACAATAATGAAATGCAAGTTACTTGGAAAAGATTTGAATATGAGACATACTTAACGAAGTCAGGAGTTGAGGCCAAAAAAATTGTTCTCAAAGAGAGTGGATTGCCTTACAATGAATTCATGAGTAAATTTTGCAATATCATATATCCACATATCCAACATTGTCATGGTGCAAGATGGCAATCTAAGCAATTTCGTTATTCAAAGAATTTTTTTCCACCAGGTTGTATTCTCTCTATTGTAGATTTCTCTGAGAACTATACATTTAGTCCTCAAACTAAGATTCAAATTCAATATTATCATTCAGAGCAAGTTGCAATCCTCGTGCAAGTTTGCTACAGGCATGCAGAGTTAGCGGTTGATGGAATACAAAGTAGCAAAGATGATAGAATTATCATCAAAGAGGTTCACTTTTATATCAGTGATGATACGAATCATGATAGAAGCTATGTAGCTCATTGTTTCAAAATATTTTTTGAAGACCTAAGACGATGTGGCATAAATCAAGAACAACACTGGATATGGTTTGATGGATGTGCCGGTAAGTACATTGGTTTTTAAATTATTTTTAATTAATTTATATTTACTTTTAAAACTTTGAGACTTAAATTGTTTTTTGAAGATAATTCAAGGTTTTCAAGTGTTTAATTATTTGTAACTTCACAGGACAATTTAAGTCTGCAAAAGCCTTTGTTTGGTTATGTAGTCAACATGCTAAATGCAACACCAAATTTTTGTGGAATTTTTATGAGAGTGGACATGAAAAAGGAGAGCACGATGGAGCAGGAGCATGTGTGAAGCGTGCACTTTGTCAACATGAACTTGCTGGTATGTCCAATTTAGCTTCATACTTTTTAAAAGATTAGATATGTATATATATATATATTTAATTTAACTAAATTAAATTTTCTTTTAAGTTCTTTGAAAGTAATAGGTGACAAATTGTGCCAACTTGTGTGTAACTTGTAGGTAATGCCATACGGAATGCAAACGAAATTGTTGAATGGTGCAAAAGTCATTTTTCTGCTCATGACTCAACATACAACACACGGTATTTTTGGGAAGTTACAGGTATGTATGTCTAGTCAAAATTTGTTTTAAAAATTTGAATTTCAAAGTTCAAGTACATACATGATTTCAAATTGAATTTTCAAGTTTGAATTTAAACAGATATTGATCGATCAAATCCTTATAATTGTCAAGCAATTCATGGTATTAGAAATCTACATCAAATCATGACAACGGGGAGTAGTAGGCCTTATGCAATGAATGTGAGAGAAAAATCATGTTTTTGTATTGATTGCATTGAGGACAATGCAAATATTGATCAATGTGAGAATATTAGAGATGGGTATGTTTCACAATGGGAAATGAAACAATTAATATCAATGCCTCCTTTTGTTGAAGATGACAATGTTGATGTCTATGATCCACTATATTCAGCTGATTACGAACGTGTATCTGATTTAGTTGTTATAGGTATGTCCAAATTGATTAATTTAGTTAAAATCAAGATTTTTAATATATATATATATATATATTCTATGTTTAAGTAAGTTTCAAATATAAAATATAAATTTTTACAACTTTTAAATGTATAATTTACTTAAATATGTAAATATGTGGTGTGTGTACAGGAGATATTTTCGCTATAGTTGCAGATCCTGAAAATGCGGAAGGTGTAGATTACTATCTACTAAGATGTACACAACCAAAAAGCAAATTGTTCGAATCGATGACAGATGGTGATGGACAAGAGTATCCCATTGGATCAGTCGTTATTGAAGGCACATATTATCAACAAATAAAGATAGATAAAAATGGTATTATATTTGTTGATTATAGGCCAGGACAAAAGGTTCTACATTACAGTCACTTAGTTTTGGCAACAAAAATAAATTTAGAAACTTTACCTAAAAGAGGACGTGCCAAACAAAAGTGGAGGTTGCCTATTGAAGATCATGAGAAGATTTTAGAGATAATTAAAGATAGAGAGGATCCAGATTTTATGTACCAGGAGCTTTAAGTTGTTTTTTGGATACATGTGTACACATTTATGACTCCAAATCTAGATAATTTATATATTTGTATTGATTGGACATGTGACATGATTTAGAATGGTTTTTTTTTTAGAATGTGACATGTATGTTAGATCATATATATGCTTGATCTACAAAACCCAGTGACTTTAAAAATGTTTTAATTTACATTTTGCCTAAATTCCTTTAAATCATCTAAATTTCCAATTGCATTTTTACATGTTGGACATGGTTCATTCTTTTAAACCTTCACTCTTGAGAATCTCTAGAAATTCCTTTATATCATCTCTCTAGATTCCTTGATTGTAAATTTTTATGTTTGACACATGGAATTGTTAAACTTTCACTTTCAAATCTTTGAATTTAAATATTTGTTCAACTCCACCTATATACATGAGCTAGATTGAATATATATACGTGCAACAATATGTACAAAACCTAGTCTATGTTCCAATTTTGCATTTAAATTTATTTATGTTCCGTGGAATTCTTAAGTTCACATTCAAATCTTTCATTTCATTTGAACATTCAACTCCACAAACTTGTATAAAATTATCTAGTTGATTTGGTGTTTTCAAGTGGTGAAGAATCTAGACATAAATGTTGTCTCTAGTTTTCTTTATTTTTTATACATTACTAATGCACGACATTCAATAATTTTAAATGATCATTTGGATTTTCATGTATCCTAATCATCACATCCTAATTTTATTAAATTTTCATCAGGTAAGCATCCCTCATCCTAGAATCATTTAAAAATTATCCATCTAGATCCATCTCAACCGTACATCCATTCTCCATCCTTAATAATAAAAAAGCATCACTTAAACATCAAAATTTGGTTACTTGGTCTCAATCTAGTCCATACATCATATTGTCCTTTCGTCATCACCCAAAGTTTTCAACATCTAGGGACCTTATCCTTAATCTAGACTATCATCCATTTCAAATCCAATCTCCTAATAAAAAATCACTTGACCTTATAATTTGATTTCATCTTTAAAATCCAAATTTACTTAAGAATATTAGCTCCTATCTTTTAAGTATAGAACTAAATTATTTATCCATTTTGTTAATGTTAGATTGTATCCAGGTTCTCTTGGTTTGTCCTTTCTTGTTCACCTTAAGGTGCATTGGAATATATGAACATTGTAGTGAATCATAGTGATGGTGTTTGGGGTGCTTGAGATAGCTACATTTTGGCATCAATTTAGCTTTGTTTACCATGTATAGCTTGAGACCATGTATGTAATTTGGTCCATCTTTCCAGTACAATTAAATATGGATTGATCAATTTTTAATTTATATATAGAATTGTCATCCAAGAGATCTACTTGATCAATTTTTAATTTATATAGAATTGTCATCAATTTTTAATTTAATATTAAATGTGCATGTCTTTCAAGATTTAAATATATATATCAATTTCTAATTACATATATATAAATGTTCCACATGGAATTCTTAAACTTTCAAAACTAGAAATTTGATTTCATTTACATTCAACTCCACTAATAGCTTGCATGCTTTATTTGAATTATATGGTTCATTCTTAAGTGAACACTTTCAAACATATATATATATATATATATATATATATATGATTTCATTTACATTCAACTTGACACAAGTATAGCTCATCATCTAGTTCAAGAATTCTTTGCATGCACATTCAAATGAACATGTGTATTAGATTATATGGAATTAGAAATTAGGTTAATGTAGAGCATGATATATGCACAATTTAAATGTATAAATAACTTTTACTGACTTTAAAAATGAACATTTAGAGCTTTAAAGAATTCAATCTAACTATCATCTATTTCCGATTGCATTTTTATGTTCTACTTTAAAACATGTATAGCATTAATCTCAAGCATATATGCATTCAATTTTTTCTATTTCTTGACCTATTTATTAAAGACAAATTCATTTGAACTATTTATTTAAATTAATTACATGTACATGTCCATCTTTTTAAATTTACAAATAGCAACCATTAGATAGTGGAGTCCAACATTTTGATTTCACAATGTATTTAGTTATCTATATATGTACAACAAGTGCATTTGAACAAGTTACCATAATTTAAATTTAAATAAAGGTACTTATAGATGTAATGTAAGTGAGTTCATCAAACCATAATAATGCACGTATATAACAAACCTCTAAGATTCAAACCATAAAACATAACTGTATGAATGTGACATGTAAATTATAACAAGTATATATATGTGTACCATAAAACATAAGTATGTAACACGTCCAAATGTTCAATACATAAATCATAAAAAGTGTCTCCAACATATAATAAAATGATCTCAGACATGTAATACTATAAAACAAATCTCAAAGAGAGGGATGTCTGGTATGAATAGAATCATCAGATCTATGGCTCGATCTCTCCCTCGACCTCTCCCTCGATACATGGCTCGATCTCTCCCTCGACCTCTCCCTCGATCCATGGACCGATCGCTCTACTGATCCAAGATGTGTGGATCCATGTCCCGATCCAATATCTCTCGATCTGTGTCCTGAGCCTCATCCCAACCCCTGCATGTGTTCAAGTACACATATATATGTAAAATTATCTAAAATTTTTACAATGTACTTGAGTTCAATGTGTTCAAACTTAAACATCAAGTAATTAGTTTTTTAAAATTAAATTTAAATGTACCTCATCTGCATACTGCATGGGATCGCCATCATGCTCCAAATTTCCAAAGTCTGGGAATTCACCATACTACTTAAAATTTTCAAGTACACAATTTCAATCAGGAGTTAAACCCCTAGAAGTTGTTAAAATGCATTACATAAATTTTTAGAACACAATTTTAAAAATATATACATGTATTTAAATTATAAATTGAAAGTACATGTTGTGCCTACTTGAAGGCTCTACCAATGTCACTAAGATCACGAGAATGTAAAGACATCGTAGGGGGCTCTGTAGCATGTACAGTATTAGTAGCAAAAAGAAGTCGACTATATGTCCCATGGACAGGATCAGGTGTCGCAGTAGCCTCACCGTGACCTGTAACATCTTGATGACCACCTGGACAAGCTAAAGGATCAACAGAAACATGATGTGCACGGGATTTTGTAGGCTGATGTGGAATATCTTGAGCTGCATTTGCCACCCTGTGGCTCATATGTGTATGAGGATATTATTGTCTAATAAATTCTAGTACCTTGTCAAGAGCAATCCCATGGTCCTCACTGATAACCTGATATGCTGCTAGTAAATCCAAAATTGAGAGTCTACACGTATTACGCAGAGTCGTGTGGGTCATATGCTCGACATCTGCAAGAGTAGGTAGATCGGCACTAATAAATGGATCATACGATGTAGATGTAGCCTCAGTGGGAGAAAGGTTGATCCGTGGGCATAATAAATATCTACCAACTCGATCAGATGAAATTTGATCAATCTGAGTCGTAATAGAGGCAATGTTTTCAAAAATCTGACTCTAAGTGGACCCTGTTGCTGCCTCCCTTGCTGCTGCCAATTCCAAAGGTTTTGGTAAAACCAAAAGGTTTGGGCCAACTAATGCCCTCTTGTCCACAGGTGGTGGAAAATTTGAAGTTCTAAACTGTGGTTTGTCAAAAAAATGGCCTTTACCTTGGCCAGCATGCTCAAGATAAGATGTGTAGTCCACCTCTATATGTAAATGAAATTTTGCATATAACTGTTTGACAAAATACAATGGCAGCTCATCATTGTGAGGCCATCTATGAGGTGTTGCCAACCATCTAGGGTATATGAATGGCACAACAAGAGGATCTTCACACCTCGTAACCACATATCCTCTAATTTTATTTTTTCCTCTATAAAATGGGAACATGGATAACACATTTTCACCTTAAACTAATTTGGCAACTTCTCTATGTTTCACTGTGCCAGTAACACTCCTAGCAAGAGAAAAATAAAACTGTTCAATGCTGATTTCATCATAAGGATTGTATGATCGAATTGTCTCAATCATCTTAATAATCTCTTGTCTAATAGTGACTAATCTATCTCGATTAGCCAAATTGGGGGAGTTGTGAATTGTTTGCTCTAAACATTTTAGAGCATTGTCCAATCTAACAATACTATCCTGAAATATATTTGATCTAGTTTGAGCTTCTCGCTCAGAACGAGGGGAATGATGAGATCCCTCATCGGCCATGATATATATAAATAGATAGAGATCTGCATATCATTAAAACAAAATTACATAATGAACTAAACAAATTTAAATTGAATTTTTTTCAAAACTAAAAAAATATATATTTAAATTAAAGGTAAAATTTTCAAGTTTCAAAACTAGAAAACATTTTTGAATTTAAATGTATCTAATGAGATCTAGTTCAAACTTTATATCTATCGAGCTATGTGAACCTATTAAATCATAGGCATGCATGTAATATTCAACCAAGAGTAAATATGGAAAAAAAATATTTATCCTTTCAACCACTCTATACTAAAATTTTGATCAAAATAAAAAAATACTCTTCATTACAATTGGTCATATATGATCTAGCCTTTCTTTGTAATCAATTATTTTTTAAATCAAACACTAGAAATTATAAAAAGGTTAACATTTCCTTAATTTTTCGATCTAACTTAAAACATATTAAAGTAATAAAGTTAAAATTCTTTGAAATAAATTCCTTAGGAATAAAATATAAACATATAGATACATGTGCATATATTGTATGTACACATGTATGTATGTGTACGTGCATGTATATATATATATATATGTGTGTGTGTGTATGTACATGCATATATATATGTATATGTGTGTATGTGTGTATGTATGTATATGTATGTGTGTATGTATGTATGTATATACATATATATATGTATGTACATGCACATGATATATGTGTATGTGTGTATGTATGTACATGTATTATATATGTATGTGTATGTGTGCATGTACATGCATATATATGTGTATGTGTGTATGTACACATGTATATACTCAAGTACATACATACATACATACATACATACACATATATATACATGCATGCACATACATACATGTACATACACATATATATGCATATACATACATAAATATATACACATATGTATATATAATACATGTACATGCATACGCACATACACACACATATATATAATACATACATACATACACACATACACATATATGTGCATGTACATATGTATATGCATATACATATATATATGCATATACA
This sequence comes from Sequoia sempervirens, assembly GCA_007258455.2. Classification (NCBI taxonomy): domain Eukaryota; kingdom Viridiplantae; phylum Streptophyta; class Pinopsida; order Cupressales; family Cupressaceae; genus Sequoia; species Sequoia sempervirens. Next base: position 366,513,122 of record VDFB02000003.1, on the reverse strand, counting down.
TACATACATACATACATACACACATGTACACACATGCATACATACATCTACACACATATACACACATACACACATACACATATATACATGCATGTACACATATACAGACATGTACATACATATATATATATGCATATATACATACATACATACATACACACATGTACACATATGTATATATAATACATACATACACACATACATACATACATGTACATAAGAATATATAAATCATTCTCATTGGTCTAGGTCATGCTAAGGTTTAGAAAACCACTCCTGGGTGGAAGATTAGGATCCTAATTGACTTGTGGTACAACCAAAATACATCAAAATAAAGATTAAAAATATACTTTCAAATTGGAAAAATTAGAAATACTAGTGACATGAGATTTGAAAATGAAACACTAGTGGACTGGCTAAGGTTAGTTAAGGTGTATAAAGAGATTTCACAACAAATACCTAAAAAATAGAGCTCCTATTTTCTTATACAATATTCTATGAAGTTGATGCCTTTTATATGATTGAAATTAAAGTGTTGAAATACCCTTAAATCTAATACCTAAAAGATCGGAGCTACACTATTCAATGAAGTTGATGACTTTTATATGATTGAAATTAAACTATTGAAATAGTAAAAGCTGATATATAATATTCTATAAAGTTGATATCTTTTATATGATTGAAATTAAATTGTTGAAATAGTAAATGTTGTCATTTCATATTGATAACCTTATATATGAATGATATGTGATAGCAAAATTTTAGGAAGTATGTGATGAAATTTTTTGACCCCATCTCAAATACATCTCCTTAAATCTAATACCTAAAAATCAGAGCTCCTATTTTCTTATACAATAATATGAAGTTGACGTCTTTTATATGATTGAAAAATAGGAGCTATAGTATTCTAATACCTTTAAATCTAATACCTAAAAAATAGGAGCTATAGTATTCTATGAAGTTGACAAATTTTATATGATTGAAATTGAAGTGTTGAAATACCCTTAAATCTAACACCTAAAAAATAGGAGCTACAATATTCTATGAAGTTGACACATTTTATATGATTGAAATTAAAGTTGTTAAAATACCCTTAAATCTCATACATAAAAAATGGGAGCTCATATTTTCTTATACAATAACTATGAAGTTGATGTCTATTATATGATTGAAATTAAAGTGGTGAAATAGTAAAAGTTATCATTTCTTATTGATAAGCTTATATATGAATGATATGTGATAGCAAAATTTTAAGAAATATGTGAATGAAACTTTTAACCCCATCTCAAATACATCCTCTTAAATCTAATACAGGTAGGAATTCAGAACTCCTATTTTATGAAGTTGACACCTTTTATATCATTGAAATTAAATTGTTGGAATACCTAAAACCTGATGTGGTTGTGTGGATATGTTTGCTCGGTGCTTGTAGATCACATAAGAGTATAGCATTAGGAGAATTTGTTACAGGACTCCTCTTTGGGTTGGATTGTATGTTTAATTTGTCCTATTTATTTTAAATCAAGACAACATGACATGTATGTTTAATTTGTCCTGAAAGAAGTATAAAGATTATTTTTTGCTTTGTGCTTTTGTTTCGGGAGAAAAGAGAAAGTTAATATCACATAACAAATTGGGATTTGCTTTAACTATTCATCTAATTGATTATTTAAGTCTCAGACTATTTCTTAATTTGTTATCGAGGATTTTTAGTTGTATTTTTTGATAATATTCAAGTTAGGGGATAGAAGTTAGTAGTTGAGCATGTTTTAATAGTTTGTAGATTTATAGTATAGTCTCATGGGGGGCTTAGGCATCTATTTTCATGGAGCAAGAAGTCTCATGGGGAAAAAATAATTATGCTATAGGATTAATTGGAATATTTTCTTGAAAAATAGGAGCATTAATTTTTATTCAGCATTCCATTCCAGCTTCATGGGACCACCAACTTCCCAAAATTTCGGAGCTTAAAATTTTATGCTAAAATGCACTACTAAATTCATGGGACCACTGAATTTTTTTAAGACTCACTCCATAGGATCTTAATAGTACAACACTAGTAGTTACAATTTTAATAGTACATTACTAGTATTTGTGATTTCAAGGTTGTTAGTGTTGACTATGAGTACTTATACTTGAATGAAATGTATTCTTTAGATCTAAAAAGCAAAAGACCATGTGATGACATGTTGGTGCATCAAGAAAACATGATTTAATGCTCAACTATTATAACTTAATGCATAACTGTTGGTCCACTATTTTTTAGGTTCTTTTAGACACCTCAACAAATAGCATGGTAATGTTGCATCATATTTGATGATGTGGACCTGAAACCTTTATTATAAATAGAGACCTTGCCAATAAATTGCTGCAAAAATTTAAAAAGAATTTGAAATTGTCATATATAACTTTGAAAAGGGCATACAATTAGAATGCTAAATTCTTGAATCCCCACCCTTATAACATTTCTAAATGTGATAAGAATTTGAAAAGAACTAATTATTTATAAATACAAGTTTGTTATTGGATATCCTTGTGTATATTTTGCCACTTACAGAGTTATCGAATGCAACAGTACAATTTGTTTGCACAAGGAGATATGAAGAGGTGGTTAAAGACCTCAAAGCAAATATTTTGCACTTTATTCCAGTCTACGGCCATTGGGGGTTATCGATTGATCTAATCATTTATAGGTATGGTCTAAGGGCACTACTTGATTTGTGGAAACATTTTTGTATGTTACTATAGATTTGAAACACAAAAATAAGAAGATATATGCATTTATACAATATGTAAAACATTGGTTTCACCAGGTGCTTGGCAAACCAAACAAATGTTAATATAGATCATCCATTGCAGTGCCTTTAATCTTGGAACAAATAGGAGAATAATAAAGATGACTATTGTGCCCTTGATTCGGCTTCTATTTGGAATTCAAGTACAATACACTTAATTGCAGAATTCAGAGTGTCAAAAGTAGGTGAGGGTTTGTGCAATGAAATATAAAAGAGTATATATATATTAAAATTGTAATTTGAAAGCTTTACAGGTATACTTGACAAAAATGCTTCAAAAGGGATGCATAAAGCTATATATTTCAACATTGGGAAGTTTGACCTGCCATAACTGCTTTGTATGTGACAGACTAAATGAGTATGTGATAAGTAAATATGAAGTTGATCATAGTTATGAAAATTTGTCAATGAAAGTTTCTATCCCAGTTTATATAAGCAAAGTTGGCCCGCTGTATAAGGGAAAAGACAATCCTATATCATATTCGTGGGTTCATAGGCAATAGATTTGTTTTTACTATTATTATATGCTGTTATTTTTACATATATTTCAGTTGTCATATAATGCTTATTCTTATAACTGTGAAATAACCCTTAAGACTTAATTACTTGCTATTATTGGGAGACTCGACATAGTAGCTTGAGAAAGGTGTATGCTAGTCTATGTGAACAATGATTTTGAGTTCTAGGAAATTGATTGTATGCCAGTAAGTAAAATCATCAATCAAAGTAGCCAAGAGTAAGAGGTGTTCAGAGATCTGCATGCTTGTGGAAACAGAAAAATCTAGCTGCTAAGATTTGAGCCAAGTACCTGTATAAGATATTGAAGCTAATGCAGTTTCAACACAACTTGAACAATTAGAGGTATCAACTTGAAGCTCTGATATAAGAGCGTAAGACAAATACAATGGCCATGAAGGATTCGACACTACTTATTGACACTAAGAGAAGGAATAAGAAATGAAATGAAATAGTTTTAATTATTTCCATGAGGTTTAACATCTTATAGGTCCTCAGATTTTATAGCTGTCTCAACCATCAAAAGGGGCTGAAATTGAGAACTTAGTGTCTTCTTTAAGCAGGTAGTCTCCGTTTCCACCATTTCAAAAGTGGACAATGTTCTTGTGGAGATTATTGGTGATACAAAGAAAAATAGAGCGTATAAATACAGGCTTGCACTAAAACAAGGTGCATGATGCTAACTATTGTGCAAACTCTTTGGCAAAATTATGACTATTTAATTGATATACTTCAAAATAAATCAGAGGTTTTTCATATAATTGGATGAATTTCTGAAAGGAATGGTGAATATATAAATTCTTCACAACATTCACTACCTTTCGGCCAATATCCATTACAAAACCTGATTTTTGCATTACAATCAAACCCTAACAAACGAGAAATCACAAATTTCTCAAAATAGACACAAACGAGACGAGAAATCAAACATTCCAGTGAATGCCACGAATGGAACCTGTTAAAATATAGTCCCTGTTGCTGGTGATTGGCTGACAAGCTCTCACCCTCAACACTTTCACCCGAGCATTCCAATAGTGGGCCAGGTTTTTTTTTTTAATTTTATTAAGGCTTTTCAGTTGATATACTTCTGATCGATAAAGTTTCGGCCGAAACATACTCGACCGAGCAGGTCTTTCCAGATGTGTGTCATGTTGGCTCTTTTTGGCCGATAATGTTTCAGCCGAAAGTGACTCGACTGACAAGTTCCAGCCACGTAGGCGCCATGTGGCTGCCTCGTGGATTCGGCTGAAACCTTATCGGCCGAAAACTGGTCGGCCGAAAGAAATTCGCCCGAATTAGTTTATTTGGCCGAAACTGTGACACGGGTTTGTGCTTTCACCCCATGTGATTTTTTGGAATCACAAGGTAGACTTATGGATGAGTTACAAAGTGTGGGAAGTTGGGCTTGCAAATACAGTTTTAAAGTGCTGGAAGTGAATGAATAGTGGCTTCCCACTCAAAAAAACAAGCTAAAACCCACCAAATTCATATGATTTAGCTTCATGGTGATTCTTGAGATCCTACTCTAACCAAGGACTAAAAGAAATAGCAAAAGGAGAAGGGTTAAAGAAGTTATTCTAATCTTAAGCTATGAATGAACAGTAACAATGGTGGCTACTACAATAGACATGATTCCTAAACTGTATTTTTCTTGACCAAGAGAAGCCTACAACTACACAAAACTAGTGCAATCTCCTAAGGTCTACAGATTTTTAGATTGCACATGCACATCATGAACATGCAATTGAATTAGGTTGCAACAATGACATGAAGAAGCCCAGGCTAACTTTGCACAACTTGTTATCAACAAGTGCTAAAAGTATAGGTTGGAAGCTCATCAAATACTATAATAGCAACACCATCATGATAGCCATTCAAGAAACTAATACCAAAACTAACATGGAAGGTAGAACCATGCATGCAAGATGAGAAAAATCAAAGAGAACATCCATAAAATCATGCAATGTTTTCTTCTATTGCTGCAAATGCTTTTTACAATAGCTCTCCAACCTCTTACAATTGAGGGGCAAGCCTCTATTTATAGTTTTCTAAAACCCAAATGAATGGTTGGGATTAATTCACAATGAGTGGGCCATATTTGATTTACATTAGGGTTTCACTTACCCCCCATTATCCAACAATTTTAAAATACATCTTTCTCTTTTCCCTGTTTTGTCATCTAGTGCTAAGGTGTTGTAGCAATTTCATCATTCAGCTGATTGCCCTTTTATTGTAGTTGAAACTGCCTAAAATTTTTCTTCTTACTTGATGTGTTTGTAGTGTTCTTCCTTGGATCAAACGATCTTGTCAACAATTGGCATCAATGGATTGGTTGCCCCTGATTCGGGCGAAAAACTCCCTTATGCTCTCTTCAAGACCACCCCCTTGCATTTTTGTCATTGAATTCCTTAGCATAGGCCTTCTTCTAATGCTGACCCTGTTGGTGGGTGCTAGGGGGAGAGGTGAACATGAAATGAATGGTGACAAGAGCTATGTGCATTACTTGTTCAGCTTTCTCAATGGATCTCCCCGACGGACCTATGGTAGGCTTCTTGAATCCTGCATACATGAAGTGTCGTAAGTGCTTTCATACACAAATCAAGGAAAACATTAGTCAAATCTTACAAAATCCTTATTAGATCCATCCATGCATCATCAAAAAGATCATAATATTCATATGTGGAGATCATTTGGACCATAAACATTAATGTGGGCCCCAAGGGGGCTGGCAGCGAACGAGGGACAACAAACAAGAAGGGAAGTTCCCAGACCTCACAAAACATAGAAAAACCAAGATTTTCAATTATAGCGCATGGGAAAAGGGGAAGGAAGAGTGCCCAAAAAAACTTCCTTAAGATTGGACTCATTTGAAAAAACTGGAAGCTTGGAAGGGGAAAGCCAGAGGGTCACTACCCTTTTGAAAAGAAATGAGCACACGATGGCCCTGAAGGAAAGTCTCAGACAGTGACATAGGGGTGGAGTCCTAGAAACAACCACAGAGGGACGGAGTCCCAGAAACAGCCACGAAGGGGCCAGGTTCTAGAGGTTGGGTCGCAAGGGCCAGTAGATGTTCAAAATGGCCACAAAGGGATGGAGTCTTGGAAACGACCATAGAGGGGTCGAGTTCTAGAGGCCGGCTCATCGAGGCTCCACGGATGTTCAAAACGGCCACTGAGGGATGAAGTCCTAGAAACGGCTATGGAGGGGCCAAGTTCTAGAGGCTGAGTCGCTGGGGGCTGATGGATGTTCAAAACGGCCATAGAGGGACGAAGTCCTGAAAATGGCCATAAAGGGGCCGGGTTCTGGAGGCCAGGTCATCGGGGCTCCATGAATATTCAAATCAGCCGTGGAGGGACGAAGTTCCGAAAGGAAATTTCTGAAACCACTGAAACTTAATGAAACATTAACGAAACCTTGGAATTTCACTTAGGCACCACAAAAACACCCCAAACCCACAAGAAACTTGTTCCCAAAGTCAAAAATATAGAAAGCGGACTGTCAGGGGTCCATAGATGTTTCTAAACAGACAAAGAGGGACGAAGTTCCAGAAAGAAAGTTCTGAAACCACTGAAACTTAACAAAATGTTGACGAAACCTTAATAGTTCACTTAAGCGCCACAAAAACATCCCAAATCCACCATAAAGTTGTCCCTAAAGTCAAAAATGTAGAAAGTGGACCGTCGAGGGTCCACGGATGTTTCAAAATAGCCAAAGAGGGATGGAGTTCTGAAAGGAAAGTTCTAAAACAACTGAAACTTAATGAAACATTGAGGAAACCTTGGCAGTTCACTTAGGCACCACAAAAACATCCTAAATCCACAAGAAACTTGTCCCCAAAGTTAAAAATGTAGAAAAAAGTGAATCAAGCGATCAGGGACCAAGTCAGCAGGAACAAGACAAAAGGAAAAAAAGGGAAGGGGGACTTTATTTCTCCCCGGATTTGAATACCCAAAGTAGGTGAATTTGGTTAGGGGGATTTGATCGTTTGAAGGCACATGACCAATTTGGGCTTGGAAAATGGGGCACACAAAACAAGACAGGAGCAAAGTAGCCCATCAGGAGCGAAAAGAGGGGGTCTCTGCCCACGGTGGGGCATGTGTGCAAAACATGCATAATAGTACCAAACCTCTATATAGCTCCAATTGCATTTCCATATCTAAATTTTTGAATTCAACACATTCCTCTTCTTCTTCCAAAACCTGGATTGCCGTGTTGTACTTGACGTAGCTGGTTTTCTCCTTCCAGGCCAGTGAATGTAATTGAGAGATGATGTCGAATTGCTCTTCCTCTAGCCAATTCACATCAGGTTGAAGAAAAGGAACAAGTTCATCTTCCCATTCTCTGACGTCACCAGGAAGTACCATTTTGAGAAAACTCTAAAATTGAAAAAAACATATTGCCACCTCTTACATGTAGACCTATTTAACTTCGATGATAGAAAGTGGTCATTTACTTGCTAAGAAAAACGTGTCAAACTGTTTTACCAACTTCCTTATTAAAGAGTTTTCTTTTCAGAAGATTTTTAAAGATTATGTTTAAACTTTATGTTATTGACTCGAGAAACTAGAGAAGACATTCCTTAAAGGCGTCGTACACTTCATTAAATGCACTCACACTTTGGAAACAACATATCTCGTTGAAGTCACCCTGTTGCTACAAGCTAGAACCTTGTAACTATGAGTCAAAAGTTCTGGAGTTTCAAGAGCTATTGATATCCCAACAACACAAAACATCATTTCTAAAAGTTGTAAAAGGTCTCGTGATTTTGAAACATCAAAACTTAGTGACTGGTTTGGGAATTTAACAAGACCGCAACAGTTATAAGATTTTTGAAAGCCGCAACTTGCACAAGTTTACCGTAAAGGATACGTTTTAAAACAACTTGTCTCGAAATAAAATTTTAGGGGGTAACAAGGTCAAACCCCCAACCTCCTGTATTCCATTCATTCCTCCTACTGCTTTGCCATATTCTTCGGCTAGATTATAGAAGGTGGTAGGTTGGTTTTAATTAAAGGTGATTTGCATTATAAGGACTATGGGGGTCGAACCCACAACCCTCACCTTATAAACGACACCCTCTACCACTAGGCCACAAAAAATATGTGGCTATTAAAGCGGGGAAAAAGGTCTTTAGTTAAATAAAAATATCAGTGGAGAGTAAAAAGGGGCTCAGTTTCAACCCCACCCACCTAAATTAAAATCACAATCCCTCTAATTATTTTATCAGCCCGAAATAAAATATTATAAAAACCTTAAAATAAATTTAAATGATAATTGAAATTATTTAAGGGGTTTCAAGGGATTTAGGAGATTGTTAAAGATTTTAAAAGGGATAAAGGGGAGATTTATCCATATATAAGGAGATATTGTTGAAATTTACTTGTAAAAATGGGAGATATGAAATATTTGTAAATCTTATGGTTTTTAACCATAATTGGAAAAAAATTATGTATAAAAGAGGGGTGACAGTTTAGAGTTGGGATAATTAAATGATGAATGATGAGAGAATTCTTTTGAGAAGAGTCTTTTTGTTTACACAAAGACTTGTATTTGTATTCTTTAGGTGTAATTGGGCAATGAGGAGATTGAATCCTAAATCAAGGAGAGTACACAAATATATTTAGGTGCAAGAGGAGACTGTGAGCAATCTTGTAATGCAGGTCTAAAGCTTGGATGGTGTACAAAAGTAGTTAAAGCTTGTCATCATTAATAAAGTAGTTCATCATTGAGAAGCAGATTCAAAGACGTAGCTCATGTTGAGTGAACTCCATTATTAAGCTCGTGATCTCTCTTCTCTTCTATCTTATAATTTTCTCTTATTCTTTAAGTTATTAGTTAACATTATTAAGTTGTGAAAAGGATTAAGTGAACTCAATTTCTATAATTTCAAAGGTTAAAATACATAACCACACAATTCTATTTGCGATCAAGATAAATCTATAATTGGGAGTAAAGCACAAATTATTTGTAACCCTTTAATTACATATCCACCTTTGGCAACACAAATGGAAACAAGGATAACAATCATTGAAACATAACTTTAAAATGCAAAAAACTCAAGTCTTGATCATGGTTAAACACATTGGTTAACATTTATATTAACAACCTATCAAATAGAATTAATCAAAATCCAATAACATGTCCTATGAATATATATATTTCCTACAATGGGCATCATAATTGGAAATCTCTTTAAACACATCCTTTGGCAAGAGACATGGATAACATTGATTGTTTGATTTATTTGATCTTTTCTTATGATTTATCTTATTGGTCCACTTTAATGATCTCTCAATGACGTCTACAAAATGATTTAGAGAGAAATGAATGGATCATTGATCATTTCTTTCATTTGTTGTGCTTGTTGGATATTCTTGTGATAGGACCTTGGAAAATACTTGCCTTATGTGTACGGGGATAGTCTCAAGTAAAAAAGTGGTTGGGACATATTAGGTTCTTCATACCTTTTGTGTATTAGTCTCCTTACTTCGATGGCTTCATTATTTCAAACAATCAAACAAGGTTTCCATATCTTAGGTATGAATAAGGATACTCCTATTTGTTTGTAGAGTTAAATTCCATGCATTAGATACAATATCATCCTAGTTTTTAATACCTTGGTGCATTGTGCCTATTTGCTATATCAAAAATAAGGATTTCTTTGATGAAATTAAGCCTAATATGAGGATTAGAAACAATATCATCTATCCTATCTCATCGCATATCTAATAAAATATCAAATAATCATAGGTTTGTTGGAATACTAAATTAATCTCAATAATAAAGGCTAATCACTATCCATATCATTTTTATACTTCTATCCATGCTAATATTTTCATCCTGGTATCATGAAATACAACAAAAATAATATAAATGCATCCACAAATCATCAACATATATCTCATGGCATACATATTGCATAATCATTGCATATCATGTGAAAATATTAAAAAGGAAATCATCTATAGTGTTGCATTACATCCATCCTAAATACATGTATATGTGCATCCACATCATATCATGAGCATAATAAAGGAAATATTCATCATCCATCATATAAACATCGCATAAACATCTGCATTCATATATAACACATCCATAATGCATCCATAAGCATACATACATCACATAGGATCATAAGCATGAAATAAGACATCATAGTATAAATGTTGCATCAAAAATCACTCATCTCATATATCCAAAAAATGAATGTCATGATACATATCAAAGTGTGATATATCTCAAAAGTATGCATGACGTTGTCAAAGGGTCAATGAATGAATATACATCATAAATTAGTTCTACATCAAAAAATGTACACATCTACATATGGAGCTAACCTTTTCTCCCTTGGTCTTCTCTCTCAATTTCCCTTGATGGTGTTTGGTATCCACTTGAGGGATTTTCTCCTTGTGACTGGCCTATAGATGGACCACCAACTAATCTGCTCAATGCCAAATCACTCCTCTATGAAAAATTGGGTTTTCACTTGTGTGGAGGAACTTTCATATTGTACACAATCCTATAATAGGATGCCTATACCATAGCCTATCCATTTAGGGAAGTTGATACATCTAACCTTGCATCTAGGAGGCAACCTCAAGCTAATATCTGTGTGTAGTCTCCTGTGTTAGTTGTAGCTCTATCTGATGTCTTTGGGTCCTCTTCTAGTCCCTCTCCTAATGGTTCAGATCCCACTGCTACCTAAAGGTGTCTCACTCTTGTCGAGCAATATATCTCTCATACATGTAGGCATCCCTCTCATGGTAGGCTTGGTCCTTCTCAATAGTCCTTTGATCTCTCTCCTGGGTGACTTCCTATAACTATGGATTTGGATCCTTGAAAATAATTGCTACTATGTGATGTCGTGGCACATGTGGTGGAGGAATTGGAGGTGGCCTCTATGGTACCTACCTATGTGGGAACCTACCCTAGCACTTGTCTTGGCACCTATCCTAGAATCTAAATGTGATCTCTACCACCTTGACCTCCTCTTCCTTCTTTTCCCTTGGCAACCTCGCCCCTTGCATCAACCCTTGTTGGATCTATGATTCTAATAGGTCTGTATTATGTGAGATAAGCATCGTATCTTGGGTTAGTACTAGGATCATCCAACTCACCTGCATAAATCCATGGAACTAGTACCAACTGAGTGAAGCCATCAATAGTAGTTAGTGGGACTACCTATGGACCCACTCACCAATCTCTTTATATGTTTGTGAATAGACAAGCCTATACAATCATCTCTTGGAGCATCCCGTTGCTCCCTAAACTAGCAAGCAACCTAATCAAGAATATATCTCTCAATGATATGAATATATTGACCCATAAGCCATTGGGTCTATGTGTAATATCCCAAGTGAGTAGCATCATCCTCTTAGTCCTAATCCTATATCTAGGGTCTCCATGTAAAAATGTTCTTGTTTTTAATGACTCATTTCCAATAGGTTATGTCTGATGCCCCTATGTGGTGGAGGGTGGTCATCCCATCGTACCAATATATTATCAGGTCCTCCTCCTCTATGGCTCTAAAATCTATGAGAGGTTAGAGTACCGCAATGTGCTCCCATGCCCATATATGTAGTAGAGTCACCGCTATAGATATGCTAGCTCCATCTCTATAAAATATCTGGTGCATATTGTGATATAAGGTAGCCAAAATGTAGGGACCCCAGGTGTAGACACATATATCTTGCATAATCCTCTGAAGCACCACACCTCATCATGGGATAAATAACTGTGACCTCCTGTCTAGAACTGAGACTCCCATAATGATCCCCACAATAACCAAGATGAGATCTCTAGATCGACCAACGAACTATCGCAAGTCAATCTGACCCCCCTCTAGTTGATGATCCTCAACTCCTAACACATCAAACATGGAATTGAGGCCGAGTTATGCATCATAAATGATTCTATCACCATGGATTGGTACCCTTAGAATCCTTTAGGCATCCTCTAGGGTCACTATTGCCTTTCCTGTCAGAAGGTGGAAGGAAGAGGTTTTTGAGTGCCAACGCTCTACTAATACAATCATTATAGCCAGATGTGTCCAAATCTTTGGCATTAAGGCAATGTGATATAATCTGACCGCTCCAAGGAACATGATGTCGAACTCACCTAATCTGGTTAACCACTCTGGAATATATGGTCTCCTATCTCAAGAAAGAAAATTATGGAAGATAGCTTGCATGCATAACATGCACAATGTTAATTTGCTAAAAAATTAGAAAAAATCTAAGTCAAAATCCCTAAAATACAAAAATGAGCCTTTATTGCAAAGGTATCCCACTACTAGCTTGGAAAATGTGTTTCTATTTTGCAATAGTGTCACTATCTAGAAAAGGTGTTTCCATAATGTAAAAGTGTCACTATTTTAGCGGCACTATGAAAAGGCGAGTCTCTAAATTCATGCAAAAGCATCACTATATTTTATGCAAACACATCAGAAAAAATAAAAGAGTCAATGTATTTTCAATCTCTAATGCATATGTTGAATAATGAAGCCTAATGCAAAGGCATCACCATATTTTATAGAGGCATGCATTAGGTTTCAGAAGCATCACCCAAAATTAGATGCCTTTGTTTGACCTAATCTACCCTACATTTCACTACCTAGAAATACTTGCAAGAGAAGTTTTTTGGGGTACATATAGCACCATGCGGTGTGTGGAAAGTACTATGTGTGCCATAGTGTCAGGTGCTCTGGAGGAAATCTAAGCTGCAATCATTGGAATCACTCTAAGATATCTCAAATTCTCAAACATAAAGTGTGTAAATGAGTTGGGAATTGACCTAATATCACATATATGCATTGTCAAACCTAGGGTTTTAGCCTTGTATCTCCATTTTCTCACTTTATAGCTTGCCATGGTGACTTCATTGGGGTCCTATGATTTATTTCTTGTCCTCTTTGCAACAAAACTATTCTCGTTTAATCTTATCATGAGCTTGACTCGAAAGTCAATTTTTTTGCTTGATCTCTTTGAGGGATATCATACAACATTCTATCGATCGTTGGGGCATAGAGGGGCATCAAAAGAAAGTGAAAAAAAATGGTCTAACCAATATCAATTCTTTGAAGCAACACTACAAGTACCTCACTTCAAAGAGGGGAAAAATGTAGACAAATTTTTTTGAGTATATTACACACTGAGATTTCACATATTAAGACCATTTCTCTCTTGATTCATCTAAATTCATCTATTTAATTAAATAATATTAATTTTCTAGTTAAATTTACTAGTTTCTCCTATTAATCAAATAATTAGTTATATTTGATTAATTCATCACCTTTACACTAATTTTCCTCTCTTTTGATTAAATAATGCAAGTTGTTTAATTAAATGTCATAAATCTGACTTTGATTAAACAATTCCAAATTGTTTAATTAAATTATTTTTCCCTCCACTTGCACAATTAAAAAAATTCTTAAATTATTTAAAATTTGGTTAATTTCCTCCAATCATTCAAAGAATATTCTCATGGAATATCCTTTTTCAAATTTGAATATTTCCCTCCACGTGGAAATATCCCCCACATTCTCTTAAAAGTAAGGGATTTTCTATTGTCTTAAGTAATTTGGACCTTTGATTAAAATCTTTGATCCATTTTGTTAGGAATTATCAACCGTTGATTTTGATCTTTGATCCATGTCTTCATCTCTCCTTCAAATTCATCCATTGATTAGCCAATTCAATCTCAACCATTGATTCATTCCAAAAATCTATAAATAGTCTTCATTTTACATGAATTCTCATTCACACGCATTCAAGTAGCCAAACTCTACTTATTTTCATACTCATCCTTAATCCAATTACATTTGTGAATCACCATTATCATCAACCTTTGAAGTTTTTGCATCATCAATCATGGATCAGGCTTGAAGCTAAGCACTCCACATCAATTCCAACACTAATCCCCCAATGGGATTGAGGTTTGCATTTTCTAATTAGGTTTTCAATTGCATTACTTTGCTATATTTCATGTTTAAATTGGATCTTGTTTAGTGATTGCTTATATGCAATCACTATCATTGCCAAGTCAAATGAGTGAGGGAGCCAGCAAGTCGAGTCTAGACACCTCTGCAAACAAATTTTGGTATGATCTTTTATCTTCACAATGGATCACGCATTGCCTACTTCTATCAATCTCTTCCATGCAGCACATGACTCAACCTTTTAAGTTATGTAGGATCTTGGATGAGCAGATCGCACATAGGTAGAGGGAGACATAGTCACACCAAAACAGGATAGATTCTCACCCTTTCTTTAATCAATTGATCCTTGATAGTTTTTGCCTGCGACAGAACTATCAAACTCGGAGTGGTGCTTTCCAATGAACAATTACCACACAAAAACCATAATACCTTTCAATCAAGGCTTTGCAAAGTGGAACAAATCACACCAAGGAACATGCAAAGATAAATATTTTCCATGTAAACAAGATACTCAACCTATACAATTCTCGTGACCTCTACATAAATCTTCACAAAATGTACAAAAATACACACAACTAGAAAGCATGCAATTTTAGTTTTCGCAAACAATCTCAAATATCAAATGAACCAACATTCAATAGTAGGACATGCTTTGATACCATGTTAATGTCAACAATATATCTGTTTGAATTCTAGTAGCATTGAGTCATACAAGTCAAGCAGGCACACACTCGATTGTGAGATTAAAAAAAAAGAATGCAATACAACAACTGAATGATTAGAAGTAAAGAAAATGGAATGGAATATAATGATATCCTAAATGAGGAAGTTTACAAATATAGCATGACTAGTTTGAGACAGTATAGGAGTACTCAATTCAAGCTGGCAAGAATGCTCCACCAAATGGCAAAAAAGAAGTGTCACATATCTCACTAACTAAATGACACATAGCCATCTAAGGTGGCTTAATACATAAAGTAGAATAATTAAATAATAATTTTACTAGATAAAAAAGAACACTTGCCCTAATTTTCAAGATTCTTTGGCCCCACAACCCCATTAACAAGGAAAACATAATCAATATTATTAGTCATTAGGACTCAAAATTTAATTCTAAAAACTAAACATAATTATTAAAATTTGTTACTTAAAGTGTATTACAGGAGTGGTCAAGAAGTTATTGGTCTAGTAGTGATGTTCCTATCTCACAAAGATCCCACCTCAAATAAAATTCTTATTGAGTAAGATGGCTTAACAAACAAGGCAATGAAGCTAGTGTCCCAAGTGAATTTGGAGGAACATATACCTCTTAGTTATTGATGCTATAGTTTTTGTTATAATATGAGTTCACATTTTAAATATTTGCAATGTCTTGGTTTATAGGTTATTAACTATAAATTAATGAAGTAGTAGATTTTTGTTAGAATGGAATCAAGTGGTCATTGGTCTAGTAGTGAAGTGCATGGCTCACAAAGAGTCCACCTCAAATTAAATTCCTGTTGAATTCAATGGTTTAACAAAGAAAGGGATGAAGCTAGTGTCCTAAGTGAATTTGGTGGAATGGATACCCCTTAGTTATTGATGGTTTAATTTTTGTTATGGTTTGAGTTCACATGTTGAACACTTGTAGCCTCTTGGTTTGTAGGTTATTTGTAAATTAATGAAGTACTAGCTTTCTATTAGGATGGAATCAAGTTGATTCTATTTTTTGTTGTAAAATGGGTGTGCATTTTGTAAAAAGGGCTTATTTGGTATCTATTTTGAAATAAAAAACTATCTATAAATAAATAAAAATCAATTGTACTATTCTCTACTAAAACTAATATAAATATTTTTGAAAAAACAATATTCAAATTCCTTTGAAACAAAATATGCACATTTTTCTTTTGTACCATAAAGCTTAGTATATTTCTATCAGAGGTATTATAATTGCCCAAGTAGGTTGAAAACTATTTCTTCCATATCATGGCTATAACTTGGAGTGTGAGTACTAAAATAGTTTGGATTTGGTTTTGAATTTTCACATAGCTTAGACCTAGGCTACGATTTCATTTATCTAGAAATATACAATTTTAAAATATTTATTTTTAGAATGATGTCATTGATTTTTTTAGTACATGCAAATATGCACTCTCAAGTTACATTTGGAAAAATAGGGGCACTTGCCATCTTAAAATAGTACCCCTTCCTTTCCATTTGAGAATTTTTAATGACAGCCAAATTTTAGATGTGAAATTCTCTATTATAATAGTTTGATCTTTCTTAGTGAACTTTGGTTTGCAAAAAGAATAACTATAATTAGGTGTTATATTAGATCAAATATATTATTTTTATGATTGATGAAAAGTGAAGGTTGTTTTGATGAGAATTAAAGAAACAAAAGTTGTAAAAGTTTATTCATAATCAAGTTTTAAAGATGTAGGCTTATTTAAAATAGACAAGAAATATAAAATAATTTGAGTAGATTATCAATATATTCAAAAACATTACTTTATGAGATTTCAATTTAAAAATAGAGTTAATGCTAACATTTTTTAATAATTATCTTAACTACAACCGAACATTATAATTTTTTTTTAAAGATTTTATGCTTTTGTTATTGATAACATGTTATCAATGAAGTACATATTTTTTATTAAAGAGAAAATTTTCAAATAAAAAGAACTACAAATCAATTTTAATTGAAGGTCACAAAAATATGTAACACTTCCAATTTTATTTTACAATAGTATTTCAACTCCTACAAACTATGAATATGATTAATTAGCAAAATAAAAGATGTACAATAATAATGAATAATGGATTGTTTCACTCAATCCAAAAATTATTCATATACACGAGAAAACCTTACAATAGCTCCAAAATCTGCAAAACACATAAATACAAAAAATATAGGATTTAGAATATTTTTTAAAAATAAAAAAATGAATTGAAATACCCTCTGAAAACTATTAGCTCACCTCAATAAAAATAGACTTTCATAATGTCAAATTGCGGAACCATGGAAAGAAAAATCTCAAAACCAAATCAACTCCCTTGAAGTATTTATGTCCAAATTTCTTTTTACTACAATAAATAGCACCACTGTTGCAAAACCTGCTCCATATGAGAGTCCAACTCCAATCTCATACCACTCACTTTCCTCACTCTGCTCTTCTTCATTAATGTATGTAGAAATAGGAGGAGGAGTTGGAGTGAATTTTGGCCAAGAGCATTTCTTTGGAAGCGGACATCCATATAAATTTGGATTGCCTAAATATGATGATTCAATAAATGTTGCCATGTGTCCTCCTTGTGGTATACTGCCGGAAAGGTTGTTGTTGGAAAAGTTGAGAGCTCCTAGATAGCTCAAAGAACCAAGATTTGGAGGAATTTCTCCAAAAAAATGATTTGCAGAAAGGTCTAATGATTCCAGCCAACTCATTTGTACAATACTATTTGGAATAGTACCATTCAAATTGCTCATTGAAAGGTTGAGCAACTTCAACCCCTTCAACTTTCCCAAATCAGAAGGAACATTCCCAGTCAATTGATTGTTTGAGAGGTCTATACACACCATATTGGAGAAAATATATGTATAGTTCTCATCTCTACCCTTAGAATCCATATTCAATCCATTCTTATAATTGATATACAAATGTATATATATTGGAAAGAGGGGAATATCAAATGCAACCATGCTAAATTCCTAGTGTGGTTCTGCCAACATTGCTTGTAAACTAAAAATGCCATGTGGTATAAGCCCTGATAGACGATTTGAAGAAAGGTCCAAGATTTGAAGGTGTTTCAGCTGTGCAATTTCTACAGGAATATGACCTTCAAAACTATTCTTCCTCGTTGCTAGCACTCGCAGGTTCAAAATGTTTCCTATTGATTTTGGAATCTGACCTTTCAATAAGTTTTGCCCCATATCCAGAATAATTATTTTTTTACAGTTTGATATGGAGTTAGGGAATGACCCACTCACCTTGTTATTCTTTATCACTAGTGACTGCAGCTGACTTAGCTTACCAAACTCAGATGGCATTGTCCCCCTCAAATTATTATCCCCCAAATTCAAGACTTCAAGGGCAAAACAATTGGCTAAGCTTGGAGGGATGATTCCATTTAAATGATTATTTGCCAAATTTAATATCTGCAATGACGAGTAGCCCTACAATCTCAAAGGAATATTTCCTGTAAATGAATTGTTGTTGAACAACACATTTATATTTGAAGCCCAAGTTGATGGTATTTGTCTGCATAATGCATTGTTAGACACATCCAAGGCTTGCAAGTAATTCCAGGCTGAAGTATTTAGCAATAGGCAACCTTGCAAATGATTTTTTGTGAGATTGACATAAACAAGACTCATATCCAGTAGCCAAGAAGGAATTTCCCCAACAAGATTGTTGTTAGCTAATATTAACCCCACAAGTGAGAACTAAGTCGAAATCCACAATGGGATCTAACCATCCATCTTACATGATGTTAGACTCAAATACACTAATTGGAATGAGGGAATCCAGGTGGGGTTTGAATTAAGTACACAGTTGGATAGGATCAAGCACTCTAATTTGCTAAGGTTGTGAAAGAAAAGCTCTGTAATAATATGTCCACCATTTAACATGAGAGAAAGTGAGATAAGTGAAGAGGGTAGCTCTAAGGAAGCATTGAATTCATTCCTCTTAGCATAGAGTTCAATAAGGGAGGAAAGCTTTGAAAATGAGGGGGGAAGAGTTCCATTTAGCTGGTTGCAAGACACATCCAAGTATTCCAGTGAAGAGAAATAGCCCAAGGACTCAGGAAAAGAACCACGTAAGTGATTCCATGAAAGATCTAACCGATTTAGAGAAGAGAGATTAGAGAGAGAAGAGGGAATGCTCTGTGTGAGTTGATTATGAGAAATATCTTACCATTTTAGAGAAGAGAGATTAGAGAGAGAAGAGGGAACGCTCCCTGTGAGTTGATTATGAGAAAGATCAAACTCAATCAAAGAAGAGAGATTAAAGAAAGAAGAGGGAATGCTCCCT
>VDFB02000003.1:366425104-366493760 GCA_007258455.2 Sequoia sempervirens | reverse complement strand
TTGTGCCTATTTGCTATATCAAAAATAAGGATTTCTTTGATGAAATTAAGCCTAATATGAGGATTAGAAACAATATCATCTATCCTATCTCATCGCATATCTAATAAAATATCAAATAATCATAGGTTTGTTGGAATACTAAATTAATCTCAATAATAAAGGCTAATCACTATCCATATCATTTTTATACTTCTATCCATGCTAATATTTTCATCCTGGTATCATGAAATACAACAAAAATAATATAAATGCATCCACAAATCATCAACATATATCTCATGGCATACATATTGCATAATCATTGCATATCATGTGAAAATATTAAAAAGGAAATCATCTATAGTGTTGCATTACATCCATCCTAAATACATGTATATGTGCATCCACATCATATCATGAGCATAATAAAGGAAATATTCATCATCCATCATATAAACATCGCATAAACATCTGCATTCATATATAACACATCCATAATGCATCCATAAGCATACATACATCACATAGGATCATAAGCATGAAATAAGACATCATAGTATAAATGTTGCATCAAAAATCACTCATCTCATATATCCAAAAAATGAATGTCATGATACATATCAAAGTGTGATATATCTCAAAAGTATGCATGACGTTGTCAAAGGGTCAATGAATGAATATACATCATAAATTAGTTCTACATCAAAAAATGTACACATCTACATATGGAGCTAACCTTTTCTCCCTTGGTCTTCTCTCTCAATTTCCCTTGATGGTGTTTGGTATCCACTTGAGGGATTTTCTCCTTGTGACTGGCCTATAGATGGACCACCAACTAATCTGCTCAATGCCAAATCACTCCTCTATGAAAAATTGGGTTTTCACTTGTGTGGAGGAACTTTCATATTGTACACAATCCTATAATAGGATGCCTATACCATAGCCTATCCATTTAGGGAAGTTGATACATCTAACCTTGCATCTAGGAGGCAACCTCAAGCTAATATCTGTGTGTAGTCTCCTGTGTTAGTTGTAGCTCTATCTGATGTCTTTGGGTCCTCTTCTAGTCCCTCTCCTAATGGTTCAGATCCCACTGCTACCTAAAGGTGTCTCACTCTTGTCGAGCAATATATCTCTCATACATGTAGGCATCCCTCTCATGGTAGGCTTGGTCCTTCTCAATAGTCCTTTGATCTCTCTCCTGGGTGACTTCCTATAACTATGGATTTGGATCCTTGAAAATAATTGCTACTATGTGATGTCGTGGCACATGTGGTGGAGGAATTGGAGGTGGCCTCTATGGTACCTACCTATGTGGGAACCTACCCTAGCACTTGTCTTGGCACCTATCCTAGAATCTAAATGTGATCTCTACCACCTTGACCTCCTCTTCCTTCTTTTCCCTTGGCAACCTCGCCCCTTGCATCAACCCTTGTTGGATCTATGATTCTAATAGGTCTGTATTATGTGAGATAAGCATCGTATCTTGGGTTAGTACTAGGATCATCCAACTCACCTGCATAAATCCATGGAACTAGTACCAACTGAGTGAAGCCATCAATAGTAGTTAGTGGGACTACCTATGGACCCACTCACCAATCTCTTTATATGTTTGTGAATAGACAAGCCTATACAATCATCTCTTGGAGCATCCCGTTGCTCCCTAAACTAGCAAGCAACCTAATCAAGAATATATCTCTCAATGATATGAATATATTGACCCATAAGCCATTGGGTCTATGTGTAATATCCCAAGTGAGTAGCATCATCCTCTTAGTCCTAATCCTATATCTAGGGTCTCCATGTAAAAATGTTCTTGTTTTTAATGACTCATTTCCAATAGGTTATGTCTGATGCCCCTATGTGGTGGAGGGTGGTCATCCCATCGTACCAATATATTATCAGGTCCTCCTCCTCTATGGCTCTAAAATCTATGAGAGGTTAGAGTACCGCAATGTGCTCCCATGCCCATATATGTAGTAGAGTCACCGCTATAGATATGCTAGCTCCATCTCTATAAAATATCTGGTGCATATTGTGATATAAGGTAGCCAAAATGTAGGGACCCCAGGTGTAGACACATATATCTTGCATAATCCTCTGAAGCACCACACCTCATCATGGGATAAATAACTGTGACCTCCTGTCTAGAACTGAGACTCCCATAATGATCCCCACAATAACCAAGATGAGATCTCTAGATCGACCAACGAACTATCGCAAGTCAATCTGACCCCCCTCTAGTTGATGATCCTCAACTCCTAACACATCAAACATGGAATTGAGGCCGAGTTATGCATCATAAATGATTCTATCACCATGGATTGGTACCCTTAGAATCCTTTAGGCATCCTCTAGGGTCACTATTGCCTTTCCTGTCAGAAGGTGGAAGGAAGAGGTTTTTGAGTGCCAACGCTCTACTAATACAATCATTATAGCCAGATGTGTCCAAATCTTTGGCATTAAGGCAATGTGATATAATCTGACCGCTCCAAGGAACATGATGTCGAACTCACCTAATCTGGTTAACCACTCTGGAATATATGGTCTCCTATCTCAAGAAAGAAAATTATGGAAGATAGCTTGCATGCATAACATGCACAATGTTAATTTGCTAAAAAATTAGAAAAAATCTAAGTCAAAATCCCTAAAATACAAAAATGAGCCTTTATTGCAAAGGTATCCCACTACTAGCTTGGAAAATGTGTTTCTATTTTGCAATAGTGTCACTATCTAGAAAAGGTGTTTCCATAATGTAAAAGTGTCACTATTTTAGCGGCACTATGAAAAGGCGAGTCTCTAAATTCATGCAAAAGCATCACTATATTTTATGCAAACACATCAGAAAAAATAAAAGAGTCAATGTATTTTCAATCTCTAATGCATATGTTGAATAATGAAGCCTAATGCAAAGGCATCACCATATTTTATAGAGGCATGCATTAGGTTTCAGAAGCATCACCCAAAATTAGATGCCTTTGTTTGACCTAATCTACCCTACATTTCACTACCTAGAAATACTTGCAAGAGAAGTTTTTTGGGGTACATATAGCACCATGCGGTGTGTGGAAAGTACTATGTGTGCCATAGTGTCAGGTGCTCTGGAGGAAATCTAAGCTGCAATCATTGGAATCACTCTAAGATATCTCAAATTCTCAAACATAAAGTGTGTAAATGAGTTGGGAATTGACCTAATATCACATATATGCATTGTCAAACCTAGGGTTTTAGCCTTGTATCTCCATTTTCTCACTTTATAGCTTGCCATGGTGACTTCATTGGGGTCCTATGATTTATTTCTTGTCCTCTTTGCAACAAAACTATTCTCGTTTAATCTTATCATGAGCTTGACTCGAAAGTCAATTTTTTTGCTTGATCTCTTTGAGGGATATCATACAACATTCTATCGATCGTTGGGGCATAGAGGGGCATCAAAAGAAAGTGAAAAAAAATGGTCTAACCAATATCAATTCTTTGAAGCAACACTACAAGTACCTCACTTCAAAGAGGGGAAAAATGTAGACAAATTTTTTTTTAGTATATTACACACTGAGATTTCACATATTAAGACCATTTCTCTCTTGATTCATCTAAATTCATCTATTTAATTAAATAATATTAATTTTCTAGTTAAATTTACTAGTTTCTCCTATTAATCAAATAATTAGTTATATTTGATTAATTCATCACCTTTACACTAATTTTCCTCTCTTTTGATTAAATAATGCAAGTTGTTTAATTAAATGTCATAAATCTGACTTTGATTAAACAATTCCAAATTGTTTAATTAAATTATTTTTCCCTCCACTTGCACAATTAAAAAAATTCTTAAATTATTTAAAATTTGGTTAATTTCCTCCAATCATTCAAAGAATATTCTCATGGAATATCCTTTTTCAAATTTGAATATTTCCCTCCACGTGGAAATATCCCCCACATTCTCTTAAAAGTAAGGGATTTTCTATTGTCTTAAGTAATTTGGACCTTTGATTAAAATCTTTGATCCATTTTGTTAGGAATTATCAACCGTTGATTTTGATCTTTGATCCATGTCTTCATCTCTCCTTCAAATTCATCCATTGATTAGCCAATTCAATCTCAACCATTGATTCATTCCAAAAATCTATAAATAGTCTTCATTTTACATGAATTCTCATTCACACGCATTCAAGTAGCCAAACTCTACTTATTTTCATACTCATCCTTAATCCAATTACATTTGTGAATCACCATTATCATCAACCTTTGAAGTTTTTGCATCATCAATCATGGATCAGGCTTGAAGCTAAGCACTCCACATCAATTCCAACACTAATCCCCCAATGGGATTGAGGTTTGCATTTTCTAATTAGGTTTTCAATTGCATTACTTTGCTATATTTCATGTTTAAATTGGATCTTGTTTAGTGATTGCTTATATGCAATCACTATCATTGCCAAGTCAAATGAGTGAGGGAGCCAGCAAGTCGAGTCTAGACACCTCTGCAAACAAATTTTGGTATGATCTTTTATCTTCACAATGGATCACGCATTGCCTACTTCTATCAATCTCTTCCATGCAGCACATGACTCAACCTTTTAAGTTATGTAGGATCTTGGATGAGCAGATCGCACATAGGTAGAGGGAGACATAGTCACACCAAAACAGGATAGATTCTCACCCTTTCTTTAATCAATTGATCCTTGATAGTTTTTGCCTGCGACAGAACTATCAAACTCGGAGTGGTGCTTTCCAATGAACAATTACCACACAAAAACCATAATACCTTTCAATCAAGGCTTTGCAAAGTGGAACAAATCACACCAAGGAACATGCAAAGATAAATATTTTCCATGTAAACAAGATACTCAACCTATACAATTCTCGTGACCTCTACATAAATCTTCACAAAATGTACAAAAATACACACAACTAGAAAGCATGCAATTTTAGTTTTCGCAAACAATCTCAAATATCAAATGAACCAACATTCAATAGTAGGACATGCTTTGATACCATGTTAATGTCAACAATATATCTGTTTGAATTCTAGTAGCATTGAGTCATACAAGTCAAGCAGGCACACACTCGATTGTGAGATTAAAAAAAAAGAATGCAATACAACAACTGAATGATTAGAAGTAAAGAAAATGGAATGGAATATAATGATATCCTAAATGAGGAAGTTTACAAATATAGCATGACTAGTTTGAGACAGTATAGGAGTACTCAATTCAAGCTGGCAAGAATGCTCCACCAAATGGCAAAAAAGAAGTGTCACATATCTCACTAACTAAATGACACATAGCCATCTAAGGTGGCTTAATACATAAAGTAGAATAATTAAATAATAATTTTACTAGATAAAAAAGAACACTTGCCCTAATTTTCAAGATTCTTTGGCCCCACAACCCCATTAACAAGGAAAACATAATCAATATTATTAGTCATTAGGACTCAAAATTTAATTCTAAAAACTAAACATAATTATTAAAATTTGTTACTTAAAGTGTATTATAGGAGTGGTCAAGAAGTTATTGGTCTAGTAGTGATGTTCCTATCTCACAAAGAGCCCACCTCAAATCAAATTCTTATTGAGTAAGATGGCTTAACAAACAAGGCAATGAAGCTAGTGTCCCAAGTGAATTTGGAGGAACATATACCTCTTGGTTATTGATGCTATAGTTTTTGTTATAATATGCGTTCACATTTTAAAAATTTGCAATGTCTTGGTTTACAGGTTATTAACTATAAATTAATGAAGTAGTATATTTTTGTTAGAATGGAATCAAGTGGTCATTCGTCTAGTAGTGAAGTGTATGGCTCACAAAGAGTCCACCTCAAATTAAATTCTTGTTGAGTTCAATGGCTTAACAAAGAAAGGGATGAAGCTAGTGTCCTAAGTGAATTTGGTGGAATGGATACCCCTTAGCTATTGATGGTTTAATTTTTGTTATGGTTTGAGTTCCCATGTTGAACACTTGTAGGCTCTTGGTTTGTAGGTTATTTGTAAATTAATAAAGAACTATCTTTTTATTAGGATGGAATCAAGTTGATTCTATTTTTGTTATAAAATTAGTGTGCATTTTGTAAAAATGGCTTATTTGGTATCTATTTTGAAATAAATAAACTATTTAAAAATAAATAAAAAATCAATTGTACTATTCTCTATTGAAACAAATATAAATATTTTTGAAAAAATAATATTCAAATTCCTTTGAAACAAAATATGTGTACCATAAGGCTTAGTATATTTCTATCAAATGTATTATAATTGCCCAAGTAGATTGAAAACTATTTCTTCCATATTATGGCTATGGCTTGGGGTGTGAGTACTTAAATACTTTGTTTTTGGTCTTGAATTTTCACATAGCTTAGACCTAGGCTATCATTTCATTTATCAAGAAATATACACTTTTAAAATATTTATTTTTAGAATGATGTCATTGATTTTTCTAGTACATGAAAATATGCACTCTCAAGTTACATTTGGAAAAATAGGGGGCACTTGCCATCTTAAAATAGTACCCCCTGGTTTCCATTTGAGAATTTTTAAAGACATCCAAATTTTAGGTGTGAAATTCTCTATTATAATAGTTTGATCTTTCTTAGTGAAATTTGGTTTGCAAAAAGAATAACTATAAATAGGTGCTATACTAGATCAAATATATTATTTTTATGATTGATGAAAAGTGAAGGTTGTTTTGATGAGAATTAAAAAAATAAAAGTTGTAAAAGTTTACTCATAATAAAGTTTTAAAGACGTAGGCTTATTTAAGATAGACAAGAAATATAAAATAATTTGAGTGAATTATCAATATATTCAAAAACATTATTTTATGAGATTTCAATTTAAAAATAAAATCAATGCTAATATTTTTTTTAAATTATGTTAGCGACAACCAAACATCATCATTTTTTGTTTGAAAAGATTTTATCATTTTGTTATTGATAACATGTTTATCAATGAAGTACATAATCTTTATTAAAGAGAAAAGGTTCAAACAAAAAGAAGAATTGCAAATCAGTTTTAATTGAAGGTCACAAAAATATGTAATGCTTCCAATTTTATTTTACAATATTATTTCAACTCCTACAAACTATGAATATGATTAATTAGCAAAATAAAAGATATACAATAATAATGAATAATGGATTGTTTCACTCAATCCAAAAATTATTCATATACATGAGAAAACCTTATAATAGCTCCAATATCTGCAAAACACATAAATATAAAAATATATAAGATTTAGAATAATTTAAAAATTAAAAATTAAATTGAATGACCCTTAAAAACTATTAACTCACCTCAATAGAAAAATAGACTTTCATAATGTCAAATTGCGGAACCATGGAAAGAAAAACCTCAAAACCAAATCAACTCCCTTGAACTATTTATGTCCAAATTTCCTTTTTACTACAATAAATAGCACCACTGCTGCAAAACCTGCTCCATATGAGAGTCCAACTCCAATCTCGTACCACACACTTTCCTCACTCTGCTCTTCTTCATTAATAGATGTAGAAATAGGAGGATGAGCTGGAGCGAATTCTGGCCAAGAGCATTTCTTTGGAAGAGGACATCCATATAAATTTGGATTGCCTAAATATGATGATTCAGTAAATGTTACCATGTGTCCTCCTTGTGGTATACTGCCCGAAAGGTTGTTATTGGAAAAGTTGAGAGCTCCCAGATAACTCAAAGAACCAAGATCTGGAGGAATTTCTCCAAAAAAAATGATTTGCAGAAAGGTCTAATGATTCCAGCCAACTCATTTGTACAATACTATTTGGAATAGCACCATTCAGATTGTTTATTGAAAAGTTGAGCAACTTCAACCCCTTCAACTTTCCCAAATCAGAAGGAACATTACCAGTCAATTGATTGTCTGAGAGGTCTATAGACACCATATTGGAGAAAATATATGCATAGTTCTCATCTCTACCCTTAGAATCCATATTCAATCCATTCTTATAATTGTAATAGGAATCTGGTTTTGTTACCAATAAAGGGATAACAATTGGAACCATGCTAAATTCCTGGTGTGGTTCTGCCAACATTGCTTGTAATCTAAAAATGTTGCATGGTATAAGCCCCGATAGACAATTTGAAGAAAGGTCCAAGATTTGAAGGTGTCTCAGTTGCGCAATTTCTACAAGAATATGACCTTCAAAACTATTCTTCCTCATTGCTAGCACTCGCAACTCCGAAATCTTTCCTATTGACTTTGGAATCTGACCTTTCAATAAGTTTTGCCCCATATCCAGAATAATTAAATTTGTACAGTTTGATATGAAGTTAGGGAATGACCCACTCACCTTGTTATTCTTTATCACTAGTGACTGCAGCTGCCATAGCTTACCAAACTCAGACGGCATCGTCCCCCTCAAATTATTATCCCCCAAATTAAAGACTTTAAGGGCAAAACAATTGGCTAAGCTTGGAGGGATGATTCCATTCAAATGATTATTTGCCAAAATTATCATCTCCAAAGGAAGGTAGTCCTGCAGGCGAGGAATATTTCCTGTAAATGAATTGTTGTTGAGCACCAACACTTTTATAGATGAAGGCCAACTTGAAGGTATTTGTCCACATAATGCATTGTTAGACACATCCAAGGCTTCCAAGTAATTCCAGGCTGAAGTATTTAGCAATAGGCGACCTTGCAAATGATTTGTTGTGAGATTGAGGTATTCTAGACTCATATCCAGTAGCCAAGAAGGAATTTCTCCAACAAGATTGTTGTCAGCTAATTTTAACCCAAGAAGTGAGAACTGAGTTGAAATCCACAATGGGATCTGACCATCCATCTTACATGATGTCAGGCTCAGATATGCTAATTGGAATGAAGGAATCCAGGTGGGGTTTGAATTAAGTACACAGTTGGACAGGATCAGGCGCTTTAATTTGCTAAGGTTGTGAAAGAGAAACTCTATAATAATATGTCCACCATTTAATGTGAGAGAAAGCGATTCAAGTGAAGAGGGTAGCTCTGAGGAAGCATTGAATGCATTCCTCTCAGCATAAAGTGTAGTAAGGGAGGAAAGCTTTGAAAATGAGGGGGGGAGAGTTCCATTTAGCTGGTTGCAAGACACATCCAAGTATTCCAGTGAAGAGAGATAGCCCAAGGACTCGGGCAAATAACCATTCAAGTGATTCCAAGAAAGATCTAACCGCTTTAGAGAAGAGAGATTAGAGAGAGGAGGGAATGCTCCCTGTGAGTTGATTACGAGAAAGATCAAAGTCAATCGGAGAAGAGAGATTAAAGAGAGAAGAGGGAATGCTCCCTGTGAGTTGATTAAGAGAAAGATCTAAGTAAGTTAGAGAAGAGAGATTAGAGAAAGAGGGAATGCTTCCTGTGAGTTCATTCTGAGAAAGAAATAGCCCATATAGAGAAGACATGTTTCCAAAAGACAATGGAATGTTCCCACTCAAACTATTCCCAGTTAATATTAGTCGTGAGAGATAAGAGAGTTTTCCTAAGCAGTCAGAAAGAGTACCTGTTAATCGACTGTAAGAGAGTTCTATGCTTTCAACAAAAGTGAGGTTGCACAAGCTCTCGGATATGAAGACCCCTTCAACGAGCTCAAAAAATATTAACATCGACTACATGATGGTGGTCGTCACTGCAGGTTATGCCGTCCCAGAGGCAGCAATCTCCTCCCCTCTCCCACGAAGTCAGATCGGTAGAGTGCTCAGAAGAGTAATTTAGGCCGGCTTTGAGGCGAAGAAGAGTTTCCCGTTCCCTGTCAATACATCCGCAGCAGAAGCGAAGTAGAAAGAGCGGAATAACAGCAAAGAAAAATAACTTGGCCATGGGCGCCATTAGCGTTGGGGTGATTTGGCAGGGTAATGAGAGGGCAAGTGATTATAAAGGGCAAATAAAAGTAGAGACCTCGACAATTTGAAAGGAAGGCTACCACCAATTTTCATAGAAATATGACATAGTCTTGTATTGACTAGACTTTTCATAGAAATGTGACAAGTCTTGTGCTAACTAGACGCGTGTTGTAATCAGCGAAAAAAACTATACCGAATTCACAGTACATTTTAATTATAGATTGTAGTCACTGTAGACATTTCTTTATGTCACATTATTGCTGATTAATTGTGGAAATTGTGTCGAGTACAGAACTGCAGATTTGAAATCCAATATTTTTCTTTATTATAAATGATGGAATCTCATCGAAACAGAAGTTGATGTTACAAGCATTGCCTACCTACTCTAAAAACTTTATATTAAAAAAGTGATGGGCGGATTTTTAGGTCCCATTTATATTTAGTGGGATTCAATTCTGCGAAAGATTAGTTTTAAGTTAGATTATTAATTCGATTCATTTGACTAATAATTTTTTTTCATAATTATATATATAATTGGAGATAAATAGTTAAAGAGGTTGCCGTTAAAGTGGTCATTTGATTTTTCATATTGGAGATTAAAAACTTTAAATCTTGTCTAGTAATTATCTTAGGGTTGGTAGGCATATTAAAGTGGTAATCCTGTTTTAATTGGTAGACATGTATTAATCTTGTGGATGACACTAATGGAGCACACTAGTGGAACATAGAAAGAAGATAGAGGAGAGGTGGAGTACATATCTTGTAGGAGAA
The DNA here is from genome assembly GCA_007258455.2 of Sequoia sempervirens. NCBI lineage: Eukaryota > Viridiplantae > Streptophyta > Pinopsida > Cupressales > Cupressaceae > Sequoia > Sequoia sempervirens. The sequence continues at coordinate 366,483,187 of VDFB02000003.1, read as the reverse complement.
GGTAGGAGGTGAGAAGAAGGTGAAGTGTCCAAGCCAGAGTACACTAAAAGAATTTAAGAGACAAAAAGGTCAAATGTGTGTGTTGGAGTATAGCAAGGAGATAGTGAGGAGAAGAAAATAGAGTGGTTTCCTTGCAAAAAAAAAGGTTAAGAAGTAGGAGGTGTGTCCAAGTCAAAGAGCCTAGGAGCAGTACTTTTGTATGAGGAATTGGTTGATATGTTTGTGAGAAGATAAGAAAGGTGATGTAAGTGATATCCTTTTAGGTTGAATTGTAAGAAAGAAAAAACCACATTGGTAGTAGTATAAGGCAAGTGACATACCCATTAGTAGAGTGTTAGTTAAAATCTCATTGATATAAGAGTGAAGGGTCTATTACCAACCCCCACTAAGTATCTTTGAAAAAATCTAAATGAAATACTAACATCAATTCAAAGATATGGAGGCAAGTCTAGAGCCAATGAAAATAATATTTGAAGCTAGTAAAGACAAACTCTGAAGCTAATGAAAACACAATAAAGGAAAACTCTCGAACTCTAGAACATAGCCACAAATATTAGATAAAATATCGATGTATGTATGTATGTATGTATGCATGCATGCATGCATGTATATATCTCTTGATACCTTAGTTTTGGATTAATATTGCATTTGATTTTATAGAACAATTTTTTATTAAAATACACTATAACTATACATCAAATCAGAGGGAAAAACTATAAGGGCATTTAATTTTCTCCTTTATAAATTTAAAGTGTAAACCCAAAGAAATCAAAATAAAAATCATTAAAATCTAAAATATTGAAAGTATTGGTTGTTATTATTCTAGATCTAAAATATTGAGAACTTTTTAAAAATCAGACAATGTCTTTAATAAAAATTATAATTCAATATATTAAATATAAAACATAATATCTATATTATATTTTAATTGAATTTTAAAATTAAATTTAGCAATAATATGTTTGACTAAAAAGTATGGTAAAAATCTATTAATTTAAATAAAATTTAAGATTAAATTATAATCCTAAATAACATCAACTTAGAACATTCAACATTAAACTATTATGTTATAATTTTATCCTTCAATTACAAGTTAAAATTTTATGGTTTCATTATATGATATGACCTATTTAAAATATATGTGAACTAAAATTAATAGTGTATCTATGTAAATTTAAATGGACCATTTAATGTTGCCCATCAAATAAATAAAGTTTTGAGGACACTGATTAATTTCGCAAGTCATAGTAAAAACAAAGACTAATACAATGGTGCATTGAAGAATAATATTATTTCAAATAAAAATAAATAAAATACAAAAGATCTCTGTAAGATTGTTAAATAGCGGACATAAAGTCACTGCCTACGTAGTAATACATCAAGATAGAAAGAAGCAGAAGGATATTGTTGCCTTTTTAAGGAACTAAAATCATAGGTCCTGTAATAATAGAAATTTAACACAAGACTATTTTTCTGTATTTTAGTATATACCATGTGTCAATAAACATGGTTTAGTGTACTATATACATGTAAGGATTGTGAATTTGTGTAGAGAGCATGTCAATAAAAACTTAGTTGTTTATTTAGTAACATAGTAAGGAATCTTGACATTGTTTGGAATATATTATATAACAAATATATATCCTTACTGAGAAATTTTAAGAGCTCCGATTAGTACAAGTTAATAGAAAATTTCACCTTTGGTTCAGAACTTTGCTTTAGTATTTTAAAGTTTCTCTTTTGATAAGGAGAAAAATAAATTGTGTTGGTTTTTTAAAAATTATTACTTTTAGTATATCAGATTGGTCGACCATTTGATATTTTCAATTTTAATGTATTTTTTAATATTAATAAATTTTAATGCATGTGATTGATTATTTTGTATGTGTCTGACTCATTATGTTTAAAATGAACATCAGATTTATTGTTATTAAACAAATTATCATAGCAACCATGTTAAGACAGTGGAAATCAAGAGCTTTTACTTGTAATCTTAACTCTAGTCCATGAAATGGTGTTTGCCATCTCGATACATAATGTGTTTCATTCAAGAGCTTTTACTTGTAATCTTAACTTAATATATAATTTTACTCTCCTACGCATTTGTTTACCATTGATTTTAAGGCAATAAGTTGCTGCACATTTTATGGTTTCTAAAAAAATAGAAATTTTTGAGTGTAAGATATGTAACAAACTCTGCGAGTTGACCAACTGTTCAAAGTTGAGGTTTTAACTTTGGGTTTGTCACCTAAATCTACTTTACAGAAGTGCTTGATGAAATTTTAGGGATTCTATTTCAAGATTATCTAAATGGTTGAAAATGTCTTAAAAGGTCTAATTAATTATATTGTGATTAATGATAAACAAGAAAGCATTTAACTTTACTTTTTCAATACTATTATAAGTTGTCACTTAAGTCCTTTCAAACTAGCATTCATTGGAATTATGCACCTCCCCAAACTTTGTAGCAATAGGACTCGTGAAGCTCTTAGGCAACAGAAGGTTTTACTTCACATTTATTATGTTTGCATTTTCCCTATTGTTTGAGTCTATGCTTTCTTTTGTATTGTGACAGCATTGCTTTATAGACCTTGCCTCCTTTATTTGTATTAAGGAATACCATTTCAGCATTTGTATAGATATTTCCACTGTTCATAACAACTTTTTGTACAAATATTTAATGTCACTAGAGGTGTTCACTTTGATCTTGTCAAGCGGATTATAAAGGATATTGGTCGTTGTGGTCAGGAAGCTACAGAGATCATTTCTCAAATATCAAATACAGTAGGTTGGCTTATCCTAATAAAGTTTGGCAATGGAGTTCCTTTTGACAACATAAAAATATGCATTTTTTTAATAAAAAGGGTAAAAAAATTATTGAAACTCAGAAAATAACATTACAAAGAAAGCAAAGGACCGTGGTCCCCAGAATAAGCCAGAAACTCAGAACCAAGCAAGAACAAAATTAACCAACACTGTACCCATCCCTATCAATATCAAGAATTCTCTCCAAATCCAGCCGAAGCACTTGAGTAACCAACTCCCACCCCAACATATAAATATGAATTACGGGGACAATATATTACAAATTTCTTTTGCATATGCATGATTGACCATTGCATATGTCTAAAGGTTGCTACTTGCCTATCTTTGGGAGAAGATTTTGAGACTCACAAATTGTAGGTAATCATAAGTCTGCATCTCTTACTTGCAGGACATGCAAGTGCATTTAGCTGGCTTATCTGAACTTGTTACACAAAGGGAGACATTTGTTCTAGCATTTTGTTTTTTACGAATGACATTACTTTCTATAGTTTTTCCATAGTCAATGACTAAAGCATATTGATAACCTTACTGGGTCTTGTCTTGTTCAAATCTCCTTTGTGTAGTTCCTTGGGTAGGTGCATGTACAAGATGCAATGCAAGCATTCTCAATACTAATTGGCATTAAATAACTACCAAGGATTATTCTTGGTATTCCATTGACTTAAATATATTAACAAACCTCAATATCAAATATTCAACAGACCTTCAAGAGTCGACTGCAACTGTTGATCGTGACAAGGTTGGGGGTTTTAGTTTTATTTCAATTTTGTTGGGGAAAATTTATTGGTGGATTTTATTAGGGATTTAATTGTGTGACAATGGACTCCTTTTAATGACATTTTGTTAAAGTTTTAACAATTTCTCAAGCATTGGAGATGCTGGAGGCATCTTTGGTTTTCACAACTGTGTTAAACGATATTTTTTGAGCTAAGTTTTTTGTGCCAGGCAAGCTAAAATTTATTTAGCATTCTTTAATTGTAGTGATATCGTCATTTCTACTCTTTTGTGATAATATTTCCTCTAAATTTGTATTTGTTGTTGCAAGCATCGCTCATAGAAAGAGTGAATGAATGCCATCAAATTAATGTTGCAAAGATTTATAGTGTATCATGCTTTAAAAAAAATCAGTGTCTTAGAATTGGGGATTTTTGAGTGATCCATTACACATAATTTTTATTTTTTATTTTTAAAGGTGCAATGCACCCATAGTATTAGGGGTAAATGCTTTTGACTGGAGCTATGAACCGGGTACAACAAACCACAAGAAACAACCAAACCCACGAGCACATTGGCCCAGTGAAGGAAAACCCGAAGGCACAAGGCCTGCGAGCACAACGGCCCAGCGAGGGTTTGAACTCTAGTGGCCACCACAACAACCAAGCGACTTGACCACCGAACCACGCCCATATCGGCAATAATAGATGGGAAATTGTTAGCATATTTAGCAATTAAAATTTTATATAAAGAGTATTAATTTATTTGTAGATGTAAAATATGTTTTTTTTATAAATTATAATGTTAAATTCAATTGCAATGGATATAATGTGACAAAGTTAAAATAAAATAATTAAAAAAAAATTAATATATTTAATATTATATTGAATATTTGTAGCCATTGGAGCCAAGATTTTTGCAGCCTTTTACACGAATTTATTAATTGTGTGACAAGGAGATGAAGAGTGCTCGAGCGCCTTATGTGTAGGCCCACAACTTTGTAGACACGATCTGCATCTGTCTTCTACAATGTGCATGTCCCTTTGGTGGCTGCGTTCAGGGGGTGGGTGGTGTTCGGTGTTCAAGGGGTGGTTCTTTTGTTATTGGGGTGGGTTTTGTTGCTTTCAGGGGTCATGTTTAGGTTTTTTCTATGGTCAGGGGTGGGGTGTTTGTTGTTCAATTGGGTAAGAGTTCAAGAGTGGTCTCCTGTTTTGATTATGGCAGAGCATCACACCTCTTACAGTTTGGTGGTGGCTGACAGTGGTGTGTCTCATAATGGTTCTTCTTCGGGTTTGAAAGCTCAGTAGTTAGAGTCATTATATCTGGGGGAGGGTTCTAAATTGAAGAAGGTGAATGGTTGTTTTCCCAAAAGCCAGGATAGGTTGGTGTTGGTCATTTCTCATGAATCTGTTGTTGATGATGTCTCTTATTGGAGTAGACATGCTTTTATCTACAAATTTCTTGGGATCCCTATACCTTTTTCAGTTTTGGATGCTTGGATTAGGCGTTCATGGCAGGTTGAGGGAGATATGGAGATTATGGTGGCTGCAAACAATTACTTTGTGGTTTTTTTTTCCAATATGGCTGATAGGAATCGGGTTTTTGAGGGAGAACCCTACTTTTTTAATCATGTTGGTTTGTTTATCAAACCCTGGCATATGGGTTTTAATTCAGCTGAAGACTTGCCATCGAGGGTTCCTATTTGGGTCTGTTTGTTGCGACTTCCTTTGGAGTTTTGAAGAGAATAAATTTTAAAATGGATTGTTGCTCTTATTGGAAATCTTGTTGCAGTTGCTCAACAAATCCTTGAAAAAAGGTTATTTCCTTTGCTAGGATTTGTGTGGAGATAGATTGAACAATCCCTTATCGAATTCTCTTGAAATTTTTCTTGGTTCTTTTTCTTGGGTTCAACAACTTGATTATGAATCCCTTCCTTTTCGTTGTTAGATTTGTCATGAGTATAGGCATCTTCAAAAGCAATTTCCTAGGATTAATAAAGTTCCTCCTTCTAATTCCTCCCCTTCGTCTTCGGGTCCAAACATTGGTAAAGAGGATAAAGGGAAATCTTCCATGATGGAGGGTGCATCGGATAAACATGGATTTGTGCTTGTTAAGCCTCAGTCTAAGGGTCGTGGTCAAAAGGGATTGGTGAAGGACAGGTAGACCTAAGAGGAATTTAATCAACGGTTTGAGGTGTTGGACACTTCCGCCTTGGAGGAAGGAATTCTGCTAGGTGTGCCTTTGGGTGCTATTGGGTGCTATTGGTATGGGTTGTGATGTGGGGCAAGTACAAGAGTCCAGTCATGATCTTCATCTCTCACAGGGTGGGAAAGATCATCTGATGTCTCTGAATGGTCCTATGTAGGATGATGATGATATTATTTTGGAAGATTTGTCAAAGGAGGGGCCAGTCTCTGGCAAGAGCAAGGGGTCTTCTTTAGCCTTGGGGGTGCAACAATGCACACTTATGATGGGATCATCTAAGCACTCTTCTAAAAGTGGCCGCAAGAAGGATCTTGAGAAGATTAAGTGTACATTGAAGATTTGTTGGTGGAATCTAGGTCTATTAAACCCATTGATGCTCACTTTTCTCCATCTCCTCCATGATTGTTCTCTCATTGAATGTAAGGGGGTTGAATAGCACCTCTCGTCAAAAGGCTATTCATGATTTGGTTGTTGACCATTCTCCAGAAATTTTTTTTTTTTTAGGAGACTAAACTTTTAGTCAATTTCATGTTTCAATGTGCTTCTCATATTTGGTACTTTGGCCAGTGCCAGTGCATTGGTTCTCAAGGGAGCTTTGGGGGTTTGGCTCTTTTTTAGAACCGAAGAAATATTTCTCCTCTTTGGTATATTTCTATTCATTCTACTATTTCCATGGTTGCCTCTTCTTTGGAATCATGTGAGACCATTTTGGTTACTAATGTTGATGCTCTGATTGATTTTCATGGAAAAATACGGCTTTGGGCTCATATAAGGTATGTTTGATCATGCGCTCCATATCTTCCTTGGGTCTTAGCTGGTGATTTTAATTTTGTGTTCAGCTTGGAGGAGAAAAGAGGTGGATTGCCTGAGCTTGGGCCTACTTCTAATCTTTTCTGGGAGAATTTGGATTTGATAGATTTAATTGATGTTAAGCCTTCCAATGGGGTTTTCACTTGGAATAATAGATGGAATGGAGAGGAAGGGATCTCTAAAAGACTGGATAGATTTCTTGTTTCCTATTTTTGGGTGGGAGGTAGTTTGGTTACTGGTTCTGAGATTCTTGATTGGAGGGGTTCTGATCATTGGCCAATTAAACTTCTAGTAACTTCTTTTACAGTTCCCAAGAATCATCCTTTCAAGTTTTAGCTTATGTGGTTTTGAGAGTCTTTTTTGCATAATCTTATGGTCTAGTTGTGGCATGATGGAAGCCTTGCTTATGGTACAACTATGTACACCTTTGTTAAAAAACTTCAGTATGTCAAATTTCACCTTAAGAGATGGAATAGGATGAGTTTTGGCAATCTTAAGGTTATGAAGAGGAAATCTCAGATTGATTGGCTTCAGGAAGGGGACAAGAATACTAATTTCTTCCATCATTATGTGTAGGTTTGTCCCAATAGAAGTTTTATTTCCTCTTTGGTCAACACGGATGGGATCCACATATCTTCCTTGCAAGCTTTGTCTCATGAGGCTAGATAGTTTTATTCTGTTATTTTTTCTAAGGATTCAACCCCTATAAAAGATGAGGAGAATTTGATTCTTGCTTGCATTCCCTCCATGATCTCCAAGGAGACATGAATGATTTCCCCATCTACCCAATTTCTCTACTGGAATTGGAAGGGGATGTTTTTGGGATGAATAAAGGTAAAGCTCCAAGTCTGGATGGTTTTCTTATTGAATTTATTCAAGAATTTTGGGATATTATCAATTTAGATTTGTTGGAGGTGGTCCGGGAATCTCTTCACAGCAAGCAAATGCTTCGTGCCTAGAACTCTACTTTTCTAGTTCTCATTCCTAAAAAGGAAGGTGCATATTAGCTCAAATTATTTAGATTTGTTTCTCTCTATAATGTGGTGTACAAAATTATTACTAAATTGATTGCAAAAAGGCTCAAATTTTGTCTTCCTTCTATGATCTTTGAGGAGCAAGGGGGCTTTGTGGCTTGTAGATAGATCCTAGATGGAGTGGTGGTTACCTCTGATGTCATTCACCCTATGGAAACTTCTAAGGAGAATTCTATGTTCATCAAGTTGGGTATGGCTAAAGCTTATGATAGAGTTAAGTGGCATTTTTTGTAGAGAATTCTCTTAGTCTTTGGTTTTAGTCCAGATTGGGTTAGTTGGACTATGAGTTGTGTTACTTGTTCCTCTTTTTCTGTTATTATGAATGGGGAACCTTTTGAGCTTTTTGGGGCTTCCAGAGGCCTTTTCCATGGAGATTCTCTCTCCCCTTATCTATTTATTATTATGGCTAAGGGTCTCAGAAGATTTCTTAAGTCATGGGTCTCCCAAGGCAGGATTCAAGGTTGGTGTTGGGGCAATGGGCTCCCACAACTCTCTCACCTTCAGTTTGTGGATGAAACTTCTCTTATGGGGAGTGATCGCCTTTTGGAGGCAGTCTCTTTTAGGCAGGCTTTAGATATTTACCTTGCTGCTTCGAGTCAGAAAGTCAATGAGCACAAGTCGTCCATCTTCTTTTTTAATACTCCTCAAGCTATTCAACAGTGGATTGCTAATATTTTGAGGTTGGTTGGGTCTCTTCCCTTTATTTATCTAGGAATACATCTTACTGTTGGTAGGCAGCCCAGGTCTTCTTGAAAAAATTTGCTTGATAAGGTGCATAGTAAAGTCACCCATTGGACTCATCATTGGATATCTACGGTTGCTAGAGTGACTTTGTTGAAGTCTGTTATCCAAGCTCTCCCTATTTATAGGTGTTTTATTCAGGAGGCTCCTTTGTATTTCTTAAGGAAATTTGAGGCTCTCATGATAATTTCTTTGGAATGGTAACGTGCAATCGGCTAAGTGGAGTATGGTTAAGTGGGAAATAGTGTGCAAGCCATAGAAAGAGGGGCCTTGCCTTATGTTCTATTGTTTTGAATGGGAAAGCTCTGGCAGCCAAGTTATATTGGTGTTGGTGTACTAGTCAACATCAGCTTTGGTCCCATATTCTCACCCACAAGTATCTTAAGGATGTTAACACTTTTGATGTTCCTCGCTTCCCTAGTTTAGAAGGGAGGGGATCTATGATTTGGCATACTCTGAAATCTGGGACTCAGTTGGTTAAGAAGGAGATTTTTTGGATCTTTCATACAGGTTCTCAGGCTCTTTTTGGTGGGATTCTTGGGATGGTCATCCTCCTATTCTTTTTTATTACCCTCACCTCCAATCTCTTTGTGATAATTTTATTGCTACAGGTTGGAATATGATTTAGCATTATAAGACTGTTTGGAATCTTGGACTGGCTGCTAGTCTTAGATGGAAGCACTCCTTTGATTGGCCACTAGGAGGGTCAGAGGAGGATAGGCAAGAGATGGCTCATATTCTTGCATCACGAGAATGTAATTCCATGGAGGGGCAGAATGTCGTGGCTTGGATTAACAATGATTTATCGAGTAAGTACTCTATTTCAATGGGTTATGGAGAGTTGGTTAGGCAGATTTTTTGGGACAATGAGGTTCCTTAGTGGAAGCATGTGTGGAACAAATTTTCTTGGCACATTTGCAATTTCTTTATGTGGCTGGTGGTCTAGAACCGATGTCTTACTTGGGATAAGTTCTTGTGCAAGCAAGGGTTTTAGGGTCCCTTGATGTGTGTTTTGTATTGTAATAGTGAGGAGACTATCTCTCATCTCTTCTCCAATGTTCCTTCTCTAGGAGGCTTTGGCACCTATGGTGGGTTGTGTGGAACTAGGCTTGCTAGCATGTCTCTTCTTTGGTGAATTTCTTTGCCCGGTGGGGGAAGGCCCCCTATTAAGACCTCTTTTCTTCATGTTACTTGGGCTATTGGACCGACCTTCATTATTTGGCATATTTGGTTGGAGAGGAATCGTAATATCTTTCAAGATGTGAAGTTGGTTGTCCAACATTTGTGGTGGAAAATTCTTCATTCTTTGGGAGAGACTATTTCAACTAAGTGTGACTTGGCTAAGGGTGGGGATCCAGGAGATGTTGTCTGTTGCACCCATCTCAACCTTTCTCTTTAGAGGGGTGGTTCTCTAGGTGTTGGCCAGATCATGAGAAATAAATTTTGACATCCTCTTCGAAAGATAAATAGGGAGGGGCTTTGGTGTCCTCCTCCTCAGGGTGTGTTGAAAATCAACATAGATGGTTCTTCTCGAGGAAATCTTGGTCATGTTGGTATCTAGATAAGGTTAATTCCAGTATTGACAAGACATATAAGAACATTTAGGGATTACGTTCAAGTGCTTGTATCTATTGGAAATGGATTCACTCTAAGAGGCGGGGTGATTCAGAGTGAAGTAATTTTAAAACTTGAATGCACAATTTTAAACTTTAGACTTTTGATACAATGGCAAATTTGAATGAACTATATGCAACTTTTTTTTGACAATTTATGAACATTCACAAATGAAGTTCTTTGCTATTTTCAATTAACAGAATTTGAACCATTTAAGAATTGAACATAAAATGCATGTCTTTTGCATCAACTTTTCACAACTTGATTTAAATGACCAACTTGAACATTTTAAGTATCAAAGCATTGACAAACTAAATTTGACAAATGACAGAATGAAATGATAAGCACAAACCACACAAAAGAGAGACATAGAATTTTGTTGAGTGGAAAACCCTTTCAAGGAAGAAAAACCACTCCAAAATGATTTACAGGCTTAATTCCAAACTAATTACAATATTTTTCAGAGCACCAACTCCATGTACAAACTGAAGTAGCCACTTCAAGTTAGAAGCACCAACTTCATAGGAGCACCAACTCCTTTGTTTTCAAAGTTTCAAAATTATACATGATTTTCAATAATGCCCACTAAAATGTGTACTGAATGAAGTAGTACAAAAATAATTTCACTGAAATATGAAATCTCTATAATCAAATAAGAGATATAAATATTTTAAACTCTCTTTTCACCCATTTCAAATACAAATGATATCACTATAATAACAATTTGTTTTGTCTCATACAACCTCTCCTTATTTTCTCTTTTTCAATAAATATTATTTTCAAAACCTCTGAACCGAATAATGGCTTATTGCCATTCTTTTTATACAACATAAAAACTGAAACCCTTGTACCAAAATGTGATACCTCGAGTCAAGAACCAAACCCTCAAGTTTGAACTTGGGTTCAAATTAATTTTAGATTAGTTATCATTAATGAAAACTTCAAGATCCTTTTTTAAAACTGAAACCAAGAATGAAGCCAACTATTCGAAACTGAAACGATACCAACTTCCTCTCTTTTACTTTTCCATTTACCAAATTTACCTTTGAAAGAACAAAGCAAAAAAAAGATATTACCTTCTATTATGGCGGTTCAAACTGCAACCAAATAACCATCAGATTCTTTATTTCCTTCATTCTAGCTCGTGAGTCCACCAACTAACTTGCCATTATTCACAAGTTGTCATACTTCAAAAACCAGCTAGAGCACACTATAACTGTACCTACAAACTCTCCATGACGGTGATAGGGTTTGTCTTTAGAGAAAAACCAAAAAGACATAATGACTACCCTAACATTCTTCTAAATCAATACTTTAGATTACCTTTTCAAAAATTGATAAAACTTGAAGTCCAAGAGGACTTTAGCAAACACCATAATAACCTTTAATCACTGTCAAAGACTTTATTATTGTTTACAAAACATTGACCACGCGAAACATGAATGATGCCTTCAACTGTTCCAAGATTCCCATGGGCCGGTACAAATAAACAATCATTATGAACATTATATAATATGGTATGCCTGGATAGAAATTGAAATACATTATAATGTAAACCATCTCACATGTGAAGAGCCCAATACCATAGAGTGGTTGGCTAAGGGTTCAATAAAATATGCACTTAGCAATATTTCTATATGCATTGTATTACAACAATGAACCCAACAACATATGTCATAGTTGACTTAAGTACTAAGCACTTTGATAACAATGAAAAGTGCATGGTGATATATAATGAAACTCAAACATAATGATCATTGAGTACCAATGAAAATCATATAAACAATGATGTGTATGAAGTGTATTTCAATAGTTCAATATGATACTAAGCCAGCTCAAATGATTACATGTTAAGCATTGTAAATGATATGTCATGTAACTTCAAACACAATGAATAATGTATATCAACCATAAGCTCCTCTTCATAATAATTACCAATTGCATGTAAAATACTAACCATGGAGATGATGATCACAACAACAAAATATGACACCTTTCAAACCATGAAAGAAAAAATAATCACCTCTGAAGCTCGAACACTTGTATACACAAACTAACTTTTATCTACACATGAAGCTCAATATGATCAGTACCACAATATATGATAAATTTGAATGTAAGCCAAAGTCATAACACTGTCCACAACCAAAGTATTGAATGCCAATACTAATTACAACAATAATGAATGCCAATATTGATTACAACAATAACCAAATGCACCAAGTACCATAATTCCAATCACAACAATGTAGACCACCATATGTGTATCATGTATCACCCAAGCCAATCAATATGTACCAACACCTAAAATCTGAGACCATGGACATCAATTGTCTACGAAGAAATCACATTACCAAAGCTTGTTTTGACATCAAGGACAAACAACCACAATAAGAGACCAACTGAAATCCAACAGTATCTTGGAAAAAAAAACTCCTCCAAGAGGGATACTATGGGCATATCATGACAACAACAACATCTACGTCAATACTACTAGGTTGTTCGACATGGCCAAAATCTTCAAAAAGTAAAAAAAAATTAAAGAAAATAGTAAAGAGAAAAATTATCCGCTTGTGAAAACCACTTTGATGGTGTTTTGGGTAAGTACCATGATGACAACCTAGAAAATAGGTGTCATGAGTAGAATCAAGCATCTATGTGTTCCATTTTAGGTGGAAGAATTTCATCTCCTCCATCCATTCAATCCATCTTCCATTTTCTCTTGATCTTGACAAAGGTTCGGTGCATACTTCAACCTTGCCCATGGAAAATCTTGGTATGTTATTTACCATTGATCTCATTTTATCTCATAAAGTCCCATAAAATATATCTAGCATTATCTTGGTGATCTGGTCATAAGATTAAATCTTTCGCATCCTTTGCATGCTTATCCATTCGTTATACTAATTTGTGGATTCGTTCATGGTATATCAACACATTGCTAGACATTGGGGATAGGTACTTGTATCATGCTTTTGAATAACTCTTGATCCATGTCCAATATCTCACAATTTTATTTTGACATCGTGATCTGGGTATCATTCATAAAATCCCAAAAATATCCAAAACATATTAAAAATCCAAAAACATTCAAAACATCTTCAAAATTCAAAAACATTTGAAACATCTTGAAATTCCAAAAACATCCAAATCAAGTCAAAACTCCATAAAAAGGTCATAAACATCAAAATAAAAATATGTTATTAGGTCCAATAGTCAAACTACATTGCCTTTATGTGTGTACTTAGGCAAGGCCATCATTGATGAGCCCCCGAGGCCTAGGTTAATCGCTTAAGATTTCATTCTAATAAAATGTCACTTGCCAGGGTCAATCAAACTATGTTTCCTATGCGTGTGTACATAGGCAAGGAAATCATTGATGAGCCTTCAAGGCATAGGTCCTTCCCCATTCAGGTCTTGTACTCTTGGTCTAACCTTGGAAAAACCAAAACATTTAGAAAAAATTGAAAAATGGAAACTCAAAACATTTAGAAAACATTGAAAAACCCAAAACAACCTCAAATATCTTCATAAAACTCAAAAAATTCAAATAACTTCAAAATACCAAAAGCTACCTCAAAACATTTCAAAAGGTTAAAAACATTGAAATACTTCAAAACAAAATCACCAGTCCAATCTCGCTTTCACTCACAATAAACTCTCACCCATAATAAATTTATCATCACCTTCAATCTTTTACAACACAAATGGAAACAAGGATAACAATCAGTGAAACACAAAACTTTAAAATGCAAAAAACTCAAGTCTTGATCATGGTTAAACATGTCGGTTAACATTTATATCAATAACCTATCAAATAGAATTAATCAATATCCAATAACATGTCCTACGAATATATATTTCCCATATTGTGCATCATCATTGGAAATCACCTTAAACACATCCTTTGGCAAGAGATATGAATAACATTGACTGTTTGATTCATTTGATCTTTTCTTATGATTTATCGTATTGGTCCATTTAGATTATCTCTAGATGATGTCTGTAGACAAAATGATTTAGAGAGAAAGGAATGGATCATTGATCATTGCTTTCATTTTCTTTTTTTTTGGATATTCTTGTGATACAACCTTGGAGAATACTTTCCTTATGTGTACAGGGATAGTCTCAAGTAAAACAATGGCTAGGACATATCAGATTCTTCATACCTTTTGTGTATTAGTCTCCTTACTTCAATGACTTCATTATATCACACGATCAAACAAAGTTTCTATATGTCAAGTATGAATAAGGATACTCCTATCTATTTCTAGATTCAAAGTCCATGCATTAGATACAATTTCATCTTATTTTTCAATACCTTGGTGCATCGTGTCTATTTTATATATCAAAAATAAGGATTGCTATGATGAAATTAAGCCTAATCTAAGGAGAAAAAACAATATCATCTATCCTATTTGTTGTGACCTTTTTCACACATCACCCCATTCAAAATGAGAACCCCCTAATTTTTGCTCCATTCGGGTCTTTTGGCTTTGGTCTTGCATTTGTCTCTCTCGATTCCTTCTATCTTTCCGATGATGTACCTATCTTTTGGCCTAGTTTGGAATTTTGATCAAGTCTGGAGGACATTTTGACATATTAGAGTTTTCATTCTTTAGGCTATTTTGTGATCAAATTGAGTTGGAAAATTGAAATATGAGCTTGGAATTGTAGTTAGGAGGCTTCAAGTAGGTTCCCACTAAATTTTCACTAAATTCTAACAACTTACTATTTTTAGTAAGTACCCAATCTAGGACCTATTTCTTAGGTCTTTCGAAATTCTGACTGTAACACCATGATTAGAATCCTTTGAGCTCCTCGCCTATAAAATTTGAGTGAAATAGACAAATTTCTATTTTTAGTAAGTCCCTATTTGAGGCCTTTCTGCTAGAGTTTTTGAAAAATTGACTGCTACATTGTATTCAGGACCCTTCAAAGTGCTTACCTGCAAATTTTGAGACAATTCTGAACACTTTCTATTTTTAGCAGGTACCCCAGTTTAGGACTATTTTCTAGGGTTTTGGAAATTTTGACCGTATTATTGACTTCAAACCATTTTGGAGGACTTGGATGCAAAATTTGAGCGAATTTTGACAACCTTCTATTTTTAGCAGTTCTATTTTTAGTAGGTCCATTTTTGGTAGGCATGGTGTCACCGGAGCAGCTCCATCACTTGAGCTTTCAAAACTAAATGACATGCAATGAGAATAGCATCCAATGGAGGTCTACAAAATCACATGCAGTAAAACTAGGGTTTCCTACTTATGTGCCTAAAAAGTAGGGCAAAACGCGAGAATCGTCGAAAACCAATGTATCCCATTGCGATCAACATTCTTCAAGGAATCTACTGGTAAAATTTCAGTGCATTCTACACACTTACTATATTTAGTAAGTCACTTCCAAAATAGGGCTTAAAATAGCAAGCGCACACAAATGGCAGGTGTGAGTAGGTTGCTCACGTCATGAGGGTCAGGGTGAACGAAAATCAGGGCTTAAGAAGTCAAAAATCTCTATAAATCATAAGACCTCACAAACTTTTTAAAAATAGAAAATGAGCATTTGTTGGGGTCAAAATTTTCTAAGGCTCAAATATCAAACATGGACCCCCTATATGCGCCCTAGAATGAAAAAGTTGAGTGAAATTGTTAAGGGTGGGAAATCAAACCTTAACCACTCAAATGCACCCTAGGAGGATTGAGGAAGTTTGAAAATTGTCTAAGTTATGAAAATGAAAGTAGACCTAGGGAAATGCACCCTCAATCATGGAGACCCCCTCAAAGGCACCCAACTTGAAGGAGGTAAGAAAAATGTCTAGGGCTTGAAATCAAACCTCCACCTCTAAAATGTGCCCTCAACTCAAACTACACCCATCAAAATGTGCCATTCATGAGGAGACTAGGTAGCACAAAAAAAAATTAAGTCATGAAATGAGAGGAGGCCCCCCTAAATGCACCCAAGAAGCAAGTAGGGATAGATAAATGTCCTAAGGCAAGGAAACAAAAGTACAAGGGGAAAAATGCGCCCAAGAAAGAAATGGGAGATGAAATTTTTTTAAGGTGTGATAAATGAGAGCACATGGGTTCAAATGTGCCCTTGAGGAGGAGTGGAGGTGAAAATTTTCTAAGTCACAAAAATCAAAGGAGACCCTCCTAAATGCACCCACAAGTAAGATGGAGAAATATTTTCTAAGGCGTTGAAGTAAGAAGCAAGAGGGGACAAATGTGCTCTAGGGAGAGGGTTTGATAATTGAGAAATTTGTCTAAGTCATCAAATTTGAGAGCTCAACCCCTCTAGTGCGCCCAACAAGCAAGAAGTGAAAATTTTATAAGGAAATGGAAACATAAGCTCCCCATATGAAATGTACCCTTGGGAGAAGGCTTGAGAAAAGTTTCTTAAGCAATCAAAATAAAAGTTCACTCTCCTATATGCACCCTCAATAGGATGAAGTCTCCAAGACGTGAGAAATTGAAGATAGAACGCCTTGAGGTGTGAGTAATAAAATAGTTTGGATTTAGTTTTGAATTTTAACATTGCTTAGACCTAGGCTATCATTTCATTTATCTAGAAATATACACTTTTAAGATATTTATTTTTAGAATGATGTCATTGATTTTTTTAGTACCCCTTCATTTCCTTTTGACAAATTTTAATTGAAATTCTCTATCATAATAGCTCGATCTTTCTTACTGAAAGTTAGTTTGCAAAATTAATAATCATAATTAGGTGTTATATTAGATCAAATATATTATTTTTTATGATTGATGAAAAGCGAAGGTTGTTTTGATGAGAATTAAAGAAACAAAAGTTGTAAAAGTTTATTCATAATCAAGTTTTAAAGAAGTGGGCTTATTTAAGATAGAAAAGAAATATAAAATAATTTGAGTGAATTATCAATACATTCAAAAACATTATTTTATGATATTTCAATTTAAAAATAGAATCAATGCTAATATTTTTATTAAAGAGAAAAAGTTCAAATAAAAAGAACTACAAATTAGTTTTAATTGAAGGTCACAAAAATATGTAACACTTCCAATTTTATTTTATAATAGTATTTCAACTCCTACAAACTATGAATATGATTAATTAGCAAAATAAAAGATGTACAATAATAATGAATAATGGATTGTTTCACTCAATCCAAAAATTATTCATATACATGAGAAAACCTTACAATAGCTCCAATATCTGCAAAACACATAAATTTAAAAATATATGATTTAGAATATTAAAAAAATAAAAATAAATTGAATGACCCTCTAAAAACTATTAACTCACCTCAATAGAAAAATGGACTTTCATAAAGTCAAATTGCGGAACCATGGAAAGAAAAATCTCAAAACCAAATCAACTCCCTTGAAGTATTTATGTCCAAATTTCCTTTTTACTACAATAAATAGCACCACTGCTGCAAATCCTGCTCCATATGAGAGTCCAACTCCAATATCATACCACACACTTTCCTCACTCTACTATTCTTCATTAATAGATGTAGAAATAGTGGGAGGAGCTGGAGCGAATTCTGGCCAAGAGCATTTCTTTGGAAGAGGACATCCATATAAATTTGGATTGCCTAAATATGATGATTCAGTAAATGTTGCCATGTGTCCTCCTTGTGGTATACTGCCGGAAAGGTTGTTGTTGGAAAAGTTGAGAGCTCCAAGATAGCTCAAAGAACCAAGATCTGGAGGAATTTCTCCAAAAAAATGATTTGCAGAAAGGTCTAATGATTCCAGCCAACTCATTTGTACAATACTATTTGGAATAGTACCATTCAAATTTTTTATTGAAAGGTTGAGCAACTTCAACCCCTTCAACTTTCCCAAATTAGAAGGAACATTCCCAGTCAATTGATTGTCTGAGAGGTCTATAGACACCATATTGGAGAAAATATATGCATAGTTCTCATCTCTACCCTTAGAATCCATATTCAATCCATTCTTATACATGTAACCCAAATTTTGGTGTAGACCAATTAGACCAATTAGAAACATGCTAAATTCCTGGTGTGGTTCTGCCAACATTGCTTGTAAACTAAAAATGTCATGTGGTATAAGACCTGATAGACAATTTGAAGAAAGGTCTAAGATTTGAAGGTGTTTCAGCTGCGCAATTTCTATAGGAATATGACCTTCAAAACTATTCTTCCTCATTGCTAGCACGCGCAGCTCCAAAATGTTTCCTATTGACTTTGGAATCTGACCTTTCAATAAGTTTTTCCCCATATCCAGAATAATTAATTATGTACAGTTTGATATGGAGTTAGGGAATGACCCACTCACCTTGTTATTCTTTATCACTAGTGACTACAGCTGACTTAGCTTACCAAACTCAGACGGCATCGTCCCCCTCAAATTATTATCCCCCAAATTCAAGACTTTAAGGGCAGAACAATTGGCTAAGCTTGGAGGGATGATTCCATTCAAATGATTATTTGCCAAATTTAATATCCGCAGTGACGAGTAGCCCTGCAATCTTAGAGGAATATTTCATGTCAATGAATTGTTGTTGAGCAACAACACTTGTAGACGGAAAGGCCAAGTTGATGGTATCTGTCCACATAATGCATTGTTAGACACATCCAAGGCTCCCAAGTCATTCCAGGCTGAAGTATTTAGCAATAGGCGACCTTGCAAATGATTTGTTGTGAGATTGACGTAGAGAAGACTCATATCCAGTAGCCAAGAAGGAATTTCTCCAACAAGATTGTTGTTAACTAATGTCAACGATTCAAGTAAAAACTGAGTCAAAATCCACAACGGGATTTGACCATCCATCTTACATGATATCAGACTGAGATACTCTAATTGGAATGAGGGAATCCAGGTGGGGTTTGAATTAAGTACACAGTTGGACAATATTAGGTTCTCTAATTTGCTAAGGTTGTGAAATAAAGCCTCTGAAGTAATCTGGCCACTATCTAACGTGAGAGAAAGCGATTCAAGTGAAGAGGGTAGCTCTGAGGAAGCATTTAATGCATTCCTCTCAGCATAGAGTTCAGTAAGGGAGGAAAGCTTTGAAAATGAGGGGGGGGAGAGTTCCATTTAGCTGGTTGCAAGACACATCCAAGTATTGCAGTGAAGAGAGATAGCCCAAGGACTCTGGCAGAGAACCACTCAAGTGATTCCAAGAAAGATGCAACCGCTTTAGAGAAGAGAGATTAGAGAGAGAAGAGGGAATGCTCCCTGTGAGTTGATTATGAGAAAGATCTAGGTTAGTTAGAGAAGAGAGATTAGAGAAAGAGGGAATGCTTCCTATGAGTTCATTCTGAGAAAGAAATAGGTAAGTTAGAGAAGAGAGATTAGAGAAAGAGGGAATGCTTCCTGTGAGTTCATTCTGAGAAAGAAATAGCCAATATAGAGAAGACATGTTTGCAAACGACAATGGAATGTTCCCACTCAAACTATTCTGAACTAAATTTAGATATGTGAGAGAAGAGAGTTTTCCTAAGCAATAAGGAAGAGTACCTGTTAATCTATTGTCAGCGAGGTCTATGCTTTCAACAAAAGTGAGGTTGCACAAGCTCTCAGATATGAAGCCCCCTTGAACTGAGACAGCAATTTCAACACTGACTACGTGATGGGTGGTGTTATGGCAGGATATGCCGTACCAGAGGCAGCAATCTCCTCCCTTCTCCCACGAACTCAGTAGGCTAAATTCAGAGACATTTAGGCCGGCTTTGAATTGAAGAAGAGCTTCCTCTTCCCTCTCAATACATCCGCAGCAGAAGCGAAGTAGAAAGAGCGGAATAACAGCAAATAAAAATAACTTGGCCATGGGCGCCATTAGCGTTGGGGTGATTTGGCAGGGTAATGAGAGGGCAAGTGATTATAAAGGACGAGGGGTTGAGTGGGGGTCAACAATACGCTAGAAAAGTAGAGACCTCAACAATTTCAAAGGAAGGCTACCACCAATTTTCATAGAAATATGACAAAGTCTTATCGGTGAAAAAGATTGTATTGACTAGACGCGCGTTATAATCGGCGACAAAGACTACCGAATTCAAGTTAGTCGGTGAAAAACAGTGCATTTTAATTATAGATTTTAGTCACTGTAGACATTTCTTTATGTCACGTTATTGCTGATTAATTGTGGAAATTGTGTCGAGTACAGAACTAAAAAAATAAATAAAAACTTTATATTAAAAAAGTGATGGGCGGATTTTTAGGTCCCATTTATATTTAGTGGGATTCAATTATGCGAAAGATTAGTTTTAAATTAGACTATTAATTTGATTTATTTGACTAATAAACCTTTTTTCATAATTATATATATAATTATAGGTTGTGATTAAAGTGGTCATTTGATTTTTCATATTGGAGATTAAACTTTAAATCTTGTCTAGTGATTATCTTAGGGTTGGTAGGCATGCTAAAGTGGTAATCTTGTTTTAATTGGTAGGCATGTGTTAGTCTTGTGGATAACGCTAATGGAGCACACTAGTAGTATCTATTTAAACATTTAATATACTATTTTAATACTTATATTTAAATTTTTTTATTTAAATATAGTTTAAACTTAATACTTAAAATTTAGCATTGTATAAATATATTCAAGTAAATTTTAATTGTAAACAAAAATAGTAAACCATTGCACAATCCCTGGTTGGACCATAACTCATGCCTATGAGTCGAAAGCACTCCCTTGTAAACAATAAAAATATAAACAAATTATAATTTCAATTCTTTTAATTTTTATTTAATAATATTTATAATAAAATGTGTTAAATAGTAAACAAATTATACTTAATTTAAACTCTAAAACAATTTTTAAAAACTTATAAAAACTAAATTTAAAGAAGATAGTAAATTTTTTACTATTCATAAGTCAAAAAAATAAAATAATTTAAAACAGTAAATTTTTTACTTATGAAAGTTACTTTGCATTGTAGGGCTATGACTGCGATTAAATATTTACAGAAGGGACTAACAATGAAAATAAAAAAAATACAGACGCTATCATTTGTACTTTTCTCATAACTATTTTGATGTATGGGCATAATGGGGCATATCCATGCCTCAGTGCATTTCTGGGGCTGGATAGCCACTACCCACGGTATAAAAGTAGAGAACATCTTGACTTTGAGAAGTTTTGTATTGACTAGACTTGCCAAGTAAATGATGTCAATCATTATATGAGCGTTATAAAAGTAGAAAGTAGAAAATATTGTACGAAAGCCAAGTTAGTTGGTGAGAAACAAGTGCTCACCATAATAGATTGTACATTTAATATAACCACACTCATTGAGTAGACATTTCTTTATTGCAACAATCTATACATGACTGATTATTTATGGAAATTGTGTTCAATAATGAGAGGGCAAGTCATTTCCTATAAAGGATGAGGGATTGAGTGGGGGTAGAGATGTCAACAATTTGAAAGGAAGGATATTTCAATTAGGGTTAAGGTTGAATTAGGGTTCTAACAGTAATCCTAACCCTTACCCTAACCCTAATTCTACCTCTAATTATAACCCTTATCATAATCCTAATATTAATCCCAAACCTTACCCTAACCCTAACCCTAAACTAAACCCTAACTGTAATTCTAGTCCTAAACCTAACCCTAATTTTATATCTAATTATAACCCTAACCTTAACCATAAGCCTAACTCTAACCCTAATTCTATCTCTAATTATAACCCAAACCTTAATCCTAATAGTAACCCTAACATGACCCTAACCCTAAACTTCACCCTAATTGTAATCCTAACCCTAACCCCAATTCTATCTCTAATCAAATCACTAACTCTAACCTTAATTCTTTCTCTAGCCCTAACTCTAACCCTAACCCTAAACCTACCCCTAACCATAACCCTAATTCTTCCTCTAAAGCTAACCTTTACCCTAACCATATCCCTAACTATAACCCTTACCCTAATATTAATCTTAGCCTTAACCATAACCCGAACACATATCCCTAATTGTGACCCTAATCTTAGTCTAAACCGTAACCTTAACCCTAACCCTAACCTTTACCCTAACCATAATAGTAACCCTACCCCTAACTCAAACCCTAATCCTAACTCTATTTATATCTCTAACTCTAACCTAACCCTATCCCCAACCTTAACTCTAATTTTGACCTTAGCGCTACCCCTACCCCTTATTATATCTCTAACCCTATTTCTAACCCTAACCCTAATTCATTTAATGTCTTACATGTGCTATGAATGCTACTCGAATATATATATTTAATAATATATAATACACTGAGAGATATCCTTGAGGTGCCTATTTTCTAATCAATTTCTCTCATAAAATTGTAATAGGAGCCTCAAGCAGGATATCTCTCGATGTATTATATATATTATTAAATATATATATGCTAGTAAAAGTAGAAAGTAGAAAAGATTATATGAAATTCAAGTTAGTCAGTGAAAAATAAGTGCTTACCATAATAGATTGTACATTCAATATAACCACACTCATTGAGTAAACATTTCTTTATTGCAATGGTCGATACACTGATTATTTATAGAAATTGTGTCAGGTAATGAGAAGGAAAGTCATTTCCTATAAAGGACGAGGGGTTGAGTTGGGGTAGAGATGTTGGACTCAAGGAACACTGAGAGGGGGGGTGAATCAGTGTTCAACAAAACATAAATTATAAACCAGATCTTAAACCATTCATAGCACATAAATAGAAGTAAAAGTGTAACCACAAGAAGAAAGCATTCATAACACCATGACACCTATATTTTTACGTGAAAAACCATGTTAGGGGAAAAACCACGGTGGAGGTTAATCCAAAATTGTATACTTTGTTAAAAGTATGAAAATTAAAAGGGAATGCACTTGCATTTAGGCTCACTACTTAGAGCTCACTACTCAAAATAAAGAAGGCTCACTATCTTACAAAAAGTTTGTATTACAACAAAAAGATGAACTGAAATGATAGCATCTCCAAATGCCTGGTTACAGTTCCAATTAAGCTCTTAAAACAATATCTTGACCTTCTATCAGATTCGACACTTAAGCTCTGTTCTGCTCTGCTCACATCACCACATACCGAACTCACCAACCACTACTCACACACCAAAATGAATTCACCAAACTCATATATATATCCGCTACCGAAAATCATTAGTTGCTTCATGTTAGCTTCAACCAAATATAAAATATTCATCACTTAGTCGGCTCAATTCTCCAACAATGCTTAATGTGTATCTTCCAAAGTCAGCTACAACTTAGATGGGACCCAAGAAAAATTTCCAAGCACAAAAAAATTGCACAAACACTTCTTATGCATCCGCACATGCTACATGCATCATGTTGGCCTTCATGCACTAATCAACAGGAAATTATCCTACCGGACCTCCAATCTTACACTTTGATTAATGCGCCATCATAAAACTCATCAATTAGGTATAGTAGATACATAACATCCTTCATCTAAGATTCGCAACCCAAAATGATGATCCTATGAAACATCATACTAACCAGATGCCCTATTCTCCATTCATCCTTCATCCCTCCAGTCGAGATTTGTGGACTGGAGGGATGACTTGGGTTGCCATCAATGACAACACTATATACTAGAAAACTCCCCAAAATGCCAACAATCTGACCCTTTGGCATTGATGGAAACACTTAGTGAAAAATGACTAAGTGTCGAAAACATGATTGTGCTACCAAAGTACAAAATGCCAACAATCTCCCCAACATAGCTCCCCCTAAGCATGATAAGGCAATTTTCACTGCATTCTCTCCCCCTTTGACATCAATGAAAAAAACTATTTCGATCTCAACATTCGTCTTCCCTTTTGATATCAAAAATGTAACTGAAAACTTTCTCTAACTCCCAAAATTTGCTTACTCTTTTTCCCAAAAAGACTTCAAAAATTGAATAGGTGCAAAAAATGCACTCTCTCCCCACTTATGCATTCTCTCCCCCAAGATTGTTTCAAACTTTTGAAGAGATTCAACTACCACCAAGGTCAGAAGATTACTTTGTACTTCTCCTTCATTTCTGGAAGGAGTTTCTTCTAGGCTTCCACTGAGATTCCAATGATTAGAATCAAGTTTTTATTTGTAGATGTTTGATTTATGATCTTGACAAGAGATTCAAGAATTGTAATCTCTTTCACTAGCTTTTCCCCTTTCTTAAGAACTTCAATTAGCTACTCCAACCTCCCTTTCGTCAAGTCCTTCACCTTCCAAAAGGTGTCCACAAGCCTATCTTTGTTGTATAGGACTTTTGCATGCTCCGATTGCAATTTTTGAATCTTTTTCTTCATAACACCATCCTTGTCTTGATACATGTTATAATATTGACCAATTTTTTTCAGTTCAACTTCTATTTGATCCAAATTCTCCTTATACTTCCCAAATGCATGGGGTCGCTGAAGACAGTAATTGTAGATGTTGTTTGTTGCATTAATGCACTGCCTCAATTCATTCATTTTCTTCTTCAACATTGTAAGTGACAACCTAAACTGTTCTTTCAGATGCAAGATTATCTCATCTTCTTCCTTTTCCTGAGACTTAGAAGTCATAACTTCCTTCATGCACTCAATCATTTCCTCAAAAAACACATTCTTTAAACTTTCCAAATCAATATTGTTGTACTCAAAATAAGTACTCAAAGTGATTTCGATCAAATCCAAGGTTCAAATGAGGGTCTATTAGACCACATGTCAGAAATTTTCTTCATTCCATCCTTTTCTTGAACAAGTTTCAATATCATTTCTTTAGTTAAATCTTCTTCTTTTCTTTTTGTTACTGTTGCAACTAGTTCAACTGATTTCGGCTCATCCATCGGGGTATATTCCTCAAATTCTTCATCAAAGACATCAAGTACCACCTACTTTTTCTCTAGTTTTTGAGTCCATGAGTACCGGAGAAGTATGAACAACAATCGATTTAGCTCTCTTCTTCTTCCTTTCCAATTCACCAGACGATGATCCAACTTCAATAGTTTTTACCAAAGGGGAAATGCGGATTTTTCCAAACTTCCCTAGCAATTCCTTAAAGAATTTTGCATACACATCCTCATAATTATCCAAAGCATTAAAATGTTTGTAGATTTTCTAGCAGACTGATTCATCCTTTTTCCATACAAAATTATTGTTTTACGGCAGACAATTCATCAAATACATTGCAAGACATATAATCAATGTTCCAAACCTGAAAGCGTAATTTGTTTCCTTTATTAATTGAACATTCTCCATCAACTGATCCTTCAATAAACTGCATCAATCCAAGTATTGATTCTCCATGATTCAATTTTATGAGCAATGTATATTGCACCTGCTGAAGTAGCACCTTCCCTATTTCGAAAGAAGATTTTGTAGGAAATTTCATGTGCAATGTACCTTGTAATTGGATCTTTGATCGTCAAGATTATCAAAGCTCTTTGATCACCAGTCACACTGGTTAGGGTTTGAACTACAGTGTTTCGAATAGATTTTTTTTTGGTACATCCCCATTATCACATAAACCAGTTAGATCCTTAATTACTTCTTTTGTAATGTGATAGGGTTTATCTAGGTTTAAAATATCATCCAATATATTCAAGATAAACCTAATGACTTTCGCATTAGCAAAGTAAGGAAATTCATGCCAAATGTCCAAAATTTTGTGGGTCACACTTCCAAGCTATTTCAATTCATTTGTCGTCAACGAATTTCTTACATTCCTAATCTTCTCGCTACAATATTTGTCCAAAATGACAGTTCCTTTGATTTCCTTCATTTCTTTTTCGTACGGAGAAATTTTTCTTCTGAATACCCAAAATAAGTGAAAATTCTTCAAACAATTGAAATACTTGATAGATTCACCACATTTGAATTT
The DNA here is from genome assembly GCA_007258455.2 of Sequoia sempervirens. Taxonomy (NCBI): domain Eukaryota; kingdom Viridiplantae; phylum Streptophyta; class Pinopsida; order Cupressales; family Cupressaceae; genus Sequoia; species Sequoia sempervirens. Next base: position 366,457,446 of record VDFB02000003.1, on the reverse strand, counting down.
ATTTTGCTCCTTCAAAATTTGTTGTTGAGGCTCCCCATTTTTTCTTCAATGCACAATAACAAATGAGGGTTCAAAATACTTTTTTGTAGCTTCACACACCTAAATTTTATTGCATTAAATGTGTTGCAGGCTAAAAGTTCAAGAAAACCTGCTTTCTCAGATAACAAGGGAAAGGTTCATTTGTGGACCTTCTACTCTTCAAATTTCTGCACAAATGATCATCAACACAATTTAACACTGCTAGCACACCTATTGACAAGATCCTGCATAATGTTATGCCTTGCATAACCACCCCACTTTGATCTGGATCAAAATGGGTCCCCCTTTGTCTTTTCCCTTTGGCCTTCGATTTTCTGCCTTAGGCGTTTTCCTTTCAAAGTTCTATCGGAGGCGGAACCAAGACCAATACCAAACATGGAAATTCCTTCTAAATTCGGGTCTTGTTCCTTCCCGATTCCCGTTTCGATAGACCTTGGTTTTCATTTCTTTTGTTCTTTGTTGGAGTCGGGTCCGAGACCAAGTTTGGAATGTTGAACTTTCTCAAGTTCCTCATTTTGGTCCCATCCCGGGTCCGACCCTGCCTTTTCTTTGCTCTTCATTGGTCTTTGTAGGTTTGTGTCCTTTGCCTTAGGTGTTTTCTTTTCAACCTTGGGAATCTTTTCCTTCTTTTTTTGGTGGGACCAGAGCCGGATCGGATTCCGAACATGGAATTCCTTTTGAGTTTTGTTGTCTCTTTCTTCCCCGACCCTAGTTCCGTCACTTTGGTCTTTGCTGCCTTGTCTCTTTTTGGTGTTTTTGTGCCGGACTTAGAACCAGAACGGAATCTGAACCCGAAACTTGTAGAAAGTTTCTAGTTCGGATTTGGTTCCGGTCCCGATTCCGCTTCTCTTTCTTTTCTTTTTTCTTTCTTTTGCTTTGTCATGGGGTTTTCCTTCCCCTTTTCTCTTTCTTTCTATTCCTTTCTTCCTCATTTTTTGGATGATGTCGGAGGCGGGTTTAGAATGAAATCCAAACTTGAAACTTGGAGAAGTTTCTGGTTCCCATTCGGATTTGGTTCCGACCCCAGTTCTGCCTGGTTCATCATTTTGCTCTGGCTCCGCTAGTGTTTTGTTCCCATCCTTTGCATTTTAAGTTTCTTTTGCGGAAGCGAAACCAAGATGGGGTCTGAACTGGGAAATGGTGATTATTCCCGTAGCTTGTTCCCATCCCGACTCCGGTCCTGGTTCCATTTTATTTTTGGTTCTGACCCCGCCAGTTTTTGACGGGGGGTGTCGTTTCTGGGTCGTATTTTGTCCCGATCCCAATTCCATTGGGACTCATCTAAATTTTCCTCTCGTGTGGTCCTAGTTCGGATTTGGTCCCACCTCTACCAGTTTTAAAAGGGAAGTGTGTTCCCATTTCAGTTTTGGTTCCACCTCCACCTGAGTGGTGTTTCTTTTCAATGAAATTAAAGACATGATAAATAATGTTATATTTTAGTTACCTTTGGGAACTAATGGAGGAATCTGTTTTTCAGGATCAGGTTATTTATCTAAAGATATCTCTTATGGGAGTTTCACCAAAGGATCTGAGTTCGGCAGGAACTCTGGCCGAAGGAATGGGGTCTTGCCAACCCAATTGGGTCCCACTGACATATTTTGTGCCTTTGGTATAACATGTTGAGCGCGGCATAACGTCTCACCAACTGAGGTGAGGTCACAGTGACAAGGAGGAAGCTCTACGAGAGTGAAAGAAATCAGCAAAAGGTCATGCTGATACACAAGAGTCTCGGTGACATGCAAGGGGAGTTTCCATAAGTCTTGTCAATAAAGGTTCCCCAAGGGTTTTTGGGGAAGATTTAGACTCTCGCCAAGAAGTCTGGGCGACCACGGGGAGATACACCAAAACAGAATGAGCTCATCGCCAAGAAAACAAAAGGCCGCTATAACATCTCCCCGACTCATGAGGGTCACGCTGAAACAAAGGGAAATCGGAGAGACTCCAAAAGCATAAAGGGGTTCGATGAAAGGTCTCCCCAAGATTGAAAGGTCTTGCCTGATGCAAAATGAGCTCGATGAAAGATCCTAAGCTCAGCATGACGTCTTGCCGACCCGATAGGGTCTTCCCGATGCAAAGTGGGTTCGGTAAGAAAAAAGGAGTTTAGGTAAGTTCTCCCCGACATAAGAATGAGCGAGCAAGGAGAAAAGAGGAAGTCACCAGGAAGTCTGGGCAACTACAATGGAGTCTTACCGAAGAAAAAAAGGAGCTCGAGCCCGGAGAAGGGGAGTGAACTCGCTGAGAGGAAGACTTTGCCATGTGGTCTTGCCAAAAGAATGCAGTCTTACCGATGGTCTGTGAGAGATCGGTATGACCTCTATGGCTCACCGGAACCTCACACCGACTAGCCCAGGCTACACCGACGAACTTACAGAGAGTGGATCTGGAGTGAGAAGAGTGCCAAACGAGGGAGGAGACAAGGCCGTGAGTCAAACCAACAGCTGGTATCTATTGACAGAGGTAGCTCAGCAATAGTGGTGATATTTTGGGGCACTTGAGGCAACTCTGCTCGAGGTCAAAAATGGACACAGAGGCTAGAAATAAGTGCATTAGCTGCAAAAGATCTACAGAGCACCTCAGAAGACAATCTTCACTGACATAAGACAACAAGGATTTAGATTTATTGTAGAATCCAACTTTCTTCAAAGGATCTGAGTGTCGACTCTCCTGTGAGCAGATATTTTGTAAACCCTAATACGGGGGACAACACATTCTTTTGGGTACATTCTGTATATATATGGCATTTGTTCCTCTTTGTAAAGGTTAGAACGTTTAGATTAGAATTAAGAGCTTTAGAGCTTCTGTAGTTAGAAATAGGAATAGAGGGGATAGGAGTTGATCTTGATTCTCAGTAATGAGAGCTTCTTTTGTCTTCTCAGTTAGAAGTTAGAATCAGAATAGATTAATGTATCTTTCAGTTTTCTTAGTGTAAATGGAAACAATTTGGAGCCATAGATTTTCTGTACACTGGTGATTGTGCCAGATTTGTAAATGTTGTCTATCTATTTCACTGACAGTAGGGGCAACCAGATTTTAATCTACTTCATATTGTGTTTCAGAATGGTGTTTCTTTTGAGTTAATCATTTGATTTGGGAAGCTTTCAGGGAATGAAATTTGATTTTGTGTTGTGTTTAAATAGTGATTTGCAATCTACTGTTGAAATCAGCACTGTGAATGAATGAAGTTATGTGTTAGTCACAAGTTAATTATGTTCTTCAGTTTTAGTTAGGAATTCCTTGAAAGGCAACAAATCTGGTTAATTCAGATGAAGTGTCATTTTTTTCTGTCCCAAAGCCCTAATCCATCTTTTTCTATTTCTTTGAAAACCCCAGTTAGAGTAGATTTAAATTCATGTTTAACCCACAACAATCCAAAAGCTCAACACCAGCAAGCCCCTTGAATATTACTATTGCATTGACCACTAAGTAACATCAGCACAGTTGAGACCCAACTACCAAGACCTTGAGAGCTAAGGCATTCATGTGTTGCCTTTCTCTTTTAGGAGAAGCAGAGTAGCAATACTCTATTTAGCATTTTTGTGGTGCCAAAATCGCCATCAATAGGAACTGGCGCTAGAAGGAGGGCCCTATGAGTAATTTTGGATTATTGTGAGTGGGGGTGAGTCAAATCTTGGAAGACCTTGCTCCAATGGGTAGCCCTTTGTATATACCAGGATTTATCCATGAAATCCCTGGTCATCTGTATGATCGACTTCCTTTATTTTTCCCTAACAGTGGGCAAAATGCTTTTGAACTTGTTAAAACTTGCAGGCGTATACTTACTTTTCTCTAGGTTCAGCATGAGGATGTCGTCTGTCAATTATTTATCGAAACACTTCAAGGCTCAACAAGACAATGGTATGTTAATCTTCCACCCAATGCTATTTGTTCATGGGCAGAGTTAGAAATCTCATTCTTAGATTAGTTTGGAACTCACACCCAAGGCCACTGGGAGAAATCACCCCTGCAAAATCCAATCACAGAGTTAAGTACTCCACTTGTCAATGAAGTTGTGACCATATCATCTCTTTTCAGTCATCTTCCAAAGCATAATCCATTACATCACAATGAAGTTCTAAATGAAATAGTTGATTCGCCAGAATATAATTTTGATGACTTGTTTGGTGAAAAGCATGAAATGGATGTAAAGCTAGAGCACAACCTAAATCTCGAGGTGGAATCTAGCTTTCTTGAGAATGCTAGTACTAATGATTTCAACAACTTTCTCGATCAAGATCAGAATCAGGGTGATGAGGAATCGACAAAGGAACATGGCTCATGTTGGCTAGATATCCCACGTGCACAAAATCGAATCAGGAAGAAGTTGGAAGAATTAGGAGATTTGGAATTATTAGAACTTGTTAAACCAACTAGATGTGGGATACATCGAACAAATCAACATTCCCAGATGGATTGCCATGTTTATTTGGGTAGAATGGAGTTATATTTCATACATCAAATCACTGTTGAAGGAATACTTATGGAAGATCCTTGGAGTATGTATCTCGTCAATGAGGAGGATCAAACAACTAGTACACATGAAAATGATAATAAGTTCATCCAAAATTATGAGAGTGATTGTGTGAGGAGATTTAATTCTTCCCTATCTTTTGATGACCTTGATCCTTGAAGTGAGATGGATTCAACAACTTATGAAACTCCTCTACATAGTGCAAACCTGATGGAAGTGAAGAATGGATTCATCGATGCATTCATAGATTCTTTCATGATGGTGAATGAGGAAGAGACACACCTTGATGGGTTAGTGCAAGAAGATATTTCTGCTGATTTAAGTGGTGGACGGATTGAAACAAGCGACATGCTTCAAAATGAGATTGCCAATGAATCTTGTGGTCAAAGACAAGGGCTTAAATGGAAAAATGAAATTTTAAGGGGAGAAGTTCAAGTAGATGTACAGATCAGTCAAGTGCTCCCTGGGGAGATTCATGATGGAGTACATTTGAATGAAGCAGAGGAATGCCAAGAAAGCAACCAAGAGGAATTTGAATTGGGAAAGTGCTTTCCTCCCTTTGACCCTCGATGTTCAAGTGAGTTTGAAGGAAATCCTTGTTCACCATGTGCCAGTATCCCTGACATCAATGATGATAAGCTAGAGGTAGACCCTCAAGCCCAAGGGGATCACATGCTTCAAGAGGATGTTCAAAGTGAGACTTCGTCTCAAGAAATTCAAAAAAAATTTGACTTTGTGCCTGAGATGAATACACAGATGATGGTGAGTGAATATCCTAACTGCAAGACGGGCCTTGATTCAGTGGTGTTCCAAGAGTTGAGGCCTCATAAAGAGGAGGTCATATACCACTAGCCTGCATTGGTAACGAGCAATCTTCAGAATCAGGTGGTGTCCTTTCATTATCCTTTGTATTTTAATAATTTTCAGTTTGATTATGGTGTAGAGGATAGTAAAACTTGTTTGTGGGTAAATCATGACAAAACTGAGAACCCACAGTTGATAATATTTCAAGCTTTATGCCCTCAAAATGAACTTATTTCCCATGAACTTCACATTTCTGAGTATAAAGATAAATTTTCTAGGCTTAGAACTGTGCCTAGTAAGTTAAGATTGTTGCACATAATGAAAAAAATCATTCAAGTCAATGTACAATTTTTTTATTTTTTTTACAGTCTTGTGTTTGCAAAGTTTGGCTTCGGAGCTAGTTTAGGATTAGGATTAGTTAGTGTTAATTTTTGGTTTAGTTAGTTTTCTTTATTTTATGTTTGTAGATAGTTTGTTTCTCTGTTTGTAAATATTTTGTTTGCTTGTAAATAGCTTTGTTGTTTGTTTGTTTGTCCTTTTCTTTTTATCTTTTGTTTCTTTTGTTGTTTTTGTTTCTATTTTGTTTTGTTCTTTGGGGTTTATCTGTTTTGTTCCATCTTAAAGTAGTTGGTTGTTATCTGAAGCATGCTTTGGTCATTCAAAGAGAAGTGGTTTAGATTTTTTCAGGTTTCCTGATTGGATGATTTTGTCCTTAATTCGTTGTTTCATGCTTGTTGTCAATAAAAGTTGTGGAAAGTTTTGAAACAAGGTGCTAAGTAAGTAACCTTCATCAACTCCCCTGAATCTGTCACAAATAATTAAGATCATCTCCTCTTGTAATGGTATATTTCTCCTGGGACTATGGTGTTGTAAGGTTTGAGTGAAAAATCCAATCTCCCAAGTGTTGTTATGAGGTCCATGGTAGTTTTTAACCCAGTTCAGATGTTAAACATCTAACATATTGAGAAAGAATCAAGTGAAATATCTGAAACTCCAAAAGAAAAGAAAAGAATTCTCAAAAGAAGAAGAGTCAATATGAATGGGTGATTCCAGTATCTCTACCGGAGCTATGGATGCCTGTCTGGCAGTAGAGAAATGTTGTGAGAGAACTAGAGGTATCTCTGTCGAGGCTATGGACACCTGACTGGCAGCAGAGCAATGCCCGGGATATCATTGCACAAAGGAAATCAACTCATGTAGCTCAAATCTTGCACATTGTTGTTTGAAAGATGAGGAAAACTTTTTAAAAGAGTGATGGACAATCAAGCACACACATAGATTCAAGGGTGGCCATTGATTGACTTACATTTGAGATTCTAGCTCTACCTTTCTTGTTATAACTGACCCAACTGGAGTTGTGCCATTCATGAACGAAGAGTTTTGGGTAGCTAAATCCTTCAGATTCATGAAAATGGTTAAACCATTTTCCCAGCCAAGTCGCCATTTGTTATGCCTTGCATAACCACCCCACTTTGATCTGGATCAAAATGGGTCCCCCTTTGTCTTTTCCCTTTGGCCTTCGATTTTCTTCCTTAGGCTTTTTCCTTTCAAAGTTCTGTCAGAGGTGGAACCGGGACCAATACCGGACTTGGAAATTCCTTCTAAATTTGGGTCTTGTTCCTTCCCCAATTCCTTTTCTGACAGACCTTGGTTTCATTTCTTTTATTCTTTGTCGGAGTCGGGTCCGGGACCAAGTTCAGAATGTTGAACTTTCTCAAGTTCCTCATTTTGGTCCCATCCCGGGTCTGACCCCTCCTTTTCTTTTCTCTTCATTGGTCTTTGTCAGTTTGTTTCCTTTGCCTTAGGTGTTTTCTTTTCGACCTTGGGCATCTTTTCCTTGTTGTTTTGGCGGGCCCGATGCCGGATCGGATTCCAAACTTGGAATTCCTTCTGAGTTCTGTTGTCTCTTTCTTCCCCGACCCCGGTTCCGCCACTTTGGTCTTTGCTGCCTTGTCTCTTTTTGGTGTTTTTTTTCCCTGGACTTGGAATTGGAACAAAATCCAAACTCGAAACTTGTAGAAAGTTTCTAGTTTGGATTTGGTTCTGATCCCAATTTCGCTTCTCTTTCTTTTCTTTTTTGTTTCTTTTGATTTTTTGTGGGGTTTTCCTTCCCCTTTTCTCTTTCTTTATGTTCCTTTCTTCCTCCTTTTTTGGATGACATCAGAGGTAGGTTCGGAACGGAATCTGAACTCGAAACTTGGAGAAGTTTTTGGTTCCCATTCGGATTTGGTTCCGACCCTGGTTCTGCCTGGTTCATCATTTTGCTCTGGCTCCGTCAGTGTTTTGTTCCCATCCTTTGTGTTTTAGGTTTCTTTTGCGGGAGCGGAATTGGGATGGGGTTTGAAGTGGGAAATGGTGATCGATCTCGTAGCTTGTTCCCATCCTAACTCTGGTCCCAGTTCTATTTTATTTTTGGTTCTGACCCCGTCAGTTTTTGACGGGGGGTGTTGTTTTTGGGTCGTATTTTGTCCCGATCCTGGTTTCATTGGGACTCATCTAAATTTCCCTCTCGTGTGGTCCCGGTTCGGATTTGGTCTCGCCTCTGCCAGTTTTAAAAGGGAAGTGTGTTCCCATTTCAGTTTTGGTTTCACCTCTGCCTGAGTGGTGTTTCTTTTCAATGAAATTAAAGACATGATAAATAATGTTATATTTTAGTTACCTTTGGGAACTAATGGAAGAATCTGTTTTGTAGGATCAGGTTATTTATCTGAAGATATCTCTTAAGGGAGTTTTTCCAAAGGATCTGAGTTTGGAAAGAACTCTGGCCAAAGGAATGGGGTCTTGTCAACCCAATTGGGTCCCACCGACATATTTTGTGCCTTTGGTATAACATGTTGAGCACGGCATAACGTCTCACCAACTGAGGTGAGGTCATAGCGACAAGGAGGAAGCTCGGTGAGAGTGAAAGAAATCGGCAAAAGGTCCTGCTGATACACAAGAGTCTCGACGACATGCAAGGGGATTCGCCATAAGTCTTGTCAACAAAGGTTCCCCAAGGGTTTTCGGGGAAGATTTAGACTCTCGCTGGGAAGTCTGGGCGACCACGGGGAGCTACACCGAAACAGAATGAGCTCATCACCGAGAAAACAAAAGGCCACTATAACGTCTCCCCGACTCATGAGGGTCACACTGAAACAAAGGGAAATCAGAGAGACTCTAGAAACATAAAGGGATTTGATGAAGGGTCTTACCGATGCAAAATGAGCTTGATGAAAGATCCTGAGCTCAGCATGATGTCTTGCCGACCCGATAGGGTCTTCCCGATGCAAAGTGGGTTTGGTAAGAAAAGAGGAGTTTGGGGTAAGTTCTCCCCGAAGTGATGAACTCTCACCAACATAAGAATGAGCGAGCAAGGAGAAAAGAGGAAGTCACTAGGAAGTCTGGGTAACCACGCCGGAGTCTTACCGAAGAAAAAAAGGAGCTTGAGCTCGGAGAAGGGGAGTGAACTCGCCGAGAGGAAGACTTTTCCATGTGGTCTTGCTGAAAGAATGCAGTCTTGCCAATGGTCTTTGAGAGATCGGTATGACCTCTGTGGCTCACCGGAACCTCACACCGACTGGCCCAAGCTACACCGATGAACTTGCAGAGAGCGGATCTGGAGCGGGAAGAGTGCTAAACGAGGGAGGAGACAAGTTCGTGAGTCAAACTAACAACTGGTATCTACTGACAGAGGTAGCTAAGCATTAGTGGCGATATTTTGGGGCACTCGAGGCAGCTCCGTTGGAGGTCAAAAATGGACATGGAGGCCAGAAATAAGTGCAGTAGCTGCAAAAGATCTGCAAAGCACCTCAGAAGACAATCTTCACTGACATAAGATAGCAAGGATTTAGATTTATTGTAGAATCCAACTTTCTTCAAAGGATCTGAACGCCGACTCTCCTATCAGCAGATATTCTGTAAACCCTAATATGTGGGACAACACATTCTTTTGGGTACATTCTGTATATATATGACATTCGTGCTTCTTTGTAAGGGTTAGAACGTTTAGATTAGAATTAAGAGCTTTAGAGCTTCTATAGTTAGAAATAGGAATAGAGGGGATAAGAGTTGATCTTGATTCTCAGTAATGAGAGCTTCTTTTTTCTTCTCAGTTAGAAGTTAGAATTAGAATAGATTAATGTATCTTTCAGTTTTCTTAGTGTAAATGGAAACAATTTGGAGCCACAGATTTTCTTTACACCGGTGATTGTGCCAAATTTGTAAATGTTGTCTATCTTTTTCACTGATAGTAGGGGCAACCAAATTTTAATCTACTTCAGATTGTGTTTTAGAATGGTGTTTCTTTTGAGTTAATCATTTGATTTGGGAAGCTTTCAGGGAATGGAATTTGATTTTGTGTTTTGTTTAAATAGTGATTTGTAATCTGCTATTGAAATCAGCACTGTGAATGAATGAAGCTATGTGTTATTCACAAGTTAATTCTATTCTTCAGTTTTAATTAGGAATTCCTTGAAAGGCAACAGGTCTGGTTAATTCAGATGAAGTGTCATTCTTTTATGTCCCAAAGTCCTGATCCATCTTTTTCTATTTCTTTGAAAACCCCGGTTAGAGTAGATTTAAATTCATGTTTAACCCACAACAATCCAAAAGCTCAACACCAACAAGCCCCTTGAATATTACTATTGCATTGACCACTGAGTAACATCAGCATAGTTGAGACCCAACTACCAAGACCTTAGGAGCTAAGGCATTCATGTGCTGCCTTTCTCTTTCAGGAGAAGCAAAGTAGCAATACTCCATTTAGCATTGTTGTGGTGCCAAAATCACCATCAACACATACCAGTGCCAACATCCAATATGGGGCAAAGGATTTTCTTGAATATATCCCCCTAGGTCAATGGTCTGAGATCAATTCTCAGAGGAATTACCAGAAGTGGATTCTGCTGCAGACTTACTTCCTTCTTCAGACTCACTCTTTTTTGCCCATGTTTTCTTCATATGATCCCTTATCTCTTCCACAGTCACTTTTTCTTTTCCTTTATCATTCTTTTGAGAGATTATGCTCCTATATACCAGACCTCGCCTATCCATATTTATGTTTTGATAGAATCTTGCAATATTCCCAACTCTGTTGCAATGATAGCACACAAGATTTCTTTGTTTCATTATATCTTTCCATTGATTGTCTCTAGATCTGCAATGTTTAGAAATGTGCCCAAGCCTTCCACTGGTGTAACATTTAGTGCTCCTTATAGTAAGAGAGTTTTTTGAGTTACTTCTGCACTCAATTGAAGTGTGTCCAAACTTATTACAGCTAAAGCATTGACTGGAAAATGATGGATTTCTTGAATTTACTTTAATTCTACACTGAGATGCCATATGACCAATTTTTTTACAAACAAAGCATTGACCATTAAAATTTTGATCATTAGGTTGTCTTACTAGATGTCTTCTTCCTTTGTTCATTTGATTCCTTTTCTTAAAATCATTCTATTTAGATCGAGAGCTTTCTCCCTTTTCATATCCAAGACCTCTTCTGTCGTTTGCATCCTTTTATCCATTAGTACAACCACAAGAAGAAATCATTCATAACACCATGACACCAATATTTTTACATGGAAAACCCTATTAGGGGAAAAACCACAGTGGAGGTTAATCCACAATTGTATACTCTGTTAAAAGTATGGAAATAAAAAGGGAATGCACTTGCATTTAGGCTCACTGCTCAAAATAAAGAAGGCTCACTTCCTTATAGAAAGTTTGTATTACAACAAAAAGATGAACTGAAATGATAGCATCTCTAAATGCCTAGTTATAGTTCCAATTAATCTCTCAAAACAATATCTTGACCTTCTGTCAGATTTGACACTTAAGCTCTATTCTACTCTGTTCACATCACCACATACCAAACTCACCAACCACTACTCACACACCAAAATTAATTCACCGAACTCGTATATATCCACTGCCGAAGATCATTAGTTGCTTCATGTCGGCTTCAACCAAATATAAAATATTCATCACTTAGTCGGCTCAATTCTCCAACAACGCTTAATGTGTATCTTCCAAAGTTGGCTACAGCTTAGTTGGGACCCAAGCAAAATGTCCAAGCACAAAAAAAATTGCACAAACACTTCTTATGCATCCACACACATTGCATGCATCATGTCGGCCTTCATGCACTGATCAATAGAAAATTATCCTACTAGACCTCCAAGCTTACACTCCGATTAATGTGCCATCATAAAACTCATCAATAAGGTATAATAGATACATAACATCCTTCATCTGAGATGCACAACCCAAAATTATGATCTGGTAAAACATCATACTAACTGGATGCCCTATTCTCCATTCATTGCTCCAGTAATACCCTGTTCTCCACTTTGTCTGCCAGTATGAACTTATCCAGATCTACAGATTGAAGGGATAACTTGGGTTGCCATCAATGAAAACACTATATGCTAGCAAACTCCCCAAAATTCCAACAAGAGATGTCAAAAATATGAAAGAAAGGTTATCACCAATTTTGATACAACTGCACTCACACAAACTTCTCATAGACATGTAACAAGTCTTTTGTTGAAAGAATTCAAGTATATTGGTGAAAAATATTGTACAAAATTCAAGTTCGTCGGTGAAAAATTGTATATTTTAGTTATAGATTGTACTCATTGTCAAATTGAGTATACATTACTTTATCACATTACTATTGATTACTTGTGGAAATTGTTTCAAGTACAAACCCACTGATTTGAAATGCAATATTTTATTTTGTTATAAATTATGAAATCTCAATATTTTATTTTGTTATAAATTACGATTCAATCTCATCTAAACAAAATTTGATTAGTTGATATGCTATATTTTGTGTTTGCTTCTAGCCTAGATGTTGTCTCACATCTGAATGTTGTCTCACACTAGCATATATGAAACTTTCACTCCAAACAGCTAGTTGTATCCAATATTTAGGTAATTAGTCGATAGCTTATGTCAACAAAATTAACCCGTATCTCTATTTGAAAGCATTCAATGTAGCTTTACCACTGTTCTAGTAGGTATACATATACTACATGTCATATCAAATCACTGTCCAATATCAAATAATGGATTTCTTTGCTTAACCTTCTCTCCAACTGCTTAGTTCATTTACTCTTGATCACCATCAATGTATAAATTTATATTTTCTATTTGTGATCGATGATGTAGTATAGGTTAACTACACTTTATCTATATGGATTTGAAGCATATTTAAGCCAATATGCATCAATCCCAATAAGATCATTCAATATAAACAAAATGAATAAGCCATTAAAACTAGCATTCTAAAGCATGAAAGCTTGATAAAAATCTACTCTAAGAAATTGAAACTTATCCTATGGGGGAGTGGTGTCTCATTGAAGTTGAATGGTGACCCTTTCCCAATCCTTTGGATAATGAGCTTGTTTCAATCAGTTTTATTGAAATTTTTTGATGAAACTGATGAAAGATGTGTTGTAAAACATGATGAAAGTTATTTCAACATGATAAATGTTAAGATGATAGATGTAAGTTTAGGAAATCTATGCTAAATGCATGCAAACTTCGAAAGATTAAAGCCCTAGTTTCAAAATATGCTAAATGGATGCAACTAAGTTAACATGGAAGCCATTAATGGAAGCTAAGCTAAAGATGCATGTAAAATAACCTAAAATACTTTTGAAACATAAAATGTGAGTGCAAATGGATGTGATTCTCAATAGCATAAGTTTTCTTTGAAAATATGGATCCATTTGTCTCTAAATAGTGATGTATTTATAAGAGAGCAAATGAAAAATCAATGGCAGAGATCAATTTGATTAATCAATGGTCAATAATGAATGAAGGGTGAAACATGGATTAATGATTCTCATCAATGGATGGGAATCAAAGATCACATGGATCAAAGAAAGCATCAAGGGTTGAGAATGATTTCAACAAACACACTTTGTAACAAATTTGAAAGTCTACTACAAATTTTGTTTGAAAGAATATTCCATTTGTTGGAGCCAAATAGGAGAATATTCCTTTGGAATATTCCCTATGCAAGTGGATGGGAGGGAAATTAACAATTTAGTTAATTAAAACTAAATTTGGATGTGCAAGATGGAGAATAATATGATATTCATTAAATTATGGATTTATTTAATGAAAAGGGGAATGCAAAATGATATTTAATTAAATAGTTTATGTTTATTTAATTAAATAAGATGACAAAGGGGTTAAATTAAATAATTTGATTTATTCAATTTAAAGGGTGAAATGTTAGTGTGAGACAGGGTGAATTAGCCCAATTAGGTCAATTAGATTAATAGATGAAAATGACTCATTTAATTAAATAATTAGGCTTATTTTTAATTAAACAAGCAAAAAGAGGATGGCTTTCAGGATGAAATAGTGTTAATAAATTGGATTCAAGTGTGTACATTATTCAGGACATTTTTAAGTGTCTACATTTCCCCGCTCTTTGAAGTAAGGTACCTATTATGTTGGTTCAAATACTGACACTTTCAAATTAAAACTACTATAGATGAAGGACAATCAACATGAAAACAAACCCAAAACGAAAATCATTCTTCCATGTTCTTCATAGTTGCTCCAAAATGCACTTTTAGCAGACCTAGCAATTAACCTACTTGGAGACCTTGATTCAACACAATGTAGAGATAGTATGAACATCATGGAAGAATTTTCTAAGGGAATTGAATGGTCATAACAACTTTTTTGTGGAGACTCAACAATGCAACAATTCATGGGGCTTACAAGATTTGTGTTGTTCAAACTAGGAAAGGAAACATTAATGGCCTAAAGAAAAATCAATAAATATTTCTTCAAACCCTCAACCACTGGCTTGGAGGCCTTCATTGAATATTTCAAAGGTGTTTCCATCGGGTATTCACTACCAAGACTCATTGAAAGCACCAACTTTCTTGGACACTAGCACCTGTTTATGACTATAAAAATAGTCCTCTTGGGATAGTCATAAAATGACTTATATTAACCCTTCAAAAATGCTCAAAACCTAAAGGTACAGGTCTGCAAGACCTCTCCACATATTCCCAACACCTTCACCAACCATAAAGAACCCAAACCACTCCTTATTTCACTCAAAAATCATAAAAAAACATTGCTTCAATTCATTCCAAATTTCAAAAAAAAATACAACCATGCTTCCATGATGCAAAGGTAGGGTTTACTTGGTTTCAACAACAACAATGGGTAAAGGCTTTGAGGACTCCAAACATAGTTGAACATTTAATGGCTTGGCCATGGATTTGTCTTAGGACTTCTTGGCAGGGTTAAGGCACAATAGTGGTTTACAATTAAACAGAGGAAGGAAAATTCATTTTTTTGTGTTTGCACTATGTCAAGGTGTTCACTCGAACTAACATGTTTGAACGAACCCTCTAAGGAATTCGTTCGAACCACATGGTTCGAATGAACCTCCAGTTTGAATGAACCCCCCAATAGTGTAAGGAAAAAATAATATTTTAAGGGGTTCGAACGAATGGGGGTTCATTCAAACCCCTTGAAATAGGGCTTTTAAAAAGCTTTTATCACTGTCGAATTGACATTCTTTTTCTACATGCGGGGAACATGAACAGAGCTTGCACAAATCGAACGTTGAACAATGAACGATGAACTTCTAGGGGAAAAAATGTGCACCACCATGCCACAATTCATCAACCTCGACCTCCATAGCAGTAGGTTGGTAAACTTCACTGCAATTTGTTGATTTCGAATTGCATTTGTTTGAAAATTTGTAAACCCTAAATGTTAAATGTGATAAAACAAATCATTTTATCATAGAATTCCATGAGACCAAATTTATGTGTGTTTCCTTTAAAATGAAGGTGTAAGAACTTATGAAAAGCAGCAACATAATCAAGAGACTAAACATAGCACAAAAGAGAGAGACAATATGAGAGAATATGAATACTGTATTCTCAATATGCATGAAGATAGACTATGAAGATGGAAAATTACAAGCATGTACAAGGCTTGCTTATAAAGGAAAGCTAGGACACAATGAAGGGACATGAATGAGACAAGTCCCAATCATGTGTAGGGTAGGTTGAAAGAAATAAGAGATAATTCCATGAAAGGTGGATCACCCACCTAAAGCGGAATTATCATGCCACGAAAGGTGGAGATAAAAAGGCAATAAATAGATCACACCACAAAGAGTGGAATTTCTCCTAAACACACTTCCCTAAGTGTCCAACTCATATCTCTCAATGTATGCACAAACCTAGATGCAAGATGAAAATAACTAGGTGTCACAAGTGCAACCTATAATGATATGCATTCCCTAAATAAGCTTAAGTAAAGTGTAATAAGTAAAATACCTATTTACACAAACAAAATGCATTCCATGAGACCAAACAAATTTGATATTTAATTTTCAATATACCCTGTTTCAAAGCTCCCATTTTGGCGCACAGAGGGTGAAGGTTGTGGAATTTGGCTTTACAGCTGCCAATTGCATTTGCTTGAATGTTTTTAAAGCCTTTTCAACAAACTTAATTTCTACATAACTTGCAAGACAATCCTCTTCCATTATGCTTTGATGAATGTTCATACCTTGTTCCATAGCTCCAATTTTGGCACAGGTAGGGAGAATGTTGAATTTGGCTTTGCAGCTTCCAATTCCATTTGCTTGAAAGCTTCTACAATCTTATCAACAAACCCATTTTGTGCATATCCTGCAATCTTTACATTCCATTAAAGATGACATTTCTTCCAAGTATTATGTCAAACAATTAACGTGCCTTGTCTATGCTTCTATGTTTTGTATACATTTCTACTAGGGCACTTGTCAATTGCATTTTCTTGAATGTTTCTAAAGCCTTAGGTGTTAACATATTTATTTGAGGCATTATGTCAAATAGTTCATGTACCTTATCCAAGCTTCCACATTTTGCATACATGTCTACCAGGGCACTTGCAACTACAACATCTGGTAAAATTCCCCCTTCCTTGATGATGTGATTGATGTCCATACCCTATTCCAAAGCTCCCATTTTGACACAAGCAGAGGGAAGGTTGTGGAATTTGACTTTAGCTACCAATTGCATTTTCTTGAAAGTTTCTAAAGCCTTTTCAACAAACCCATTTGCTACATATGTTAGAATCATGGCATTCCATAAGACCCCATTTTGTGAATATCTTGTAGTTACATTGAATGAATCAATGATAAATAGTGAATTGTATGGAACACACAATCCTATTTTTGTATTCTTCAATGATTAAATAAACTCATTTAATCAAGAATTCAATAATGATGGTTTAATGGGGCTTTGGTGATATATCCTGTAAACTTATGTGTGCAAACTATAAAGTCTTTGATTCCCTTAATGACATGTGTAATTATAGTCAAAAAATTGGTTCCCTAAGGAATAAATCTAAGTATACTTATATGTTTCAATGATAAAGAGAACTCTCCCTATTTAGTTCAAGAAAGTAACTTTCTATCATAGAGTTGTTTTCATCACCATGTTTGGTAAAATATAATGAAATTAAGATATTAGTAACCATTGATGCTTATTACATTGTACAATTCTAAAATTTTGATCTATCCTTGAATTTGTAAAATTCAAATATTTTATTCTTGTAATAAAATTTCCATAATGTTTGTACATACAATAGGAAACTTGGTAACATTGAAGAAAATCATTGAAACTTGCAATGCTATAAGGAAATTTGACTTGATCCCTTCTTGTGCATAGTCAAGCCTCATTGATCAATTCCTTGATTTTGATAACGTTTAGAAGACAACAAGTAGCAAATGTGATTGGGATTATACGTACATGTAATTATGCTTAGTGCTTGAAATTTAAGATTTTTTGTAATGGAATGTGATGCATTTTCCATGTTAAAGAGACCTAGTGTAAGAAAGTTAGGGTTTTAAGCTTTTTTTGATACAAGGGTTTGTGTAGTTGATGTGACTAATGCAAGAGATTATGTAGTGATAATTGACTAATTATTTGTAAAAGAAAGACAAAGTTGGGTTTTCTTAAAAATGGATCAAATTTATAGATTTATTGAGGATATAGATGACCCAGGGTGATGTCCTTTTACACATGTCCAAGGGAATAATTTGAAAGTTTTGGCATAAAAATTGATGGGTAAAGACAAGTTGGAACTCAAAATTTGGGAAAATCCTCACCTACGAATTTGAACTAGGTCAAGACACTTGCATTTTTGAATCTAGCAAAGAAAATTTAATGTTCTAAAATATTGAATTATTTTTAGCAAGGATAACATGATATTTTTTAAGTACAAGCTTAAGTTTAAATCTTGCAAGAAAGCTAAATTGAAATCAAAATTATATGTTTGAGGCAATGCATATAAGACACCCATATAAAATAGTACAAAAGAAAGAGAAAAAATGTAAAGAATACACTTGTAACCTATACAAGAGCATTAAAATTTGGAAATTAAACATAAAGAATAATAGGATTTATATTAAATACATTATGTCAAATAGTTCATGTACCTTATCCAAGCTTCCACATTTTGCATACATGTCTACCAGGGCACTTGCAACTACAACATCTGGTAAAATTCCCCCTTCCTTGATGAGGTGATTGATGTCCATACCCTATTCCAAAGCTCCCATTTTGACACAAGCAGAGGAAAGGTTGTGGAATTTGACTTTAACTACCAATTGCAATTTCTTGAAAGTTTCTAAAGCCTTTTCAACAAACCCATTTGCTACATATGTTAGAATCATGGCATTCCATAAGACCCCATTTTGTGAATATCCTATAGTTACATTGAATGAATCAATGATAAATAATGAATTATATGGAACACTATTTTTGTATTCTTCAATGATTAAATAAACTCATGCAATCAAGAATTCAATAATGATGGTTTAATGGGGCTTTGGTGATATATCCTGTAAACTTATATGTGCAAACTATAAAGTCTTTGATTCCCTTAATGACATGTGTAATTATAGTCAAAAAATTGGTTCCCTAAGGAATAAATCGAAGTATACCTATATGTTTCAATGATAAAGAGAACTCTCCCTATTTAGTTCAAGAAAGTAACTTTCTATCATAGAGTTGTTTTCATCACCATGTTTGGTAAAATATAATGAAATTAAGATATTAGTAACCATTAATGCTTATTACATTGTACAATTCTAAAATTTTGATCTATCCGTGAACTTGTAAAATTCAAATATTTTATTCTTGTAATAAAATTTCCATAATGTTTGTACATACAATAGGAAACTTGGTAACATTGAAGAAAATCATTGAAACTTGCAATGCTATAAGGAAATTTGACTTGATCCCTTCTTGTGCATAGTCAAGCCTCATTGATCAATTCCTTGATTTTGATAACATTTAGAAGACAACAAGTAGCAAATGTGATTGGGATTATACATATGTAATTATGCTTAGTGCTTGAAATTTAAGATTTTGTGTAATGGAATGTGATGCATTGTCCATGTTAAAGAGACCTAGTGTAAGAAAGTTAGGGTTTTAAGATTTTTTTGATACAAGGGTTGGTGTAGTTGATGTGACTAATGCAAGAGATTATGTAGTGATAATTGACTAATTATTTGTAAAAGAAAGACAAAGTTGGGTTTTCTTAAAAATGGATCAAATTTATAGATTTATTGAGGATATAGATGACCCAGGGTGATGTCCTTTTACACATGTCCAAGGGAATAATTTGAAAGTTTTGGCATAAAAATTGATGGGTAAAGACAAGTTGGAACTCAAAATTTGGGAAAATCCTCACCTACGAATTTGAACTAGGTCAAGACACTTGCATTTTTGAATCTAGCAAAGAAAATTTAATGTTCTAAAATATTGAATTATTTTTAGCAAGGATAACATGATATTTTTTAAGTACAAGCTTAAGTTTAAATCTTGCAAGAAAGCTAAATTGAAATCAAAATTATATGTTTGAGGCAATGCATATAAGACACCCATATAAAATAGTACAAAAGAAAGAGAAAAAATGTAAAGAATACACTTGTAACCTATACAAGAGCATTAAAATTTGGAAATTAAACATAAAGAATAATAGGATTTATATTAAATACATTATGTCAAATAGTTCATGTACCTTATCCAAGCTTCCACATTTTGCATACATGTCTACCAGGGCACTTGCAACTACAACATCTGGTAAAATTCCCCCTTCCTTGATGATGTGATTGATGTCCATACCCTATTCCAAAGCTCCCATTTTGACACAAGCAGAGGGAAGGTTGTGGAATTTGACTTTAGCTACCAATTGCATTTTCTTGAAAGTTTCTAAAGCCTTTTCAACAAACCCATTTGCTACATATGTTAGAATCATGGCATTCCATAAGACCCCATTTTGTGAATATCTTGTAGTTACATTGAATGAATCAATGATAAATAGTGAATTGTATGGAACACACAATCCTATTTTTGTATTCTTCAATGATTAAATAAACTCATTTAATCAAGAATTCAATAATGATGGTTTAATGGGGCTTTGGTGATATATCCTGTAAACTTATGTGTGCAAACTATAAAGTCTTTGATTCCCTTAATGACATGTGTAATTATAGTCAAAAAATTGGTTCCCTAAGGAATAAATCTAAGTATACTTATATGTTTCAATGATAAAGAGAACTCTCCCTATTTAGTTCAAGAAAGTAACTTTCTATCATAGAGTTGTTTTCATCACCATGTTTGGTAAAATATAATGAAATTAAGATATTAGTAACCATTGATGCTTATTACATTGTACAATTCTAAAATTTTGATCTATCCTTGAATTTGTAAAATTCAAATATTTTATTCTTGTAATAAAATTTCCATAATGTTTGTACATACAATAGGAAACTTGGTAACATTGAAGAAAATCATTGAAACTTGCAATGCTATAAGGAAATTTGACTTGATCCCTTCTTGTGCATAGTCAAGCCTCATTGATCAATTCCTTGATTTTGATAACGTTTAGAAGACAACAAGTAGCAAATGTGATTGGGATTATACGCATGTAATTATGCTTAGTGCTTGAAATTTAAGATTTTGTAATGGAATGTGATGCATTTTCCATGTTAAAGAGACCTAGTGTAAGAAAGTTAGGGTTTTAAGCTTTTTTTGATACAAGGGTTTGTGTAGTTGATGTGACTAATGCAAGAGATTATGTAGTGATAATTGACTAATTATTTGTAAAAGAAAGACAAAGTTGGGTTTTCTTAAAAATGGATCAAATTTATAGATTTATTGAGGATATAGATGACCCAGGGTGATGTCCTTTTACACATGTCCAAGGGAATAATTTGAAAGTTTTGGCATAAAAATTGATGGGTAAAGACAAGTTGGAACTCAAAATTTGGGAAAATCCTCACCTACGAATTTGAACTAGGTCAAGACACTTGCATTTTTGAATCTAGCAAAGAAAATTTAAAGTTCTAAAAGATTGAATTATTTTTAGCAAGGATAACATGATATTTTTTAAGTACAAGCTTAAGTTTAAATCTTGCAAGAAAGCTAAATTGAAATCAAAATTATATGTTTGAGGCAATGCATATAAGACACCCATACAAAATAATACAAAAGAAAGAGAAAAAATGTAAAGAATACACTTGTAACCTATACAAGAGCATTAAAATTTGAAAATTAAACATAAAGAATAATAGGATCTATATTAAATACATAAGGCTATTATGTAATATCAAAAAACACATTTTAAAGTCTAAAAGGACACTTGACTAAAGGGTAAATACCCTTCCTTGATGATGAATTAGAAATACAAAATTCCAAAGCCCCCATTTTACAAAGACCAATAAAGAGAAAAAAGGATCAATCATGTTGGCATGAAACAACAACAAGAAAAATATAGTTGTAAGTTAGAAAAAAAAATTAGAAATACTCCACCAATAGTGGCAATGTAGAATAAAGAGGTTCGTTTTCCCAAAAAAATTAGTAGATCTATCATTTCACAAATTAAATCCAAAATTTTTCAAGGAAATATATCTTATTGTCAACCTTATCCTTTTCCATGAATGAACCTAGTTCCTTTCTAATGGAGTTTCCATCTTTAGTTTCCAAACTTGAGACCAAAGGGAATAAATGGTTCCTATAATCTTCTAAACTTGAACCTTCTGTTGGCTACCGTTGCACCAAAAGATCGACCTGCTAATGCCCGATACAACCACTTGACTTAACAAGCATGGGAGGCAGTTAAGCCCTTATCATAAACCACCGCAGCACTACGTTGAACAAGGAGACCAAGGGCACACACCTTGCAACAATCCCCCCTGCATAAGTGCGGGGGTGTGAACCCATGACCTTGGTTCTAATACCAATTGTTGGCTATCATTTCACCAAAAGATTGAATTGTTAATACCCGATACAACCACTTGACTTAACAAGCATGAGAAACAGTTAAGCCCTTGTCATAAACCATCGTAGCATTGTGCTGAACAAGAAGACCAATTACGCACACCTTGTAACACCTTCTTCATATTTTTAGATTATTAAAAGGAATACCAAGAGGTGAATGTTGCAATTCAAGAGAATGGTAGATGCAATGAACTCTAACTAATCCATCTCTAACATGATTCTTGTCTCTACCAATCTCCTCTAAATTTCTCTTGACAAGACCTTCTAAATTAGTCATGTCTACAAGAGAATCAACCACCCCTGGATTATTCCCAAAGGGAGCCTCAACCAAATCCTAAGGTAAACAAATCTCCATCTCATCCTTATGCATTTTTTTCAACCTTGCCTTCCTCTAAAATTCCTACAGCTATAAAATACATAGCTAGACACATAACAATGGTGAAAACATAAGAAAATCCTATAGCGTGACATGTTGAACCCAAGTAACCAAATTCAAAATTAATTTAATCTATAAGTATAAATAGTTTGATGGTAGAAACTTTATACATATAAAAATATGATAAATGCGTGATTATTTTGCTTTCCAATCTATAAATTTTTGATGTGCTTGGCTATATAATTGAGATGATTCACTCATAATGTAATGATAAAATTTTAGTATGTATCAAAGAAATATTTCTAAGACATTGCTACCATTCTACATAACTCTCATGGAAATAAGAATATTATTTTATTTTAACTAAATATTTTGTGTACTCTATCTTGAATTACTAATTAATTTTGAATTATATACTTATAATTTAAAATAAAAGAATCCTTTGTAACATAGAATAGATAGGTTAATTAATGAAATAAAATATGTTTTTATATTAAGAAAAAATTACAAATATATGAAACTCATATGAGAAATTGACTAAAACAACTCTATGTGAGAATTAAGATGAGAATAATTTATATACCTTCTTTCAATAATTAACATTAGATTAATACTTGGCTCATATTGTATAATCACACTTGAAACCAACAATGGAAGATTGAGCTTGTCTCAACTAAGAATTCCACCTTATAGATCACATTTATACTAGAGGCTAACAACTAAAGACCAAATTTCATAAATAAAGTTCATGTGTTATATATCATGCCTTTGAGGGGTTCACAAGTGTTAGTGTGAATAAATTTCTTGTACCTATCTAATTCATTCACTAGGTAATTAGGGGATATATTCACATGTTAAGTTTACTTAGGATATAAGATTCTTTCTAGAAGTCTCAGTTGGCTTTTCTAGAACTTATCTTATCTAGCTAGTATGGCTTGATTCCTAGGTGATTAGTTTGTTGGTTGTCTCATGTCATAGGATTAAGACACTTGTCATGATCTTTTCTAATTCTATCTCTCAACCTTTCCTTTATAAGCAAGGCATCTCATGTACATTTGCATATATTCAACCATTATTCAATCTTGCATTGTTGAAGCAAGTTTTCTTGCCATTCTCTCTTGTGGAAGTGGTTTTGGTCTAGCAACTATTCCTGGGGGTGTTGGCAAGTCACCATTTACTCCCACAACAAGTACCATGAGCCTTTTGAAATCCTGAACTCCATCTAAATGCATCCATTCCAAGACCATTGGGAGACCTGGGTATCCCACGTTCCTTAATTTCTTGTAGGAATTTAAGCAAGAGTAGGACATTGTGACTTTGGCACGTAAATTTAAATCTAAATGTGCATCCAAAAAATACAAATTCATAACTAAATTTAATTCAAAAAGTGGGCCATCTATGGCCTTCTATAAACTTCTCTAAGATGTCATTCCCATAAATGATAAATTAAAAGTTAAGTTATGACCTACACCAAAATGACATGAAATTATCTTTCTAAGATGTCATATTTTCGTAAATCCTTCAAAGAAATTTTTTAACTAATATTAAACACTCAAACAAATACATATATATGAATATACTTCATTTATAAATTCTTGGAATAAATCAATCCATCACAATTAAAATCTTAGACATCATGCATAATATTTTTGATGTATTCACAAAGCCACCTAGGGTCTCATAAGACTTGAGTAGGTGAACACCAATATGCATATCTAATGGTGGCATAAATGGAGGAGGATTAGGAGTAAGTTCATATATATATATATATATATATATATATTAATTATTTTGCAATCCAATATATTGGTTGGAGAGGTTGCATTTGAATAGAAGATGTGAAGATAAGGTCTATTAAAATATGACTCACCATCTTCTCTATTCTTAGGATTTTGGAGTATATCAAAATATCCAACCTATATTTCATTGTTGATCTCAACCAATCTTTGCTTCAAATTCTAAATCATCTACACAATCCTCCTTAAAATATTCAATATGTGAAACATAATTATGAGGAAGATACAAATAATCCTTGACATAGCTTTTTGTATCAAAGGATAATATGGTTCTATAATTTTAAACTATTTCAAATTTTGAAATCAAAATACAATCAATTATCTATTTAATCTCAATAATTGCAATTTTAAGGCAAACATAAATTACGCGAATCTTTTTAAGGTCTCTCATTATATTCAACTTACTCTAACTTAAATTTAAAAAAAAACATTAAAATCCACATAACAAATTTCAAAGACATAATATTATTACAATATTATTTAAAAATCTAATTGTAATGAATGTTATAGTAATAAAAATCCAAATTTTAAATCTATGAAAATATATAATGAAATGATCCTTAGTTTTCATATATCATTTGTGATGAGAATGCTAAATATTATAGTTTTTTAGGCCAATCTTAGGCACTAATTCACCACTGTTAAAATGATCCTTAGTTTATTCATTGTTTTTTTCAGGATTATAATTTTTTTTCAATTTCTATTAAACCAAACTCAAAATAGTGGTATAGATTAAGATTCTTGTCTTTATCCTACATTTGGGTTGTGTTTGATTAGATTTACTATCATATTTATAAGTTGTATTTTGTTATTATATATTTTTTAACATATATAAAATGTATGGTTGGATTAGTGAGATGTTTATAACAAGTATACAATATGAAGTCAAACTTTATTAGATTGATTCTTAATAAATTAGGAATAATGATTAAATTTATAGTTTTATACAATTTATAAGTATAAATAGTTTGATGGTAGAAACTTTATACATATAAAAATATGATAAATGTGTGATTATGTTGCTTTCCAATCTATAAATTTTTGATATGGCTAGCTACATAATTGAGATGATTCACTCATAATGTAATGATAAAAATTTAGTACATCAAAGAAATATTTCTGAGACATCAAGCTACCATTCTACATAACTCTCATGGAAATAAGAATACTATTTTATTTTAACTAAATATTGTGTGTACTCTATCTTGAATTACTAGTTAATTTTGAATTATATAATTATAATTTAAAATAAAAGCATCCTTTGTAACATAGAATAGATAGGTTAATTAATGAAATAAAATATGTTTTTATATTAAGAAAAAATTACAAATATATGGAACTCATATGAGAAATTGACTAAGACAACTCTATGTGAGAATTAAGATGAGAATAATATATACCTTCTTTCAAGAATTAACATTAGATTAATACTTGGCTCATATTGTATAATCTCACTAGAAACCAACAATGGAAGATTGGGAGTCTCAACTAAGAATTCCACCCTATAAATCACATTCATACTAGAAGCCAACAACTAAAGACCAAATTTCATAAATAGAGTTCATGTGTTATATGTCATGCCTTTGAGGGGCCCACAAGTACCATGAGCCTTTTGAAATCCTTCTCCATCTAAATGCACATCCATTCCAAGACCGTTGGGAGGTGGGTATCCCAATTTCCTTAATTTCTTGTAGGAATTTAATTTCAAGAGTAGGACATTGTGATAAGTTGGCATGTAAGATAAGGTAAACCCATAAAATTCATGTGTGTAGACCATTTGTAACTAAATTCAAGTGTTAAATTAATAGAAAAAGATAATTATTAAGAACTAAAATAAGGATCCAAACCATAAAGGAAAATAAAATATTAACTTAAAACCTCAATGTCAAAACAAGAGTTGAGATAAAATTAGACAAAATGTTAGTAGGAGGAATGATAAAAAAAATTTGAAGATGAGACTAAACAAAGAAATCACATTTTCTTCATCTATGATACCTAATATTCCATACAAATGTTCTTATTCTAGGTAAAATATGGGTTTTCAATATAATGACATGGCAAGAATATCACCTTAGTAGTTTTTGACATCTTTATTCTTGTCGTTCGTTATAAATTCACAAAATCACAAAATTTCTCAAAAAGTTGATAATTTAGGTAATTGATAGTTGATTTGAGATGTGGCCTCATTATATTCATTGAAACTTAAATTATGTGATAAATTTAATCATTCAATTAGGTGAAAGTGAAGGGTATTAATGTTTATTCAATTTTCAATTTTTAAAAGTTTAATTTTGATTAATCACTAATTCAATTTATATTGGTGGAAGATTTGAGGTAATATAAAAAATATGTACAAAGATTAAATCTTCATTTTCTCCTATTCTTTCATTATTTATTTCTTTTTGTACTAGGGTTAAATCTTCATCTAGGTTTGTTGTGTACTTATAAGAAACCTGTATTCCTTAGTATCATGTTCTTGTACATTGTATGGTAACTTTCATGATAAATATTGTGTGCTTGTCCCTTCCTCCTATCAATTTTTATTTATGGATATGAGGAAGTTTATTTCTAAATTTTTAGTTTCCTCCTTATCAAAATATTGCTTAAGTAATTTACAAATTATATTCAAATGAATGTTTTGATTATTAAAAACTATGATAGATGTTTGAATGTTATAGGTTCAATATATATATATATATATATATATATATATATATATATATATATATATCATTTGCATGTCTTGTAAATTTATTTAGAACTATTTTAGATTTTTATTCCCTAAGTCTCTAGATATATTAAATTTACCAAGGTCCGATTGCTCCTTTAGGTGTATATACATATATAACATGCAAAATGTAGATGTTCCACCTCCACCTCCAGAATCTTTGTTTGAAAATACTACTAGTGAGATTAAGAAATTGAGAGACTCATTAGTATGGTGAAACAGTGGGATATTAAGTTTGCATGTCAATATTACAAAAGTTTAGAAAAACTAAGAATGAACTTGGACATACTAGTGCATTTTCCCCGATAGAGTAAGCATTATTCTTCCCACATACAAGAATAAGTACATGGTGAGGTTCCCTTAAAATACAGTGAAAGTGTGACCAAAGAAATGATAAAAGAAAATTATTTTCCATTATATCAAAATGTAATAAGTAAGGGGTGATCCCATAATATGGTTTCATTTTTGGAAACCGACACCGAAATTATTATTTTAACTAAATCTCACATTCGAAAGCACCTATAGCAACCGAACCTTTGAGGAATTTGAAGATGGTGCAAACTATAGTCTCATGAAATTTTGTCTATAGATTCTAAAAATATTTTTTTCAAAATTTTTGGAATCAAATTGCACTTCTTTTTTTCATCTCCACTAAAATTGATTTTTTCAAAAACAATATTTTTAAAAGTGATGCACACCTATAACTGCATAACTTTTTTTCCATGAAGGATAAAATTATAATTCTTTCAAATTTAGATTTGTAACTCTGATATCTAGTGCTTCCACTTGGTTAGATAGTTTTTATTAATATTTTTTTCCTTAATCAAGTTTCAAATCAAACAATCACAATTGAACACTGGATAACCTAACTAACTTTTGTATATGTCAAAATTTAATTTAATTTTTTGTTGGATCAAGGACTTCAATATCTGGGCACTCATTTTTTCAATTTTTTTTGATAATCTCTATTTTTCCACATGAAGAAGAACAAAAATTCATTTTCATGAAAAAACCTATGTTTAATAAAACTTAAAACAAATACATAACAAAACCAAAACATAT
Source organism: Sequoia sempervirens (assembly GCA_007258455.2). Taxonomy (NCBI): domain Eukaryota; kingdom Viridiplantae; phylum Streptophyta; class Pinopsida; order Cupressales; family Cupressaceae; genus Sequoia; species Sequoia sempervirens. The sequence continues at coordinate 366,429,866 of VDFB02000003.1, read as the reverse complement.
TAAAATTATATTCATTGGATAGCTTGTTCTGAGGAATACCATAATAATTTCAAATAAATTTTAAATGAATTCATTTGATCCCCCAAAATCTAAATCAAAAGTGATTTTTTATCAGCATTTTGATAGGTGTAAAGGAGACGCATTTATAGGTATGGTTTAAAACTAGCAAGGTTATATCCAAGGGGGTTTGATCTAAGGTGATTTGATCAAACCCTCTTCAATTTGAATCCTTAAAATGGAACTTTTTAAGGCTTAAATCATTATATTTTCTAAAAATATGTGATTTCAGCTAAAATCAGTTCCTCTCAGGAATTGTAAACCACTATTATGACAACACCGTAAGGTTAGGGGATACCAGGTCACTAGATGTGTGGATCATGCTATGGCCTCATTGATCTACCCACGATTTCTCACAACACATGGTCAATATTTGAACAATGACCGGATTCCATTATATTTTGTTCATCAGTTGCATGTTGAGGTCCATTTGGGTCTCAAAGTCAACTACCTGGACATTCCACCATATGTTGGTCAGGGGCGTGGTAGGATTGCTGATAGTCCCACCTATCATTGAGTAGATAGACTAGCCCCAGTGTTTAGGGTATTGGTTGGTGAGAGGTCTCTTGTTCTCACCCCAGCTCTAGCCCCCATAGCAAATGGGGTTGATGTTTCTTCCCAAAAGGAAGCAATTGACGTTGTAGGTGACATTGCAGCTGCCACCACTAGGATATCTACTAATTGTGTAGGTCAGTATTTGATGTTTAGAAATTCCCAATCCATGTCATTTTTAGCATAGTGTACTACCATGGATCCTTTTACAACGGAGGGTATCCTTACTCCCACACATCTTGAAAAACTTATAGGAGATATGGCACATAGGACTCTGCATTGTTTGGCTAAGGACCTCTTGGAGGCATATTCCTTCATTGCATTAGACTATGGGATCAATATAGAGCATGTTAGAGATCATTTAGCACATGGAGTTTTTTTACATCTAGGATCCCATCACTCTTAGCCCAACACTAGTGCATAGCAGGATCCACCTACAGATCATTTGATAGCTGCACAGACTATGGGTTTTATTGAGATGTTGATTAGTTTCAGTTCGTCATCGTCGATGCCATCTCACTTGCATAGTCCTCTTAACTCATCATTTATGTCATGACATGGGATAGATTAGATGTTGATTCGTCACTTGACCATTTGGTTGATATGGTGGAGGTGGCCATTTCAGAGGACTTAGGTCATCTAATATCAGATGAAGTGCATGTATGTGTGCATGTGCATGTTTCAATTCTTTTTTAATTCTTTTCAAACTTTAGTTTTAACTAGCTATTGATGTACTAATATATATGTATATATATTGTAGGTAGACATGTACCTCATGTCACTCCTAGCCTTGGTCCAGATCGTGTACATTGACGTTACTCTATGGATGATTCTGCTACCAGTGGACATGTGAGTTTTAAATTCTTATATATACACGTGTATATGTACACGCATATGTATGCATAGATCTAGATAGACATTTAAAAATACAAGTACATTCTTAAAAATAACTTTCTTAAAATTTATTTAATATATTATATGTATTTAACACATTTTGTACAATTTTTTATTTATAGGGCTCAGCACATCCATTAGAGCAAGGTTCTCATTTAGATGGTCATTCGACTAGGAGTCAACATTCATATTAGGCCCTACACTAGATTTATGATATTTACTACATGTATTTTCTTATATGATGATCTTTACTATTCGACATTTAATGATCTCTAACTTACATTTGCTTATATGATATAAATATATTTTCTTATTTGATGACCTCTTTGCTTATAACATGTTTATGTTTATACATTGAATCTATTTGCATAAATATGTATGTGTTTGCTTATGTTTAAATGTTTATATGACATACATACATTTGCTTATTTGATGATCACTAACTTACATTTGCTTATATGATATACATTTGATCTCTAACATACATTTTCTTATTTGATGACCTCTTTGCTTATAACATGTTATGTATATACATTGAATCTATTTACATGTATGTATGTGTTTGCTTATGTTTACATGTTTATATGATATATGTATACAATTTCTTATATTCAATATACATACATTTTCTTATTTGATAATCTCTTAGAACTTACATTTCCTTATATGATATACATTTTATCTCTAGTGGAATTTTAGGAAATGAATGCCACTTTATAATTAAGTTCATTCGTGTTGATCACAATAAATATTTTGCACACACCCATTGAATTTTATAGTAAGCAGTAAAATATTATAAAATAAATGACTCCCAAGCAAGTAAACCAATGATACTTTATAAATGAGTGTATTTACAAGCCTATTTATTAATGCACATGTTCTTGTAGTTTTAAAATTTGATAAAAATGATGAGATTAAAATCTTGATATAAAATAAGAACAAATAAAGTGCATCACTTTGTGGTACACAAAACTCCTATTTTTTAAAAATGACTTAAGCAACATGAACCATTGAGGAGTTGAAAACAAAATATAATTATAAAGAAAAGGTAGGAACATTCCTTTTATAATTATACCATCCTTCAAACACTTTCCTTCTAAGTTATAAAATTTTAATTAAATTATTTCATAAATAATCTCTTAATCTACACCATTATTTAACATGATCGTGCTTTCCTACAACTAGATATAAAATTATAGATTTTTAAAGAAATTCAATGCATAATTTGCTAGGTTCAACTTAGGATAGGAAAATTTTATTCTTTGAAATATTAAGAAAAGTCAATTCAAATTATACCTCTATTATCTTTTTGACAAGTATCAAAACTCTAAAATTACTAGATATGTTGCATACCTATACATTAAATAACAACAAAGTCCACAATGAAATAACTTGTTTGATTACCACTTGATTCATTTAAACTAGGATCTAGTTATTCCATACACTAGAATAAATTTTTTTCCCATATGCATATAAATACAAGCTTATTTTTTATTATTCCATATCAAATTGCAAGACTAATTCACATTTATATTACTTGGAGCGCAGATTTTGGAGAAGATATTTTTGCACATTTATCAAGGAGGAAAATATTGGAGAAGACAACTTTTCATTTTTATCAATCAAGGAAAAAATTGGAGGAGAATTTAACTAAGTTGGTAGAGGATTTGTTTTGAGTCATCTTTAATTTGAAGAAAATGGGACAACAAAGACAAAGAAAAAATGTGTCTCAATGAAAATTGTCAAAATAAGAAGAACAAAAGAGGTGTGAACAAAACTTGGAAAATTATCATAGAAAGAAAAAAGGTACATGCTTGTTTCTTCTTTCTCTCTCTCTTTCAAGTGTGTGTTTAGGACTTTTCTTAACACCTCAATTTGTTTTTCTTATAAATATATTTCAAATTATGAAAACCAAGTTAGATTTAACTTGGAAACTTTAATACTAAAAAATAGTCATCTTGCATAGACATTACCTAAATTCCTTATCATCTATTTCCAATTGCTTTTGTTCCATGGAATTCTTAAGTTCAATAATCTTTGATTTTATTTGTTTGAACTCCACTTAAATAACTCATAGTCTCTCACTTTCTTTGCTTGCATGTAAATTCAAACAACAAGCAAGAAATTCTCAAGTTGAAGTGGAGCCAAATCTAGATATTGGATCAAAAGAATCCGCTGAAGAACACATGGACCCTGAAGTTAGGGAGGAGACCCAAGTTTAAACAATGCTTGTTGGAGAGGGGTCAGGATCACTTCCTTCTACTGGTATGGATGAGCATATAAAACTAGTTGAAACTTCTCTCACTTATAGCATCATGTCTTATCACTTTGCTTGCATACATAAACTTCACTTTTATAGCATCATCTCTCACTTTCTTTGCAAAATATTTTGCGACATGTAGAAAGGGCTCAACAAGTAGGAAGTTCTCATGCTGAAGTCAAGCCAAATCTAGATATTGGATCAAATGAATCCGTTGAAGAACACATGGACCTTGAAGATAGGGAGGAGGCCCAAGTTCAAACTGTGATAGGTCAAATGTGAGCGTTAGAAAATGAGCAGCAAGTAAAAGAGTGCAAATAAACACCAAAACGACCTACACATCAAGATTAGCCTAAGTTGGAAACAACACAAAGCAAAAGCAACAAAATGGAACTCTATACCTTGCGTCGAATCGATCCTTTGGTTGGCCCTTCGATCTTTGATGTGTATGCTCCTTGGATGGCAAGATATGCAAACTAGATGAGGATGTGAAGATGGATGGAAATGGATGAAAGCATGAAAATGGCTAAGTATAGATTGAGAAATAAAATTGCAAGAGTTTGGCTAGCAAAATGATCTCCCCCTAAAATGAGAGAAAAGAGGGGGTATTTATAGGAATTTTGAGAATTCCTAGAAGATATGGATGGCCAAGATTGAGCCACCAAATATCAAGATGTAGGGCTAAGGTGAGTTGAGAACTCACAAGCCCTCACATCTTGACATGTGGCATGTGATAAATCCCTAAAAGGTGAAGTGGACATGAGGTGGAAGGATGGTACATGACATGGAGGGAGGTACAAAGTACCTTGGGATTGGACAAGATCTCCTCATAAAGGAGGTCCTTGTCCCCATGTGGGTGAGAGGACATGTGAGGAATTAAAAATTCTTCAAATATTATCATGGGGAGATGGGAAAGAATAAAGAATAAGTGGTATGTGTGGGGAGAAGTGAAGGAATTAAAATTCCTTTTTGGTGCGTGGGGATTAAATGTGGATTAAA
>VDFB02000003.1:366347982-366425004 GCA_007258455.2 Sequoia sempervirens | reverse complement strand
CCTTCAACCATGCCCTAAAGGTCTTAAAATCCCTCTACCCTCTATCTCTCCTCCTACTCCCTCCCTCCCTCTCTCTCTCAATTCTCTCCCTCCTACCCCCTCTTCCTCTTTCCCCTCTATCCTTAACCCTTAAACCCTAAACCCTTGTACCCTCTACCCTTTATCTCTCTCCCTCTCCCTCCTAGACCCACTCTCTATCTCTTAAGTATCTCTCTATCTCACTCATTCCTTCTATCTCAAGCTCTTCTCTACCCTATAGACCCTTACACCCTTAAACCCTATACCCTCTACCCTTAACCCTTAAACCCTCTACCCTCTACTCTTAACCATATACCCTCTATCTCTCTCCCACTCCCTCCCTCTCTCTCTCAAGTCTCTCCCTCCTACCATCAACCTCTCTCAAGTCTCTCTCACTCACTCACTCAAGTTCCTTCTATCTCAAGATCCCCTCTACCCTCTACCCTTAACCCTTAAACCTTAAATGGGTCTTAAACCCTCTACACTCTATCTCTCTCCCACTTCCTCCCTCTCTCTCTCTCTCAAGTCTATCCCTCCTACCCCTCTCCCTCTATCCCCTCTACCCTTAACCCTTAAACCCTAAACCCTTGTACCCTCTACCCTTTATCTCTCTCCCACTCCCTCCTAGACCCACTCTCCATCTCTCAAGTATCTCTCTCTCTCACTCACTCCTATCTCGAGCTCTCCTCTACCCTCTAGACCCATACACCTGTTACCTAATTTTCACCCTCAGGCTCAATCAAGCAGAATATCATGTGATAGGGGTTCCATTAGGTCTAAATGTTTCAAACCAAGCAACATATCGGCATGAGAATGGTAGGGTCCCCTCAATCCATTTTTGAAATGTCTGTGTTGCCTATCGACAAGACATTTCTGATGTCATAATGATTTGTTTTTATATAGAGGCAACTTTCGGCATGACATTCATGTGGTCTTGGCGACAATGGAAAGACCTATCAGCATGAGTTGTGTTCACCACTGAGAGGTCTTATCGAATGAGTTGGGTCTCACCAACTAACTCATGAGGTACTTCATCGGCGTAGGTAATCCCTATCGGCATGTTGTTTCATCGAGCACTTTGTGTCTTGCTGACCAGCACAAGAAAGATCATATATATTTGATGTCACAGCGATTGGGATCTATCTCCAGGCATCTATCGGTGTGACATTTTCTTTTGTTTCGGTGACAAAAAAGGATTATATCGGTAGGAGTTTAAGGCTTCGGTGAAGGGTCATAGCGAAAAGGTTATGTCTCCCCGACAGGAAAGTGGGGTCACTAAAGATAGGGTCTCCTCGACTCGTCATCTCTCGCCGACATCAGAGCTCGGAAAAGGGTGAAGGGATCGGCATGTGGTTTCGGCGAGTGGAGATGGTCTTTTTCAAAAGAAGAAAGGGTGGTCTCGATGTGGTTGCCTTTGGCAGGAGTCCCACCGACAATGAAAAGACTTTGCTGAGAAAGAGGACTTCGACATAAGGTTATACCGAAGTAAGAATGTCTCCCCGACAATCACAAGAAAGCGGCATCGGCAAAGGAAGAAAACTTCGGCATAAGGTTATACCGAAGTGTGAATGTCTCACCGATGGATGTGAAGCCTTCGGTATAACTCTTGGTGACAGATGGACACTTCGGAAAAGGTAAATGAGGTCACCATGAAGTCTTGGCGAAGACTTAATGTCTCCTCGACATGAAGGAAAGGCTATTAGAAAGGGTTGGTGCCCTCGGTATAACGTCTCACCGTCGGGATGATGTCTGGCTGACATTGTGATGTCTCGACGAATGAAAAGTGTTGGCAAAGGATAAAGCATTTGGCACAATGTCTTGCCGAAGGATAAAGGTCACACCAAAGAAATCAAAGGAGGCGGCTTCGGCCTAGCAAAGAGAGCTCAGTGACAAGTCCTAGCGAAGCCAATAGGTCTCCTCAAAAATCAAAAGGAATCAAGTTTGGGACAAGTCTGGCCGACAAGAAGTCTCCTCGGCACAAAGAAAAGAGGGCCCTCGGTATGTCTAGGGGATCTCGCTGAGATGTCTCGAAAATTACAAGAGGTCTCCCTAAAATGAAACAGAGCTTGGCCAGAGGCAAAAGGCTTGACAAAAAGTCTCGCCAAAAGCAGAGAGTCACCCCGATGGGAAGGAGACCGACAGGAGGAAGAAGGTCACCAAGATGTCTCGGCGACTGGCTGAGACTTCACCGAGAGTAAGTGATATCGCCCTGAGGTCTTGCCGACATCGGGAAGTCTTGGCGACATGGAAGGTATCATCGGTAAAGGTCTCACTGACCAGTGGAGCCTCCCAAATGAAAAGTAGTTTTGGCCAAAGGATAGGGGTCTCGGCGTAGGGTCTTGCCGAGATGGAGATATCTCCCCAACTGGGGGATAAAAGGAAGGGGCCTTGATACATTTGTCTTCGGCAAGAGTCTCGCTGATCATGAAATACTTCACCGAGAGCATTGGATATCGGTGTAGGTTCATGCTGAAGTGTAGATGTTTCGCCGACAACAAAAGGAGCTCGGCAGATGGTGTTGGCTTCGACGACAGATGGTGAGATTGTCGTGATGTCTTAGCGGCACACGAATGTATTGTTGATGCCGAAGGAACTTGAAGAGAAAAAGGAGGTTGGCAAGACATCCTCCCGAAAGGAAGGATCTTCAGTGTAGCGCCCGACCATCAGAGTGATGTCTTACCGACAACAAGTGGTCTCGGCGACGAAAATGATATCGGCATGATTAATAAGGCCCGTTGTAACCTCTCACCAATGAATGTTTCTCTTGCCGAAGTGAAGCGAAGTAAGCCCTCACCAAAGCAAGGTGCCTTCGGCACAACCTCTTGCCGATAAAGCGGTGTCCTACCGACAGGGAACCAACTGAAGTCTTTCTGACCAGCGGGAGTCTCAGCGAAGGAAATGAAGAGCTCAGACAAAATGAGGGTGGGGTCAGCAAGATGTCTTTTTGATCTAGCAAGCTCTCTAAGAACTCAAAGTGAACTTTCAGCAAGCAGGGAGACTTTGATATAGAGTCTCGATGAATGGAGTATGTCTCGGCGACAAAAGCAGATGTCGATATGATAGAAGACGCTCAGTATGAAGTCTGGCCGATAGGCCAAGGTCTCAGGAAAAAATAGAGCATTGGCAAAATGACAAGCCTTGCTAAGATGTCTTCCCGACTCGTTAGTGTCTTGCTGAAGGAGCTCGAGCCTAGAGGAGAAAAGCAAGCTCAGGGTAAATGAAATGAGCTCGCCATAAGCTCTCAGCGATAGCTCCATGTTATGCTGATAGCTCCAGGAGGGCATAATCTCATCGGTGAGACACTTGCAGTGTCTCGCCAAGATGCGATTCTGATCAAAGGAGTTTTGATTGACCAAAGAGGTTGTGTGGAATTTACTCAACCAATCAAAGAGATCTGAAGGTAAACCATGATAGTCTAAAGAACATCAATAGAATGAAGGGTGACATGTATCTGTTGCAGGCTCAGAGCATTCAAGGTGTAGCCAAAGTAGCTCAACTGGACACGATGGATCAAATGAATGTGGTAGCTGCAAAATATTAGAAGGCTTCTACGAGGGTAACTCTTCACCGACACACACAGCAGGGACACGAAGGCTTCAGCATTAACTTCATCCAAAAGATCTGAGGGTAGATCTTTCTGAGCTTCGATATTTTTGTAAGCCCTAATGGGCTGACACACAGTCTGTATATATAAGGCATTTTTTTCCTTTTTGTAGCTAGTTCAAATTATGCATTCAAGGGAGTTAGTGATTTTTTTGTCAATCCTTTCTCAATTAGTGTATGTTTATGTAACTCAACTGAAATTTTGGAATGCAAAATAGAGTTAATCTTGAAAACAAGTATTAATGCCCATACCACTCTCATTTTCTGTATGTTAGCTTATGTATGTATTTCTTTAATAGTTTTTTACCAAATTTGCATTCATACCACTTAGTTGTGAAGATAGTTCCTTCCTTCTCAAGATATGTATGTGGATCAAACCTGCCAAGAGTGATGTATAAAGTTGAATGGGGTGATGTTGAGTAGGTGAAACAACAGCAATCTAGTTTTCATCAGTGTGTTTCATCTTGTTTTCATTTTTTGATTTCTCATTAATTTGGTGTATCACCATAGAGTTAGTTTTACTTTCAATATATTCTCTTTCTCCCTTTCCCTTCAGAGAATCAATAGTTTAGGCGATACCCAAAGGAAGCCAGCCTTCTCCAGAGGTTCACTCCAATCTCAGGTGACCCACAGCCTTGGAGTGATCCAATGTTTCACTAGAAAGCTCAGTCTTACAAACTGTGCATAGGGTGCATTTCTAGGTGACAACAACACCCTTAAACCCTATACCCTCTACCCTTAACCCTTAAACCCTCTATCCTCTACTTTTAACCCTATACCCTCTATCTCTCTCCCACTCCCTCCCTCTCTCTCTCAAGTCTCTCCCTCCTACCATCTCCCTCTCTTAGGTCTCTCTCTCACTCACTCAAGTTCCTTCTATCTCAAGCTCTCCTCTACCCTCTACCCTTAAACCCTAAACGGGTCTTAAAACCTCTACCCTATATCTCTCTCCCACTCCCTCCCTCTCTCTCTCTCTCTCAAGTCTCTCCCTCCTACCCCCTCTCCCTCTCTCCCCTCTACCCTTAACCCTTAAACCCTAAACCCTTTGTATCACTCGACATTATTGAATTGGATCTTCCCATGTCATGATTAGACTTTTCAAATGTGAATCAAAGGGAAATAACTCATCATGTGTGTTGGCATCCTACTAGACACAGCAAACTACCTTTTGACAGTCTCCTTAGGACAGTATACTCTTGGCCTTGTCAAACAGTCCCATAGGACAATTAAGATAAATGCAAGGGAATGACCGTTTAAAGGCTTCCAATTTCTTAAAATAGGGATACAAGGCTTCCATTACATGAATTATTCATCCTTGCTTCACAAATTCACTTCAAACATGTTCTTAGGCATCTAGGGTCAAAACTGCCTTGTATAGTCCTAATAGGACAATCTGTACAATCTGTACCATGCAATGGAGCAACAATATTGCAGAAAATAAACATAGAAATAGTCTCCCCATTAATTCAAATTTCATTCAAATCTTTAACCAACCCACCTCCAACACTTGAGTCATGCATAGAAAGCATATTTATGCTTGTACAAATAAGAAAAAACTCCCAACCAACCCTCAACCAGTTTCTAACAACTTTTGAAAAAGTTGTCATTGACAACATTGACAACAATTGAGCAATTTTTGTAACTTTTATGCAAATGACACAAAACTTTGCAAAATGACATGAAATGATGGAAATTGGTCAAAAATGACCTTATTAACATGAAACAACACAAAACAAGACAAAAAATCCAACTTTTCCTCATGTAGGTAGTTTGTCCTAAGGGTACTCCTGCACCATTCCATTAGACCATTACAACATATTCATTCTTTTTCTAGCCATTTACAATTGATTCCAATGATTAGGAACCATTTTCTTGATTGCATGTAACCATTACTTTATTTTTGACAACTTGTTAAAAATGCATGAAAACTTTTCTTGCCCATTTGGCAACTTTTTGTAACTTTTAAATCGACGACCCTCTAAGCACCATGAAGTGGATTACATGATTTCACATAGTCATGAATGACCTTAGGAAACTCCTAAACACACCAAACAACTCCTAACCACACCAAAAAACTCTTAAAACCAAAATTACAAAAAATACCAAAAGGGCAGAACAACATGAACAGTGGGGGCAACAATGTTTCAATACCCTCAAACACCTTTGACAACTCTGAAACATTATTCAACCAACCAATCTCGTCAAATAGTCACTTGGAATTTGGTGGTCTTGTCAACTTTGGCAACATAGTCACATGGCCAATAGCACAAACAAAGGATGGAGCAACATGAGCACATACCAAGTGAATACAATTAGAGTCAAAAGGTCAATGGAATGAACTTCCAAGTGAATGTTTCCAAGACACTTCATTTGAAGCAAAGAGATTTCCAACTTTTTCAAAGATTTACATGTGTGGTAATAATTTTTTTTTTAATAACTTTTAGCTTATTTAGGTGAGGCATTGGTTTTCGCTCCAAGCTATGTTCAATCTACAAAATCCCTTATGAGTCTGAAGTACAAAATGGCTACAATATTCTATGGGTTCTTACTTGGACACCATAATGCTTAGAAACTTCTCATTTGAGCCTATGGGATTGTGTTGGGTCCCTCTACAATAACCTCTCTCATTTTTCACTATCTCATAGGTGTTTTCTTATGGTGGCAAAGTTTCACTTAAGGAAAAAGCTATCAAATGCAAGTAGGGAAAAGTTGCAAAGTGGTGCAACTTTCGTTATGCAACTTGTGTGACAAAATGAACTATTTTGATGCATCTGGGTGGGTATTTTTAGGTTAGGCATGGTTCTCTTTCACACCCAAACACGCTGAATCACTTTGAGCTACATTCAACCGACAAAATCCCTTAAGAGTCCAAATTGCAAAATGACTGCAATATTCGATAGGTTTTTACTCAAACACTGTGACATTTAGAAAATTCTCATTTGAGCTTATGGTTTCATGGTGGACCCCTCAACAATAACCTCTCTTATTTTTCACTATCTTGGAGGCATTTTCTTTTGATGGAAAATTTTTACTTGGGAAAAAGGTTGTCAAATGCAAGTAGTTGAAAGTTGTAAAGTGGTGCAGTTTTCGTTTTGCAACTCATGTGACCAAAAAAACTATTCTGACACATCTAGTTGGATATGTTTATGGTAGACATGGTCCTCTTTTTCACCCAAACACATTGAATCGCTTCGAGCTACATTCAACTAACATAATCTCTTATGAGTCCAAAGTGTAAAACGACTACAATCTTCAACATGTTGTTACTCATATACCATGATACTTAAAAATTTCTCATCTAAGCCTATGGGATCATGTTAGGCTCCTCTACAATAATCTTTCTCATATTTTTCTATCTCAGAGGTGTTTTCTCATGGTGGCAAATTTTAATTTCGAGAATAAGTGGTCAAATGCAAGTAGTTGAAAGTTGTAAAGTGGCGCAACATTCAATATGCAACTCGTGTGACAAAATAAACTATTCTAATACATCTAGATGTGTACACTTATGCTAGGCATGGTCTTTTTTCACACCCAAACACACCAAATTGCTTTGAGCTACATTCAACTGATAGAATCCCTTATGAGTACAAAGTGCAAAATGGTTGTAATCTTTAGCATGTTCATACTCAGATATCATGATGCTTAAAAAATTATCATCTAAACCTATGGAATCACATTGGTCCCCTCTATAATAATATCTCTCAATTTTTGCTATCTTGGAGGCATTTTCCTATGGTGGCAAATTTTTATTTGGAGAAAAAGTTGTCAAATGCAAGTAGTTGAAAGTTGCAAAGTTGTGCAACATTCATTTTGCAACTCATATGACCAAACGAACTGTTCCAACACATCCGAATGGGTACATTTACACTAAACATGGTCCTCTTTCGCACCCAAACATGTCAAATCACTTTGAGCTACAATCATTGGATAAAATCCCTTGTGAGTCCAAAGTGCAAAATGACTACAATTTTTAGCATATTGTTACTCGGATACCATGATGCTTAGAAACTTCTCATTTAAGCCTATGGGATCATGTTGGGCCTCTATACAATATCCTCTCTCAATTTTTTCTATCTTAAAGGCATTTTCCCATGGTGGTGAATTTTCACTTGGGGAAAAAGTTGTCAAATGCAAATAGTTGAAAGTTGCAAAGTGGTGCAACTTTCATTCTACAATTCATATGACCAAATGAACTATTTCAACATGTCTAAGTGGGTATTTTTATGCTAGGCATGGTCCTCTTTCACACCCAAACATGTTGAATCGCTCTGACCTACATTCAACCGATAAAATCCCTTAAAAGTCCAAAGTGTAAAATGACTGCAAACTTTAGCATATTGTTACTCGGATACTGTGATTCTTAGAAACTTTTCGTCTAAGCCTATGGGATCATGTTGGACTCATATACAATAATCTCACTTGGTTTTGTTATCTTTGAGGTGTTTTCCCGTAGTGGAAAATTTTCACTTGGAGAAAAAATTGTCAAATGTAAGTAGTTGAAAGTTGCAAAATGGTGCAATTTTCGTTCTACAACTTGTGTAATCAAATAAATTATTCCAAAATTTCTGAGTGGGTATGTTTATATTAGGCATGGTCCTCTTTCACACCCAAACAAACCAAATTGCTCGGAACTACATTCATATGATAGAATCCCTTATGAATTCAAAGTGCAAAATGGTTGCAATCTTCAACATGTTGTCACTCAGATACTGTGATGCTTAGATTATTTTTGTTTGAGCCTATGGGATCATGTTAGGTCCCTCTACAATAACCTCTCTTATTTTTTTCTATCTTGGAGGAATTTTTCAGTGGTGAAAAATTTTCACTTAGGGGAAAAGTTGTCAAATGCAAGTAGTTGAAAGTTGCAAAGTGGTGCAACTTTTATTCTGCAACTCGTGTGACTAAAAGAATTGTTCAAAAATTTCTAGGTGGGTACGTTTTCTCTAAAAAAGGTCCTCTTTCACACCCAAACACTCTGAATCACTCTGAGCTACATTTAACTGACAAAATCCCTTAAGAGTCCAAAGTGAAAAATAACTGCAAACTTTAGCATGTTGTTACTCAGATACCGTGACACTTAGAAAATTCTCGTCTAAGCCTACAGGGTCACATTGGGCCACTCTATAATAATCTCTCTCAATTTTTTCTACCTCAGAGGAATTTTCCCGTGGTGGTGAATTTTCACTTGGAAAAAAAGTTGTCAAATGCAAGTAGTTCAAAGTTGCAAAGTGATGCAACATTTTTTCTACAAATCATGTGACCAAATGAATTATTCTAAAGCATCTAAGTAGGTATGTTTACACTAGGAATGGTCCTCTTTCACACCCAAACATGCCGAATTGCTTTGAGCTACATTCAACCGACATAATTTCTTATGAATTCAAAGTGCAAAATGGCTACAATTTTCAGCATATTGTTACTTAGATACCGTGACACTTAGAAACTTCTCATTTGAGTCTGTGGGATTATGTTGGGACCCTCTACAATAACCTCTCTCAATTTTCACTATCTTTAAGGTGTTTTCCCATGGTGACAAATTTTCACTTGGGAAAAAACTTGTCAAATGCAAGTAGTGCAAAGTTGCAAAGTGGTACAACTTTCATTCTACAATTCATGTGACCAAATGAACTATTTTGATGTGTCTGAGTGGGTACGTTTATACTAGGCATGGTCCTCTTTTATACCCAAACATGTTGGATCGCTCTGAACTACGTTCAACCGGTAGAATCCCTTAAGAGTCCAAAGTGCAAAATGGCTGCAACCTTTAGGATGTTGTTACTCAAATACCATGACTCTTAAAAACTTCTCGTTTGAGCCTATGGGATCATGTTAGGCCCCTCTACAATAACCTCTCCCAGTTTTTTCTATTTCAGAGGCATTTTCCCGTGGTGGCAACTTTTCGCTTTAGAAAAAAGTTGTTAAATGCAAATAGTGCAAAGTTGCAAAGTGGTGCAACTTTTGTTCTACAACTTGTGTGACCAAACCAAATATTCTGACGTGTCCAAGTCGGTACGTTTATTCTAGAAATAGTCATTTTTTGTACCCAAACATGCCGAATCACTCTGAGCTACGTTCAATCGGTTGAATCCCTTAAGAGTCCAAACTGCAGTTGTCACTAAATAGTGCACCCTTGCTGAGATGCAAAACTAAGCCTATTAGTGAAACATTGGATCCGAATATTCAATATCTATGATGTATGGTTTTTCATGCTTTAGAGTTATAAAACATGATATGGCAATAGTTATAGGACCAAGTTTCTCAATGATTTGTAATGTTATTTCACACATAGAAAATGGAAGGAGGTTTTTTAACTTATTTAAATGATGAATATGGGAGAAATGTGATAACTGCATATGGGTGTTGCATTTGGAAATAAATCTTATATTTTTGTTCATACACATCTAATATCTTAAGAATACCATTAAAACTAATCTTTGCATTGATTTTATTTAATGAGATGTCAAGTGTTGTGATATTAGCATATGCAAATAAATTTTGTTTGTTGGATCAACAACTATCATGTGTTTTGGACATTCATACAAGTTCATATATATATATGCACGTGAGGTTTGAAACATCCACTTATTCTATAGATGCAAATGTAATGATTGCTAAGATTTAGAATCAAAACCATTAGTTGTTGGATGCTAGCCTTAGACATGAATCAAAATCACTACATTTTTCTATGATATTTTTTTATGGGAAGGAGCTCTTACAGTTCATTTGAAACCTTTTGACCAGTGTTAAAGTCCTTGCCACTAGACAACAATAGAAATCAAGAAGCATGGAGCATACACACAAATACATGAAGTATACACATGAACACATGAATTATACATTGGAAGCATGAAGCATACACATGAATACACACAATATACATGAAGCATACATGTGAATAAGTGAAGCACAAGTAATTGAAGCATTACAAAGGATACAAACCACCACAAATGGAGCTTATTTACACAATACACATTAGATGGAGCTTATTGAGCAATCAACAGTAATTAATTAAGCATTAAATGTAATCAAAATCCATTCCTACAACATTCAAGCATACAATTTAAACAATACGCATGATAACATCATTCAAGAATGGTAGTAGAAAAATAAGATTTTCTTTAATCTCAAAGCTGTAAGGCTATGCAATGATATATATTGATAAAAGTATATACAATATATCTAAAAAAACCATATAGGCTTAGTAAAAAAGAGCCATATGGACATAAAATGTCACATATATATTGATAGTACAAAATGTATGTTCCAAAATGCCACATAGGCATACAACAAACAACCCTAATACATAGTCATTTCCCTCTAGGGGAAGGAAAAAGATCCCATGCTACCTTCAAAATTTGACTAGATGGAGTGCCTGTTGGTTCTCTTGTCCTTCAAACACACTCAGTGGTCCTCCTCTCTTCACTCTAGACCTTCAACTAATACAATAAAAAGTAAAGATGCTAATACATAGAAATTGAATTGTGGAATGACATATAACAAAATATAATCACTTACCGCATACAAATAGTCATCATGCACATTTACAACATTACCATATCCACAATCTAGAGTGACAACCACCTGTAGCAACCATTAAGATAGAAATTAAACTACATAAAAGTAGCATGAAAGTTTTCTATAATAGACCATAAAAGAGCAAATATAATGTCAAATCGCCTAATATGTTGCATAATGAATCAGAACTGGCTATTGCTGAAACAACTCTATGGTCCATCATGCCACCAACATCACTAGGGTTGTCTAATGTCAACAATTGCAAATGAAACAATATATCTAACAGTAATATAAAGAAGTTCAGGTAGTCCATTTATAATTGTCATAAATGAAAGAGTAAATGGCTAGCCTTAGTTGAGACTACAATATAGTGCTTATAGATCACATAATGGTGAAAGTACTAAGTCCACTAGGATAATCCAAACTCTTGCAAGTTCCAAAGTTTAGTGCTCATTGAGATTCATATTGCATATACTGATGAACTAATGTTAATGAGGGCATGTTGTTAATATAGTGATAATGCCACAATGAAGTTTACATGAATGAAGTGAGGATTACTATGTTACTAGCAGCTTTCAAAGGGATAATGGAACATACGATGAATTAAGACATGTCTAGGGTTTTACTATAGCACATGAAGTTGGTTTTTGAGGTGTGCAACAGTAATGGAGAAGACAACTTTGGTCAATAATGAGTGGAAGGAAATATTTCTTCAAATAGTGTATAGGATAAAATTTGGATGGAGGTGCTATAGCATAGAAGGGATAAAGAGACAAGACCAATAGGGGATAATGGAACATATGGTGAAATAATAGAGGGTACAATGGGATGGTAGTCAAATGTGATAATGGAACATGGGATGGACTAGAATAGATTAATGGGATGGGCTAGGATGGGATAGCAAAATATAGCATGAACTATTAGAGGTTAATGGGATGGGATTAGGAGGGAATAAAGGAACATAGGGTGAATTAGGGAAAGATAGTGGGACAAGACCAAGAGGGGATAATGGAACATAAGGTGAAATAAGAGAGGGTAATGAGATGGTAATAGAAGGGGTTAATGGAACATAGGATGGACTAGTATAGATTTATGGGATGGGATAGGATGGGATAACAAAATATAGGGTGGAAAATTAGAGGTTAATAGGATGCAATTAGTAGGGAATACTACAACATAGGGTGAATTAGGAGGTGTCTAGGGTTTGGCTATAGTACATGAAGTGTGAGTTTTACCTATGTGTAGTAATAATAGAGAAGAGTTATCTAGGATGAAATGTGGATAAAGATGGTATAACATAGAATGGATAAAGGAACATAGGGTGGAACATAGGGGATCATGGAACATCTAGGCTGAAATAATAATGGGTACAATAAGATGGGAGTAGAAGGGCATAATGATACATAGGATGGACTAGAAGATATTAGTGGGATGGGCTAGAAGGGGATAATGGAAAATAGGGTGAACTATTAAATGTTAAAGGGATGGGATTAGGAAGGAATAAATGAACAAAAATTAAATTAGGAGAAGATAATGTGACACGATCAAGAGGGGATGATGGAACATAGAATGGACTAGTAGAGATTAATTGGATGAGCTAGGATGGGATAGTAAAACATTTTTACAATGAACTATACTAGAAGTTAATGGGAAGTAATTAGGAGGGGATAATAGACCATAAAGTGAACTAGGTGGTGTCTAATGTTTGAATATAGGACATGAAGTGAGAACTTGAAGTGTGTAGTAATAATGTATTAGAGATTTGGTCAATAATGAGTAGAAGGAAAGGTTTCTTGTAACAATATGTCTATAAGATGAAATATGGAGGAAGGTGGTATAATATGTAAGGTGTTAAAGATTGGGATATGTGATATAAAATGGTTAGAATACATGTGATGAAAGGAATGGAAGAATGAGATGGAAATTGAATGGTAAATTTAATTAGGATCTCACAAGACCAACCAATGTTTGTGTTTCTCATCAATTTTTTAGATTTGTATACACAAAATTATGAAAACTAGCTAACATTGTTTTACAACACCATTAATGAATAAAGGCTACCTAAGTGAAAGTTGTTTGAGGACATGAATTCAAGGTGTGGAGGTTGAAGGTCCACCAAGAAACTGTTTGACATCCAAAGCATGCTATGAGACAAACAGTAAAATATAATATTCAATTTTTCAAATGCATTAATAATATCTTTAATACTAGTTGCATACATGTGGACTCAATGTCGAGAACAAATAAGGGTCTATAGGAATGGAGCACGTCTCATGAAAAATCCGAACCTAAAATTTCATCATATCGATATTCTACAAATTTAGTTATTCTTAAATTTCAAAATATAATTTAATAAATAAATTAAAAGAACTTGCTAAGTTTTACTTGATGTCAATGTCGAATGTATTATTCAGCAAATCATTTGTGAAATCCATCACCTCTGCAACTGATATAGGCTATATAGATGCATCTTGAGCACTCTGATAATCGTACATTCAAACAACACCATAAGCACCACAATGGTGGGGTGGAGCTTGGGGCCTACATGTCTCCTCCACATTAGGCTCTACTAGAGGCCTCACACATTGTATAATGATCTGGGTGAGCGAGCTAATCGAATCCAACTTGTCCACCTCTACACTGTCCTTGACAATGGAAGGAATGATGACATGCTCCACCATGGGTTTGGCCAAGGGTCTTGGTGCCAATTGTGGATTACTTCGTGCAGTAGGTCTATCATGTGTGGAGCCCCCACCTCTACTCTGAAAGTCTAAGATGTCAAAATAATTTGGCATCTTATTGAGGACAAACTCACAATAGAGTTTCCTCAAAAAGTATTATGGTACCTCATGGTTATTACATGGAGGTTGGTCAAATACCATCCACCACCACTCCCAAAATTTATTTTTAATTAAATCATGGTAGCACCAATGGATGGGGAACCTCTTGCATGCATGAGACAAAGGCACATTGGTTCTCAGGCCTATAAATAGGGCACACAAGTCGGCTTTGCTAAAAAAAAAAAAAATCACATTTGCATTTGAAAAACCACTATCATATAATTGTCTCATCTTATGCCTCTTCTTTGACCAAAAATCTATTTTCTTGCTCATTTCTCCTGCATGAGATACAACTGAATTCAATGATTCAGCAATCCCTCTTCTATAAGGGTGGGTTTCAGCATGCTCAGTTAATCTTCCAATTAATTGTTCAATGTATCTTTTATTGTTTCAATTTGATTTAGGATATTTTCTTGTGTTCCTTGAGGATGCCTATGAATTGATGGAGGGGTTTTAGGTTGTTCTTGTATAGGAGGTTCTTTGTGAGAGGTTGATTGTGAATTCTTAATGTTTGGAGGTGGAGATTCATTCCCTGAGAATTAGAACAAAGTTTTATTTAAAAAATCTATTTCAATCTGCATTCTAAATCAAATTTGAAATAAAAACAATAAAAATACATACCTCTTCACAATATTTGACCTCTTTGACATGTTGGCGGCATCCTTGTGAAGAATTGCAAGCTAAGAGTGCAAAAAAATGGAAGAGATTTGGCAAGCACGAGTTGCAAAGATGAAAAGCTCCAAGCCAAGCCATGGGTTGAAAAGAAAATGAGGTTTGGAATGCAATTTTTATTTTAATTCACTTTTGCATTTGGTGCATGCCAAATGCTCAATTTGGATGCTTTTTCTCATTTTTTTCCAATTTGGCATCAAAATTGTGTCACATATTGGTGCACTTACCCATCTTAAAAATCCTCAAAACATCCAAATCAAGTCAAAAATCCATAAAAATATCAAAAACCCATAAAAAGGTAAAAAACCCATTGAAAGGTCAAAAATATCAAAAGGAAAAAACGTTATTAGGTCCAATAGTCAAACTATGTTTCCTCTATGTGAGTACGTAGACAAGGCCATCATCAATGAGCCCCCAACGCCTAGGTTAATCACTTAGGAGTGCTTCTAAGAAACTATCACTTGTTAGGGTCAGTCAAAATATGTTGCCTTTGTGCATGTACATAGGCAAGGCAATCATTGATGAGCCCTCGAGGCATAGGTCCTCCCCCCTTTAGGTCTTGTACTCTTGGTCTAACCTTGGAAAGCCTAAAACATTTGGAAAAATTAAATTTCAAAACATTTAGAAAACCATGGAAAACCCAAAACATTTTGAAAATTGGAAACTCAAAACATTTAGAAAACTTTGAAAAACCCAAAATAGCCTAAAATATCTTCATAAAACTCAAAAATTCAAATAACTTCAAAATAAAAAACCTCAAAACATTTCAAAAAGTCAAAAACATTGAAATATTCCCAAAAAAAAAATCCCCTGTCTCATCTCACTTTTACTCGCAATAAACTCGCCCATAATAAATTGATTGTCACATTCAACCTTTGGCAACACAAATGGAAACACGGATAACAATCAATGAAGCATAAAACTTTAAAATGCAAAAAAATCAAGTCTTGATCATGGTTAAACACGTTGGTTAAAATTTATATGAATGACCTATCAAATAGAATTAATCAACATCCAATAACATGTCCTACGAATATATATTTCCTACACTGGGCATCATCATTGGAAATCACCTTAATTAAACACATCCTTTGGAAAGAGAGATTAGTAACTTGACTGTTTGATTCATTTGTCTTTTCTTATGATTTATCTTATTGTTCAATTCTAATGATCTCTCAATGATGTCTACAAAATACTTTAGAGAGAAAGGAATGGATCATTGATCATTGCTTTCATTCTCTATGCTTGTTGGATATTCTTGTGATACGACCTTGGCGAATACTTTCCTTGTGTGTACGGGGATAGTCTCAAGTAAAAAATGGCTAGGACATATCAGGTTCTTCGTGCCTTTTGTGTATTAGTCTCCTTACTTCGATGGCTTCATTATTTCACATGATTAAACAAGGTTTCTATATGTCGGGTATGAATAGGGATACTCCTATCTTGCAGAGTCAAAGTCCATGCATTAGATACAATGTCATCCTATTTTTCAATACCTTGGTGCATTATGTCTATTTGTTATTTCAAAAATAAGGATTGCTATAATGAAATTAAGCCTAATCTGAAGAGAAAAAATAATTTCATCTATCCTATCTCATCACATATCCAATAAAATCTCAAATAATCATAGGTTTGTTGGAATACTAAATCAATATCAATAATAAAGGCCAATCAATATCCATCTCATTCTTATGCTTTTATCCATGCTAACATTTTCATCCTGGTACCATGACAAACAAAACTGATAATATAGATGCATCCACAAATTGTCAGCATATATCTCATGGCATACATCCTGCATAATCATTGCATATCATGTGAAAGGATTAAAAAGGAAATCATCCATAGTGTTGCATTACATCCATCCTACATACATGTACATATGCATCCACATCATATCATGCACATAATAAAGGAAATATTCATCATCCATCATATAAACATCACATAAACATATGCATTCATACATAACATATCCATAATGCATCCATAAGCATACATACATCACATAGGATCATAAACATAAAAATAAGACATCATAGTATAAATGTCACATCATAAATCACTCCTCATATATCCAAAAAATGAATTTCATGATACATATCAAAGTGTGATATATCTCAAAAATATGTATATGAGGCTGTTAAGAGCCAATGAATGAATATACATCATAAATTAGTACTACATAAAAAATGTATACATCTATACATGAAGCTAACCTCTACTTTCCTAGTCCTCTTTGTCAAGTTCCCTCGATGGTTTTTGGTGTCCACTAAGTGATGAAACCTCTCATCATGATTGGCCCATTGATGGACCACCAATTGATGTGCTCAATGCCAAAGAACTCCTCTGTGAAAAATCAAGTTGTCACTTGTGGGGAGGAACCTACATATAGTACACAATCCAATAATAAGATGTCTCTGCCATAGCCTATCCATACAGGGAAGCTGATACCATTTGAACTTGCATATGGGAGGTAGCATCAAACTGCTCTATGTCCCTAGCTAGTTCATTCACTAGGTAAATTAGGGGACATATTCACATGATTAAGTTCACTTAGGAAAAAGATTCTTTCTAGAAGTCTTAGTTGGCTTTTCTAGAAATAATCTTATCTAGCTAATGCATCATTTCCTAGGTGATTAGTTTGCTAGTTGTCTCATGTCATAGGATTATGAAATTCATCAACATCATGTTCATTACTACATCTCTACCTTGCCTTTATAAGCAAGACATCTCATGTACATTGCATCACATTCAACCATTAATCAATCTTGCATTGTGAAGCAAGATTTCTTGCCATTCTCTCTCTTGTGGAAGTGGTTTTGGTCTAGCAACTATTCTTGGGGGTGTTGGGGAGTCACCATTTACTCCCACATGGTATCAGAGCTCTCCAGGTGTTGCAGATTCCTTCCCAGATTTGAGGGTATTGTGTTGGCTTGAAGTTTTTTGTTGGGCACAAATTGGGGTTTCAATAACCTCACGGTTGAGATCAAAAGGTTCCGCAGATGAATTTTGACTGTAAATTCATCTATTTTGGGTAAAGTTGTTTTTGAGGCAATTTTTTTGCTAGAACAATCTACTCAGCTGTACGATTTTTCCTATTTTCGCAAAAAATATTTTTGAAAATATTTTCTATGGTATATTTTCAAAATTTGGGGACAATTTTATTTGTTTCGGGCATTATTTATTCAAAAATTAATTTGGGGATTTAATATTTCATCGGACAAATATTAATGTAAGGGCATATTCCTATGTAGAATATTTTGCATTGTACCTTGTACGCAGGTCACTTCACTGTCAAGTGTGTACCAATTGCATGAATCTTCACTGATGGCATTCAATCCTCTGAGATCTATCTACACCTGGTCATCTAGTGGCCACATTAGCATTGTGCAAGGTACCTACGTCACTGAGTACATTGTCAAATCCATCTACAATTGGGTCCTATCCATAGTATACTTTTTGTCGCTGGCATATTCTATCAGCTTCATCAATGGGTACTGGGACACCCTTGTCAAATTGGTGTGGGTACCATCACATGTCATTTGGCGGTAAACTCAAAGGGTACACATGTGTCAGACTGTATTTATACGCAGGGTTCTTTGTTTGGTGAACTGGTCAAATCTGCATCCACTATACTCGATGCTCTCATTGTAGCAGTCACTTACATCTTCACAAGTCATATCAGGGTATTCCCATCCTATCCATCAACATTCAAAGCACTTACTAGTCTATTATCATCGGTGCATATTCTGAAATCATCATCGACTAACCACAACATCGGCATCATTTACGTGATTTGATGGCACATTCTGTCAGTATGCCACTGTGATTTTGACATATATAAATTTGCTACTAATATATCCCGACCATGTTAATGCCGACGGGTTTCCTAGTCCCTTTATTTTCCTCTTTGCATTTATAATGCTAGTGATCACATTGGTGACCTAAGTCTAGCGCCTAGGTGCTTGAATTTTGCTCTGATTTAGTCTTTTGGAGACTAATTTTGCCCTTCATAGTGCCTTTTATAGGCCTTGTTTCCTTTTTCTCATTACTTTTGTATACGGAGGCCATTTTTCAGAAACGAGATATCATCAGAAATCTGGAAGTGTCAATTTTTCAATGGTACAGAGATTTTGCAAAGATTTTGTAGTTTTGTACTATTTTTTCCAGGTTGAAAACAAATCTCCATTTTTGGCTTTTGGAGCTCATATCTTTGTAAATGGTTTCTTAATTACTTTGGAGAAAGGGAACTATAGGAAATAGAGTAATTTAACTCTCACACATCTTGGTGAGAGGAATCTATTGTCCTATTTGTTTGATAAAGTTCCTTGTCCTAGCACAACTGATGAGTATTGCATTTGGAAAGGTTTTAGGGCTGGTGTCTTTAGAGTTATTTTTGAAAATGTAAATGATGACATTTTGGAGATACTTATTTACTTCGAATGTCCTCATGTTCTTTAGACTCACATTAGAGAGGTATATGGAGACCATGATTTTTCTCCACCTCTTGAAGATCCTCTTTCCAACTCCACTGTGCTTCTTCATTCTTGAGAGTTGATAACCCATGCTTGTGATCCTTTGGAGGAGATTGCAAACACTTCAGAGGTTCCCGATTCTTCATCTTCTATTGATGAGTCATTGAGTTCTTCCAGTGATTCATTGCAACAGGTATTTGAGCGTCTTCCTAATTGGGATTCATGTTTGACAGACATTACTTCTTTGTTTGTGGAGTCTCACATTGTAGATTTGGAGGACCAATTTGAGGGTATTTCTCTCCTATTTGATGAATCATGTTTGTCTTTAGAGCTTTTTCAAAATTAGTTTCCACTTGTTCCTGGTTTGTCACAATTTGTTGTGATTGGGCATGTACCTGATTGGATTGTGGTATTGTCTTCATCCAAGAACTTGGCAACACATGAGCAGATTTCAGAGACACAATCTACACACATTTGGATTCCTCTTCCTACTTCCTATCCAGAATGGGAAGCTTTCCTGTAGCTGTACTTGGTGTATCTTCTTCCTAAGGGGAGAAACATTATTTGTAGACACTGGATTATGTTTTGTCTTTAGACATTAACCATGTTTGCAGGTGATCACACATTGTGGGGGGATATCTCATCTCTTTATTTCCCTCCTCTGGGGGGATCTTTAATTGTATATACATGATGGATGTAATCCTTGGGGGGTATCATTGAGTCCTCCATACATCATGTTTGTTCTTTCTTTTGTTTTCTCTCTTTTGGAGAGGATTTTTGTCCCATTGGATTTTCTCCTTTTCTCCACTTGTGAGAGATTGATTGCATTTTCATTTGCATTGTAAATGGGTACCTAATATGTCCTAGTAGATGGGACCCACCCTTGCATCTTTGCATAGTTTGCATAATAATCTTCTCCCTAAATTTCACTTAAGGGGGGGTGTTGGTGTGAATCTAGCTAGTTCATTCAGTAGGTAAATTAGGGGACATTGACATGATTAAGTTTACTTAGGAAAAAGATTCTTTCTAGAAGTCTTAGTTGGCTTTTCTAGAACTTATCGTATCTAGCTAATGCATCATTTCCTAGGTGATTAATTTGTTAGTTGTCTCATGTCATAGGATTATGACATTTTTCAACATCATGTTCATTACTACATCTCTACCGTACCTTTATAAGAAAGGCATCTCATGTACATTGCATCACATTCAACCATTAATCAATCTTGCATTGTGAAGCAAGATTTTTTTCCATTCTCTCTCTTGTGGAAGTGGTTTTGGTCTAGCAACTATTCTTGGGGGTGTTGGGGAGTCACCATTTACTCCCACACCCTCGATGGTGTTTGGTGTCCACTAAGTGATGGGACTACTCATCATGATTGGCCCACTGACGGGCCAACAACTAATCCGCTCAACACCAAAGAACTCCTCTGTGAAAAATCAAGTTCACTTGTGGGGAGGAACCTACATATAGTACACAGTCCTATAATAAGATGTCTCTACCATAGCCTATCCATATAGGGAAGTTGATACCATTTGAACTTGCATATGGGTGGTAGCATCAAACTACTATTGTGTGCAGTCTCCTATGCGAGTTGTACCTCTATCTACTATCTTTGGGTCCTCTCCTAGTCTCTCTCCTAACGAACCTGATCTTGTTCCTATCTAAAGGTGTCTCACTCTTTTCGAGCAGTATCTCTCTCATGCATGTAGGCATCCCTCTCCTAGTGGGCTTGGTCCCACTTAGTAGTCCTCTGATCTATCTCTCTTGGGTGACTACCTATAACTATGGATTCAAATCCCTGACAATAATAGCTACTATGTGATGTTGTGCATGTGTAGTGGAGGAATTGGAGGTGGCCCCTATGGTACCTATGCGGGAACTTGACCTGGCACCTCTCCCAAAATTTGAATGTGATCTCTTCCATCTCGACCTCCTCTACCTTCTCTACCTTTGGCACCCCTACCCCTTACATTGGCCCCTACTGGATCTATGAGTCTAACAAATCTGTATTGAGTGAGCCAAGCATCATATCTTGGGGTAGTACTAGGATCATCTATCTCACTTGCATAAATCTATGGAAACGGTACTAGCTAAGTGAAGTCATCAATAGTAGTTAGTGGGACTATCTATGGACCCGCTCAACAATCTCTTTATATGTCTACGCATAGATAGACCTGTAGTCATCTCTTGAAGCATCCTGTTGCTCCCCACATTGGTGAGCAACCTAATCAGGTAGATATCTCTCAATGATATGAATAGATCGACCCATAAATAATTGGGTGTATCTATAGTATCCCAAGTGAGTAGCATCATCCTCCCTGGCCTAAGCCTATATCTAGGGTCTCCATGTACAAATAGTCATGTTGTTAATGACTTGTCACTAATAGGCTATGTTTGTTGCCCTTGTGTGGTGGAGGGTGGTCATCCCATTGTACCGATATATTATCGAGTCCTCCTCCTCTATGGATTTGATAGCCATGATTGGTTAGAGCACCATAATGTGCTCCCATGCCCATATGTGTAGTAGAGTCACCCTACAAATATGCTATCTCTATCTCTATATACAACTCGGTGCATATCGTGATATAAGGTAGCCAAAATGTAGGGACCCTGAGCATAGACATGGATGTCCTCCATAATGATCTAAAGCACCACACCTCATCCTGGGGTAAATAACTATGATGTCCTATCTAGAATCAAGACTCCCATAATGAGCCCCATAATAACCAAGACGAGATCTCTAGATTGGCAAATGAATTGTTGCTAGTCAATTTGGCCCCCATCTAGCTAAAGATCCTCAACTCCTAGCATGTCAAACATGGCATCGAGGCTGAGTTATGCATCATAAATGATTCTATCACCATGGATTAGTACCCTTAGAATCCTCCAGGTTCACTATCACTTCGCCTATCAAAAGGTGGAAGCAAGAGGTCTTTGAGTGCCAATGCTCTATTAATGCAGTCATTAGAGCTAGATGAGTCTGGATCTCTAGTATGAAGGCGATGTGATATAATTTGATCACTCCTAGGAATATGATGTCAAACTCACCTAATCTAGTCAACCACACTAGAATCTATGATCTCCTCTCTCGAGAAAGCAGAGGATGGAAGACAGCTTGCATACTTAATGCACACAAAGTCAATTTACTAAAAATTTAGAAAAAATATAAGTTAAAATCCCTAAAATACAAAAGCGAGCCTTTATTGCAAAGGTGTCACACTATTGGCTTGGCAAACATGTCGCTATTTTGCAATAACGTTGCTATCCAGCAAAGGTATTTCCATGATGTAAAAGCATTGCTATTTTAGCGTTGCTATGCAAAGGCAGGTCTCTAAATTCATGCAAAAGTGTCGCTATATTTTATGCAAATGCGTTTAAAAAATAAAAGCGTCAATGTATTTTGAATCTCCAATGCATTTGCTGAAAAGTGATGCCTAATGCAAAGGTGTTTCCATATTTTTTAGAGGCGTCACATTGGGTTTCAGAAGTGTCACCCACAATGCAATGTCGCTGTTTGACCTAATATACCCTACATTTATCTACCTAGAAATGCGTGCAAGAGAATTTTTTTGGGGTACGTAGAATGGTCTTATGTTAATTGGCCGCTAGAACTTGTGGACTCGATCTACGCAGTGTGTGGGAAGTACTCTATGTGCCATAGTGTTAGGTGCTTTGGAGGAAATCTAAGCTACAATCACTAGAATCACTCTTAGATATCTCAAATTCTCAAAAGTAAAGTGTGCAAATGAGTTAGAAATTGACCTAATCTCACATATATTCACTTCAAACCTAGGGTTTTAGCCTTGTATCTCCATTTTCTCACTTTATATCTTTCCATGTTTGCTTCATCAGGGTCTTAGGACTTATTTCTTGTCCTCTTCACAGCCAAACTATTCCCATAGTCTTATCGTGAGCTCGACTCGAAAGTCAATTTTTATGCTCTATCTTTCAAGGGGCAACATACTAGCTCTATTAACCGTTGGGGCAGAGTGGGGCACTAGAAGAAATTCAAAAAAGAAAATTACATCTAAGAAGTATCAGTCCTTTGAAGCAACACAACAGGTACCTCGCTTCAAAGAGGGAAAAAATGTACACTTAAAAATGTCCTGAGTATATCACACACTAATATTTTGCATAGTAACACCATTTCTCTCCTAATTCATCTGAATTCATCTATTTAAAATTAAATAATGTTAGTTTTTTAATTAAATTCACTATTTTCTCCTATTAATCGAATAATTAATTTTATTTGATTAATTAATCGCCTTCACACTAATTTTTCTCTCTTTTGATTAAATAATGCAAATTATTTAATTGAATGTCATAGATCCACATTGATTAAACATTTCCAAATTGTTTAATTAAATTCTTTGATTCCCTCCACTTGCACAATTAAATAATTCCTTAAATTGCTCAATTGGTTAATTTTCTCCAGTCATTCAAAGAATATTCTCATGGAATTTTTTTTCCAAATTTGAATATTTCCCTCCACATGGAAATATCTCCCACATGCTCCTAAAATCAATGGATTTGCTATTGTCTCAAATAATTTGGACCTTTGATTAAAATCCTTGATCCATGTCATTAGGAATTATCAACCCTTGATTTGATCTTTTCAATCCATGTCTTCATCTCTCCTTCAATTTCATCCATTGATTAGCCAATTCAATCTCAACCATTGATTCATTCCAAAAATCTATAAATAGTCTTCATTTTACATGAATTCTCATTCACACACATTCAAGTAACCAAAGTCTACTAATTTTCATTACTCGTCCTTAATCCAATTACACTTGTGAATCACCATTATCATCAACCTTTAAGCTTTTGCATCATCAATCATGGATCAGGCTTGAAGCTAAGCACTCCACATCAATTCCAACACTAATCCCCCAATGGGATTGAGGTTTTCATTTTCTAATTAGGTTTTCAATTGCATTAATTTGATATTTCATGTTTAAATTGAATCTTGTTTATTAATTGTAAAGAATTTCATTGAATATGGTTTAGTATATGTTCAAATACTTGTTTTCTTAGTTAATTCCAATTGTGTATATATAGAGAGAGAGAGAGGAAGGGAGAGAGAGAGAGAGAGAGAGAGAGAGAGAGAGAGAGAGAGAGAGAGAGAGAGAGAGAGAGAGAGAGAGAGAGAGGGGGGGTAGAGAGAGGGAGAGAGGGGGGGTAGAGAGAGGGAGGGAGAGGGAGGGGGATAAATATAGATAAAAAGAGAGGGGAGAGAGATGTAGAGAGGGAGAAAGAGGTGAAGAGGGGTATATATATACATATAATATACATATGCATATACATATACATATACATACATACATACATATATACACACATACACACACACAAATAGAGAGGGAGAGAAATAAAAAAAGACGAGAGAGGGAGAGAGAAAGTGAGAGATAAAGGATAAATATAGATACAAAGGGAGAGCGAGAAGGAATGTTAAATTTTAAGAAATGGGATTTGTTTTATTTTATTTTATAAAAAATACATCTCATGTTCTACAAAATGTGCTTGTGTTTTTGTTGCACAAAACATGCTCACATTTTTTAATTAAAAAAGTTTCATACGCTTTTTTCTTTGGAATATTTTAGATAGTAATCCTAAGGCTTGGACTGTTAATTTACTTCCATTTTATGTGCTTTTGACCTTCAATGGAGTTTCTTGAATTGAATTTCATTTGGTTTACACATTACATAATAATTTTTAATAACATTACCACCAAATTTTCACATATCTCTTAAGCTTTCTAGCCATACAATTTTTTTAATATTTGAAATACATTAACATATTTATTTTTAATTTATTTTAGTAATGTTTTTATATTTCTTAAATATATATGTGTTTATTTTTCTTTATAAATTTTGATTTGTAGCATGGGATTTTGGCAACCTTGTGTCTTTCTAACATTTCTAGAGTTTTTCACCTAGAAGGAGAAAGAATGGGCCAAAAAGCACAATGCTACATCCAAAGTTCAGGTGATAATGAATGGAAAATGGATGTAATATGCCTATATGAAATGTTTGAATGCAAGAAACTAATAAAATAAATGACTTGTTAATGTAAAACCTAAGGAATGTAACTTGTTATAAAACACAATGTGATATGCAAAACACATAGAAATGAAAGTAAACTGTAATAGAAATAGATGAAATTGAAAGTGTGCACCTGATATCTTTATGGAGGATGGAAATGAATTTTGAAATGCTGTTGATTCTGATTTTTAGGCCTGGTGGGACTCATTCACCATTCTTGGTGAATCAGTCCCAGATCTAAGAAACTGTTCTAGAGCCCGTTTTGGATAAAAGGGTATCCAAAAATGCAGAAAACTAGAATTGGGCCTACTAGTGGGACTAATTCACCATCCATGGTGAATCATACCATTTTTGAATTTCTAAATATTCAAAAGAGGAAACTGAAGCCCTTGGTCTACACTTTCTAATTCTCTAGGTGTCCAGTTCTAAAACTGCCAAATTTGGGTTTGAAGGAGACTTTTTGTTGATGTTTTGCCTTAGACAATAGGAAGGTGTCTTCAAAAAATTCACAACTTGACCTTAAATTATTTTTAAGTCTCTGAGATGCCTAAATCTACAAGCACATAAGAAGAGAAAGAGAAATGTTCAATGTTAGGGCATGGGGGTTTGCCTTGGTCAAACCCCTTTTAGGTGATTAAACCAAAATGATGAAAGAATGTAATGAAGCATGCAATAATGGAGTCAATACCTTTCCATGATGTTTTATCTTGAATGCATGAAGCAAAACATGAATAATCTACCCTTGAATGTCTTTGGAAGCTATCTTGATGACTTGCAATGATGAAACCCTAACTTGCTTGATAATAGGACTTGAGGAATGATGAAAGAAGAATGGACTAAATTGAATTGAATGAATTAGTGAATTAGAGTTAAAAATGAGAGAAAAACATATATTTATACACACTTATGCCCTAATTACCCAAAAATACATCACAGGTCGATATAAGGCATTTAAGAATAAAAAATTGAAAGAAATTTGATTTTTTATTGAATTTTGTGCCAAGAGGGACTCATTCACCACCCATGGTGAATGGGTACCACTCAAGGAATGCAAGTGGGTATCAGGGATTAAGATGTATTTAATGATGTTTATCAGGTTTGAATTCAAAAATACACTTAAATATGACCAATAAGTGCATAAAGGGGCCAAATAAAGCATAAGAAAGGTGTAAATAGTGATAAAAAGCCTAGAAAATTGTGAAATCTTGTTACAAGACTTTACAAGACTTTAAAATAGGACTTAATAATGAATAAAAAAGTGATGTTTAGATGAATTATAATAAGAAGAATCTAGAAAAGTGTAGAAATGTGTTACAACACTTCACAACACCTTCACAAGACATCAATAAATGCATTTTATTTAGTTTGCAAAGGTCCAAGACTTAATGTGGATGCATAAAATTCTTCACAACACTAAATCAAGGCCTTGTTAAATCCAATTTATCATGAACTATTCCTATGTCAAGTAAGAAATACTTGTTTCTACAGTACCTGATCTACTTGTCAAAATTTGAAAAAAAAAGGATTATTCTGCATTTCATTCTTTACACATTGAAAAAATTTACCTTTTCGATTATTTCAATGCAATTTATGTGATACACACGCTCAATGATGTTATTTTTAGGATGCATCCATTTTGAAAAATCATAAAAAAAAATTTAAAAAATATACAACTTTTAGTACTCACTCGTAGTTATGTTTCTACTATAGTCAGTTTTTAAAAATACTAGATACAAGAAAAAAAAATAGGGGGAACACACCAAACACTATGTTATATTTTAGTGAGAAAAATGAACACTTTTGTGTGCTCGTAAAATTTCATCCTCTTAATCATAACTACTTTTTTAAACATTTAGTAGTTTATAAACTCGATTTAGAGTACAAAAATTCTTGTTCTCATCATATCTTCAAATTTTGAGTGCATGAATCTCAAATTACTCATTCAAGTTCAGGTTTAGCTAAATTTTTTAGAAAAAAAGTGACCACTTTTTTTCCCTTTTTATATACCATTTCCATACACTTACCTCATTGCATGGTGATGGGAAAGATAGCTGTTGTAATTTTGTGATAAAAATTCCCTTTACTGGAACAAGGTGGCTCCATGATGCTACGTTGGAGGTGAAACTCTAAAATGCAGATAAACACAAAAAACCTTCCAAGTCAAGAATTTTATTCTATGCAATCATTGTCGTTGCTAAGTCAAATGAGTGAGGGAGCCAGTAGGTCAAGTATAGACGCCTCTGCAAACAAATTTTGGTATGAGATTTTATCTTTAGTATGCCTCTCTAGATGAGAGGCTGATGGATCTGATAATAATTGTTGGTTCGACCTATCCTATAAAAAATAATGCTTTCACAATGGATCATCCATTGCCTACTTCTATCATTCTCTTCCATGCAACACATGACTCAACCAAGACAAGATAGATTCTCGCCCTTTCTTTAATCAATTGATCCTTGATAGTTTTGGCCTGCACCAAAACCATCAAACTTAGAGTGGTGCTTTCCAATGAACAACTACCACACAAAAACCATAATACCTTTCAATAAAGGCTTTGCAAAGTGGAACAAATCACACCAAGGAACATGCAAAGAAAAATATTTTCCATGCAAACAAGGTACTCAACCTATACAATTCTTGCGACCTCTACATAAATCTTCACAAAATATACAAAAAAAAAACACACAACAACTAGAAAGCATGCAATTTTAGTTTTTTCACAAACAATCTCAAAGATCAAATGAACCAACATCCTATTCTGATACCATGTTAATGTTAACAATATATCTTCTTGAATTCTAGCAATATTGAGTCATGTACAAGTCAAGCAGGCATACACTCAATCTGTAAGATTAAAAAACAAAAAATACAATACAACAATTGAATGATTAGAAGTAAAGAAAATGGAATGGAATAGAATGATATCTTAAACAAGGAAGTTTGCAAATATAGCATGACTAGTTTGAGACACTATAGGAGTGCTCAATTCAAGTTGGAAAGAATGCTCCACCAAGTGGAAAAAAAGAAGTGCCACATATCTCACTAACTAAATGACACATAATCAATATTATTAGTCATTAGGAATCAAAATTTAATTCTAAAAAATAAACATAATGCTTAAAATTTGTTACTTAAAGTGTATTGCAGGAGTGGTCAAGAGGTTATTGGTCTAGTAGTGATGTTCCTATCTCACAAAGAGCCCACCTCAAATCAAATTCTTATCGAATTAGATGGCTTAACAAACAAGGAAATGAAGCAAGTGTCCCAAGTGAATTTGGAGGAACATATTCCCCTTAGTTAGTGATGGTATAGTTTTTGTTATAATATGAGTTCACATTTTAAACATTTTCAATGTCTTGGTTTATAGGCTATTAGTAAATTAATGAAGTAGTAGATTTTTGTAAGAATGGAATCAAGTGGTCATTGGTCTAGTAGTGAAGTGCATGGCTCACAAAGAGTCCACTTCAAATTAAATTCTTGTTGAGTTCAATGGCTTAACAAAGAAAGGGATGAAGCTAGTGTCGTAAGTGAATTTGGTGGAATGGATACCCCTTAGTTATTGATGGTTTAATTTTTGTTATGGTTTGAGTTCCCATGTTGAACACTTGTAGACTCTTGGTTTGTAGGTTATTTGTAAATTAATGAAGTACTAGCTTTTTATTAGGATGGAATCAAGTTGATTCTATTTTTTGTTATAAAATTAGTGTGCATTTTGTAAAAAGGACTTATTTGGTATCTATTTTGAAATAAAACTATTTAAAAATAAATAAAAAATCAATTGTGCTATTCTCTACTAAAACTAATATAAATATTTTTTTAAAAACAATATTCAAATTCCTTTGAAATAAAATATGCGTACCATAAGGCTTAGTATATTTCTATCAAAGGTATTATAATTGCCCAAGTAGGTTGAAAACTATTTCTTCCATATCATGGCTATGGCTTGGGGTATGAGTACTAAAATAGTTTGGATTTGGTTTAGAATTTTCACATAGTTTAGACCTAGGCTATCATTTCATTTATCTAGAAACATACACTTTTAAAATATTTATTTTTAGAATGATGCCATTGATTGTTTTAGTACATGCAAATATGCACTCTCAAGTTACATTTGGAAAAATAGGGGGGCATTACCAACTTAAAATAGTACCCCTTCATTTCCATTTGAGAATTTTTAAAGACATCCAAATTTTATATGTGAAATTTGCTATTATAATAGCTTGATCTTTCTTAGTGAAATTTGGTTTGCAAAAAGAATAACTATAATTAGGTGTTATATTAGATCAAATATATTATTTTTATGATTGATGAAAAGTGAAGGTTGTTTTGATGAGAATTAAAGAAATAAAAGTTGTAAAAGTTTATTCATAATCAAGTTTTAAAGATGTAGGCTTATTTAAGATAGACAAGAAATATAAAATAATTTGAATGAAATATCAATATATTCAAAAACATTAT
The DNA here is from genome assembly GCA_007258455.2 of Sequoia sempervirens. Taxonomy (NCBI): domain Eukaryota; kingdom Viridiplantae; phylum Streptophyta; class Pinopsida; order Cupressales; family Cupressaceae; genus Sequoia; species Sequoia sempervirens. The sequence goes on along the minus strand of VDFB02000003.1, from coordinate 366,395,375 downwards.
TTTATGAGATTTCAATTTAAAAATAGAATCAACGCTAATATTTTTAAAAAATTATCTTAACTACAATCGAACATGATCATTTTTTGTTTGAAAATATTTTATCCTTTTGTTATTGATAACATGTTTATCAATGAAATACATAATTTTTATTAAAGAGAAAAAGTTCTAATAAAAAGAGAACTACAAATCAATTTTACTTGAAGGTCACAAAAATATGTAACACTTCCAATTTTATTTTACAATAGTATTTCAACTCCTACAAACTATGAATATGATTAATTAGCAAAATAAAAGATGTAGAATAATAATGAATAATGGATTATTTCACTCAATCCAAAAATTATTCATATACATGAGAAGACCTTACAATAGCTCCAATATATGCAAAACACGTAAATATAAAAAATATATGATTTAGATATATATATATATATATATATATATATATATATATTTAAATGAATTGAATGACCATCTAAAAACTATTAACTCACCTCAATAAAAAATAGACTTTCATAATGTCAAATTGTGGAACCATGGAAAGAAAAATCTCAAAACCAAATCAACCTCCCTTGAAGTATTTATGTCCAAATTTCCTTTTTCCTACAATAAATAGCACCACTACTACAAAACCTGCTCCATAGGATAGTCCAACTCCAATCTCATACCACACACTTTCCTCACTCTGCTCTTCTTCATTAATAGATGTAGAAATAGGAGGAGGAGCTGGAGTGAATTATGGCCAAGAGCATTTCTTTGGAAGATGACATACATATAAATTTGGATTGCCTAAATATGATGATTCAGTAAATGTTTCCATGTGTCCTCCTTGTGGTATATTACTTGAAAGGTTGTTGTTGGAAAATTTGAGAGCTCCCAGATAACTCAAAGAACCAAGATCTTGAGAAATTTCTCCAAAAAATTGATTTGTAGAAAGGTCTAATGATTCCAACCAACTCATTTGTACAATACTATTTGGAATATTACCATTCAGATTGTTTATTGAAAGGTTGAGCAACTTCAACCCCTTCAACTTTCCCAAATCAGAAGGAACATTCCTAGTCAATTGATTGTCTGAGAGGTCTATAAACACTATATTGGAGAAAATATATGCATAGTTCTCATCTCTACCCTTAGAATCCATATTCAATCCATTATTATAATCATAATAGGAATCCATATATGTTATCAAGAAGGGGATAGCAATTGGAACCATGCTAAATTCCTGATGTGGTTCTGCCAACATTGCTTGTAAACTAAAAATGTCATGTGGTATAAACCCTGATAGACGATTTGAAGAAAGGTCCAAGATTTGAAGGCATCTCAGTTGCACAATTTTTGTAGGAGTGTGACCTTCAAAACTATTCTTCCTCATTGCTAGCACTCACAGCTCCAAAATGTTTCCAATTGACTTTGGAATCTGACCTTTCAATAAGTTTTGCCCCATATCCAGAATAATTAATTTTGTACAGTTTGATATGGAGTTAGGGAATGGCCCACTCACCTTGTTATTCTTTATCACTAGTGATTGTAGCTGACTTAGCTTACCAAACTCACACGACATTGTCCCCCTCAAATTATTATCCCCCAAATTCAAGACTTCAAGGGCAAAACAATTGTTTAAGCTTGGAGGGATGATTCCATTCAAATGATTATTTGCTAAATTTAATAGCCGCAGTGATGAGTCGCCTTACAGTCTCAGAGGAATATTTCTTCTAAATGAATTGTTGTTGAGCAACAACACATTTATATTTGAAGCCCAAGTTGATGGTATCTATTTGCATAATGCATTGTTAGACACATCCAAGGCTTGCAAGTAATTCCAGGATGAATTATTTAACAATAGATGACCTTGCAAATGATTTGTTGTGAGATTGATGTAGTAAAGACTCATATCCAGTAGCCAAGAAGAAATTTCTCCAACAAGATTGTTGTCAGCTAATTTTAACCCTTTAAGTGAGAACTGAGTCGAAATCCATAATGGGACCTGACCATCCATCTTACATGATGTCAGGCTCAATTCCCATAATTGGAATGAGGGAATCTAGGCGGGGTTTGAATTAAGTACACAGTTGGACATGATCAGTCTCTTTAATTTGCTAAGGTTGTGAAAGAAAAACTCTATAATAATATGTCCACCGTTTAACGTGAGAGAAAGTGATTCAAGTGAAGAGGGTAGCTTTGAGGAAGCATGGAATGCATTCCTCTTAGCATAGAGTTTAGTAAGAGAGGAAATCTTTGAAAATAAGGTGGGGAGAGTTCCATTTAACTAGTTGCAAGACACATCCAAGTATGCCAATGAAGAGAGATAGCCCAAGGACTCAAGCAGAGAACCACTCAAGTGATTCCAAGAAAGATCTAGGTAAGTTAGAGAAGAGAGATTAAACAAAGAGGGAATGCTTCCTCTGAGTTCATTCCAATAAAGAAATAGTCCATATAGAGAAGACATGTTTGCAAACAAAAATGGAATGTTGCCACTCAAAATATTCTAAGTTAAATCTAGTTGTGTGAGAGAAGAGAGTTTTCCTAAGCAACGAGGAAGAGAACCTATTAATCCATTGTTATAAAGGACTATGCTCTCAACAAAAGTGATGGTGCACAAGCTCTCAGATATGAAGCCCCCTTGAACTGAGTTACCAATTTCAACACTGACTACGTGATGGGTGGTGTTATGGCAGGTTATGTCATACTAGAGGCAACAATCTCCTCCCTTCTCCCACAAACTTAGTAGGTTTTCAGGGTCATTTAGGCTGGGTTTTAATTGAAGAAGAGCTTCTTCTTCCCTCTCAATACATCCAAAACAGAAGCAAAGTAGAAAGAGGGGAATAACAACAAACAAAAATAACTTGGCCATGGGCGCCATTAGCATTGGGGTGATTTGGTAGGGTAATGAGAGGGAAAGTGATTATAAAGGATGAGTGGGGGTCAAGGCTTGAATTTGATGGTCAACCCTGCCTGTCAAACAATTTTTTTGTGATGGTCATTTATTTGAAGTTTCCTTTCAAATATTAAAGGTTATCTATTTTAAGAAAAATATATGTAGATTGAAAAAACATATATAGGAATACTTACATAGAAATTTTGACAACTTAACTCAATTTTTTTCTTTAAGTGATATAGTCTTCCTAAAATTTTAATTGTATTTTACAAGTAAAATGACTAAATATGGCCATACAACCATCAAATTTAAGTCTTGGTGGAGGTCAACAAGACGTCAACAATTTGAAAGGAAGGATACCACCAATTTTCATAGAAATATGATAGTCTTGTCGGTGAAAAAGATTGTACAAGATTCAAGTTAGTGGGATCTTGTATTGACTAGACTTTTCATAGAAATATGACAAGTCCTGTGCTAACTAGATGCGTGTTTTAATCGAGGAAAAAGACTCTACCGAATTCAAGTTAGTTAGTGAAAAACAGTGCAATTTAATTATAGATTTAGTCACTGTAGACATTTCTTTATGTCACATCATTGCTGATTAATTGTGGAAATTGTGTCAAGTACAAAACTAAAAAATAAATAAAAAATTTATATTAAAAAAGTGATGGGCCAATTTTTGGATCCCATTTATATTTAGTGGGATTCAATTCTGTGAAAGATTAGTTTTAAATTAGATTATTAATTTGATTCATTTGACTATTAAACCTTTTTTCATAATTATATATATATAATTAGAGGTTGTGATTAAAGTGGTCATTTGATTTTTCATATTGGAGATTAAACTTTAAATCTTGTCTAGTGATTATCTTAAGGTTGGTAGGCATGCTAAAGTGGTAATTCTGTTTTAATTAGTAGAGATGTATTAGTCTTGTGGATGATACTAATGGAGCACACTAGTGGAACATAGAAATAATATAGAGGAGAGGAGGAGTACATACCATGTAGGAGAAGGTAGGAGGTGAGAAGAAGGTGAAGTGTCCAAGTCAGAGTACACTAAAATAATTTAAGAGACAAAAAAGTCAAATGCGTGTGTTGGAGTATAGCAAGGAGATAGTGAGGAGAAGAAAATGGAGTGGTTTCCTTGGAAAATAAAAATGGTAAGAAGTAGGAGGTGTGTCCAAGTCAAAGAGCATAGGAGCAGTGCTTTTGTATGAGGAATTGGTTGATATGTTGGAGAGAAGAGAAGAAAGGCGATGTAAGTGATATCCCTTTAGGTTGAATTGTAAGAAAGAAAAAACCACATTGGTAGTAGTATAAGGCAAGTGACATACCCATTAGTAGAGTCTTAGTTAAAATCTCATTGATATAAGGGTGAGGGGTCTATTACCAACCCCCACTAAGTAATCTTTGAAAAAATCTAAATGAAATACTAACATCACTTCAAAGATATGGAGGCAAGTCTAGAGCCAATGAAAATAATCTTTGAAGCTAGTAAAGACAAACTCTGAAGCTAATGAAAACAAGTTTCAAGAGTCAATAAAGGAGAACTCTCAAACTCTAGAACATAGTCACAAATATTAGATAAAATATCAATGTATGTATGGATGTATGTGTGCATGTATATATCTCTTGATAGCTTAGTTTTGGATTAATATTGCATTTGATTTCATAGAACAATTTAATTTTAGCATTCTATTTCTTAGTTAGTAAGCATAAACATTTCCTTATTTCCCTTAAATATTTTAAGTAGGTATAAGAAATTCCCTAATTATATTATTTTTTATTAAAGGTAATTCACTAGAAGGTGACCTTTTATTGAAGGTCCTTCGCTAGAAGGCGGCCTTTTATTGAAGGTCCTTCACTAGAAGGTCACCTTAAAAAATGGGCTATAAAAAAATTGTAATGTTAAAAAAGAAACCATAGTATGCATTGAACTCATCCTAGTATGCATTATCATAAACTTTTAATTTTACATCAAAATCATCATTTTCAATTAAGATCTCTTCCATCTCGCACTCTCCATGAGGTATTTTATAAATTGAATACCTCAATGATGACTTGAATATAGTTACAAATTATTGTTTTCATGGTAATCATCCTTGTTCCCTTAAAAATATTGTTTATTGAAACAAAATACCTCAACATTATCAATACTAGTAGACATAACACCTTTCATCATTAAAAATATAATATGATCATCAATATCTATAATCATGATGTATTCCAAATGAAGTGTTGTAATATTTTTATACTTCAATATGAAGCCTATTTCTTCATTGAATGCTTCTAAGTAGAGAATAAATAACATCGAATAATTTGGTCTTACATGAACTCAAGAATGGCCCTCATAATTTTTATAAACCTCATATTGAAAACATGGACTAGCTATTTATCACCTTTATAAATATTAGTGAGTTTATTGATTGCGAAGTTACAATCAATTATTTCACCAAATTGATCAATGAACAACACTTTAAAATATTCACAATAATAAACAAAAATAGTTAAGAAACTAGAGAAAAAATCTCCTACATCCATTTTTAATGATTATACAAAGAGTTTCATCACAACATCTTCCTCTTTGATTTCATAATATTCCATCAATACAAAAAAATCCTAAAGATGCATGTGTTAGCTGATTCAAAATTGCTTCCACTAAATCTAGGAAAATGGTCTCTAACTTCACTAGGAATAAAATTAGGAAAATTAGGGATACTAGAAAAATTAAAAGGTTTGTACCTTTTAACAACAAAAAGTTGTTCTACAAGGATATGATCTATGTTGATGAATAGGATCCACACCAAAATGTGCAAGGGTGGTGAAGTATTCACAATTCAAATATTATTGTTGTGACTTGTAGTACAAATAGAGAGATTAGGGATTATAGGAAATCAAAATATAATAGCCCTATTAATAAAAAAAAATTGAATGTATAGATGAGCACAAGAAATCTCACATTCCTTTTTCTATTAATGTAATAAAAAGGTGTTGATGTAGCTTTACTCACATTTATTTATAAAACCTTCTGAAAAGAAAGAAATCATGTAATTCAATTGGAAATTCCTCCACCATTAACTTTCTCTCTCATAAAACTTTTTAAAACAAGACAAGTCCTTTATTCTTCCTTGGCTTTGCAAAACTAGTGTGCACATCAATATTCCCTATCCGATGAAGTTGTTGTCATTCATTTATATGCATTAAGGTAAGCTTAAAATGCTTTCATCCATTGAAGATAACTTGGGAAAACAAAATACCCAAAAAATATTGTATACTTTGTATGAATTCTTCATTTGACTGAATGTTTCATAGATATGTTCAAGAACCTTGTTGTCATAGAATCGTGTCTTTAATAAGTTCAACGACAAAGTTGCCACTTCTCAAAGAAGACTAAAATTTGAACACACAATTTATTCTTTAAAGTTCAAATAAGTTTCTAAGCTCAATCTACCACGAAAGTATTCATACTCAAATGAAAATATCATTTATAACCAAATCTTTTCACATCCCAGTAATAACACTATTTTTGGGAATATATTCTTGCGGCCCTCAATTCTAAGGGATGACATAACACTTAGATCCAAGGATCAAATTGTTTTAGATAAAATACCAAACCAATAACTAAAACAAGGATAGAAATATATCAATTTGAAAAATTATACCCTATCTTATACACTTTGAACTCCACAAAACTTAGAAGGGTAATCCTAAGAAAGACCTTAAGGAATGATATAGATCTTTAAGAAAGAATGCTATGGAAAGAAAACTAGGTCCAAACAACATAGTGCATAAACTGATAAATTTATAGATGTATGAGCAAAAGATTTACTAGTTATTTAACAATGTATGTATGATCCTTTGTACTTGAAAAAGTTAAAAACATTATAATTATAACTGCACTCAACGATTGGTACACGGTTGATTACTCGAGAAAATTGTGTCGAGTACAAAACAACAGATCTGAAATACAACTTTTCTTCATCCTGGGTAGTATGGAAACTCATATGAAAACACGTTGATATTAACAAGAATTAATCTCAATCCATTAAACTTGCCAAGTAAACAAAGGTAGTCATGAGAAGTGCGTTGTAAAAGATTGTAAAAAAAAAAATAGTCGGTGAAAAACAATGAAAGGGAAAATAAATATAAATGAAGGTTTAAGTACAAAAGTTTGTCGGTGAAAAACAAGTGGCCACCATAAAAGATTGTACATTTTAATTATAACCGCACTCACTGACTCGAAATTTCTTTATTGCAGCGGTGGGTAGAGGGCTGATTAATTGTGGAAATTGTGTCGACTACAGACCCGCAGATTTGAAGTCCAAAAATTTTGTAAGAAGTTGATGTTACAAGCAGTTATATCGTGGAAATATCGTCTCTTATTAACTTCAAACAATGAAATATGAGTTAAGTCTTGTATTGACTAGACTTTTCTTGGAAACATGACAAGTCGTGTATGGAAATTATAATTGTCCAACTGAATAGACATTTCCTTATGTCATATTTTTGCAGCGGTCTGTACACGATAGATTACTTGTGGAAAATGTCTCCAGTAATTGACTTGACTTGCCAGAGTTGCCAAGTAAACGATAGTGGTGGGTACACAACTGATTACTGGTGGAAATTGTGCCGAGTAAAGACCAGCAGATTTGAAATCCAGTCATCATAAATTACGTTGGAATCTCATCAATCCATTAAACTTGCCAGCTAAACGAAGGCAGCCGTGAGACGTGCGTTAAAAGATTGTGCGAAGGTCAAGTTAGCCGGTGAAAAACAATGTGAAACGTACGTAATAAAAGTAGAGAACAACTTGACTATGAGAAGTCATGTATTCACTATACTTGCCAAAATGAATGAAGTCGTGAGACGAGCTTTGTAAAAGTAGAAAAGATTGTACAGAGAAGTCAAGTTAGTTGGTGAAAAACAAGTGCCCACCATAGAAGATTGTACGTTTTTATTGTGGAGAGGGGCCCATACTAGGGTGGCAGTCTATAGTGGGGATGGAAGTAGTCTCACGTAGGCTCTACAGTAGTCCGTCTTAATATGTAAATGTAAATCATTTTTCACCCACAAAGTCAACAAAGGTATTTGACTCACTGTACCATATAAATTGTATTATAATCGGTTTATATTTGTCCTTAACACAAATAATATATCGCAGTCTTACATGTCAAGAATATTCAAAGCACATCTGACACCACAAACATACAAGCCATATTCATTCTTAATGGCCCGTAGCTTTAAAAGTTGCAGCCATAATAAAAAAAATAGTATAAGCCACTCTCCCCTTTAAAATCACCACTTGCATTAGCTCACGGGCAATATTTTAATCCAAGTGGCACGAGGAGAACAACTACGAGTTAAGAATGTCGCATTGGCCAAATCCAATCCAACCCACCACCTATCCCACTATGCCATCAATAGAGCACTTAAATGAAAAAAAATCATTCATAACTATCCCATCTGTCAAATCCATTCACACGACAACTGGTTCAAACTCCTCATTTCCCACCTAACACCACCAAACCAAGGTAGTAAGGCTACCACAGTCGCCTAAGCATCAAACAAAAACTACACGCCATAAATACATACAAACTATGCAATTGAAGGCACACAAACAAATTTTCAAATTTGAAAAAGGAGGACTGAAATTAAAGACTCCATACCAAACAACATTGAACATATAAAGAGATTTTCAAATTCAAAATTGCATTTCCATCAACCACATCTCACTTTCATATTCACTATAATGTTTTCTTGGAGGTGGACGAACAAAGAGGAGAAGAAGAAGCAACACCAACAATACACTATCAACTTTCAGATACTTTACACAAACACATTGTTTATGCCTATGAATGCCAATCAAAAACTTGTTGTTTATGCCTATGAATGCCAATCTGTTCAATGTTATGCAAGTGATTTTCACCATACAGTACATACCTTTGCTTATTCATATTAACTAGTCATGTCCCTATGGCAATATGTTTAAAACCATGGTAATGTTTCTAAAAAAAAACTGTTACTCAACACCTAGGGTTTCAAGTTACACTGTTTCTAAATGTCGAAGAAGTTCTTTTCATTTTTTGGGTTCTCCTTACATTCTTACTGTATCCCAATATAGATGTGTTATATTCACTGTAAAATCTGTGACCCAGAACCCTGCAACTCAATATCTGGGGTTTCAACTTACAGACTTTATGTATGTTAAGTCATTTAAGTTTGTTTCCTACACTTCTCAAAATGGTTTCCAATATAGATTAGTTCTACGCACCCTAACTATTTTTCGAGCATATGAAAGTGACAATTATATTAGGTGTTTCAACTTTATCTATTTATGATTTTCAAGTACTTTCAGTTCAATTCCTGGTATTTTTGTATGTTCATTGTTCTTGGGTATATAAATAAGTTATTTGCACTGTAAATGTTTCTCACCCACTACATGTTGACTCAATATCCAAGGTTTCAACTTAACACTGTTTATGGATGTCAATGCTTTCCAATTCCTTACATTGTGATTATTAAACACTATGTGCTTGTTGCACAAGGCCAGGTCACTTTTTTTGCATACCAATGTTGAACTGTTGCAACTAATTCTTTGTAAACTCACTATCTAGGGTTTCGACCAATATTGTTTATGATTTTGTATGAATGTTCAATTTGAACATTTTCATGTATCAGAAACTTGTAAATCTATATCGCGTTGTTTCATGCTTGATGCCTCTTGATGAATGGCAATGAATTTTAGTTATCTACATTGTTAGTTCCAATCTGCTTTATGGCATTACACAATCTGCTTTCATTTCAATCAAATAAGTTTTGAACATGTCCAATTCAAACAAAATAGTATGATCAAATAAAACTTCAACACTTATTCAATTTACCATTATAAACTATTAGCTAACACAATAAAGGAATTAAAAAAAACAAACATTCATCACTCTATCTTTAAGGGTGTTAAATGGTGTTTCTTATCATTGTTTCAAACATGTCTGAATAATGTGTGTAGGTTCAATATAAAGTTGACATGAGGTCCAAGCCAATGAAAAAGAGAGCCACAACAAGGTGGCCTACAAGTTAAAGAGGGGTTTCACTCCCCAGGTGAAGAAGAACAAAATGTAGGAGTAGAGATAGTTGTTGTAGTTACTGCTCCATTAGACAGGCAGACAACAACATCACGACATTGGGAATTGACAATGAATGAAACAGTTAATCATCAAACAAATGACATGGTGGGCAGCTACCATGAGGAACATAATGACGGCCCGAGTCTTCCCTCAGCCCCTACCCCACTATTTTGGTTGGAAGATGGATCTATGAATATGGGTAATGATAGTCTAAGTCTTCCATCACCCCTTGCCCAACCCTCTTGGTTGGTTGAGGGAGCTACTAATGAGGGTTATGCTCATTTAAACCTTCCCTTGGCCCCTACCCAACCATCTTGGTTGGCGGATGGAGCCAAAAAATTGGGTATTGTCTTACAGTGTGAAGAAGAGCAAGGAACTTATTCATTGCCTTCTCCACCTGACACTTTTTCCATACCATAGTTTGTAGATTACTATGTAGATTTGAGCAAGGAAATAGAGCAGAAAAAGGAGGAAGAAATAGTTAGAAAACAACAAGATAGGGAGGAGAGAGAGTAGAAGGAGCAAGAGATAGTTCAAAGGATAAAAGATAGGAAGGAAAGAGAGTAAAAGAGGGACCAAGACTGAGTTCAAAAGAAACAAGATAAGAAGGAAAGGCAAGAGAAGATGTAGCAACAAAAGGTTCAAAAGAAACAAGGTAGGAAGGAAAAATAAATCAACTGGGCCCATAGGTCATTGCAATGAGAAAGACATATAGGTAGTCCTACAAACCCGTTTGCATACAACCATGCCTTGTTTCGGGATATATTGAACATATACATCCCTCTATTTCGGGAGTTGAATGTCAATTCGACTGTCAACCCAAATGTAGCCTACACTCCACTCTCCATTGCAAATGAAAATGCAAATGCAAATCATGTAATGACAACTCAAAATGCACAAGTAGGAGACAAGAACACATCTCCAAATGTTTTTCTTGGCATGCTTGATTGATGTTGGGAGGGACCATCAATACATCTACATGACTGATTGGCTAGTTTTTTGTTGTGTATTCTAGGCTGCAATATATAGTTCAATTGTTGGCTATTTAATTTTGTTGTTGGGGACTGTAATACCCTGATATCAAGCAGAAATTTTTTCCCACCACGTCACCCTGCCACTTGTGCATCGTGCCCACTATTTTATTTTGAAAAAATTGAGCACCCCACCACCTATCAAGCACCATTTACACCAACATGTCCAAAACAGACCCATTTTACCCTCCACCCAAAAGTGGAGCCCATCCGCCTCCTTAATCGACAAAAAAATCTACGTATAATGGATCAAATGGCCACATGTCCACAACAGCCTTGCCACCCTAAACGAACAGTTTAAAGCATTATTCTCACACCGCCTCCTTCATTACCTCCACTGACCAACTTTCCTTATGTGTCCCTTCGCATTTACTCGGTCTATCGGGAAAGTAAATCCAAGATCAAGGTTCATTCAATGCTCCAAATTCTCGCATATCCTATTCACTCTCATTCCTTTTGTTTGCAAACCTTCTTGACTGTTCATTTGGTTCCTCACCAAAACTTCTTCAACCATGCATTGGTGAGGCTTCTTTTCACCAAAGCATTTTTAGTGTTAAACCAAGTTGCATACACTAATAATTTGTAAAGTATAATGATACATAGTTTAATACTTATATGGTCTTCTGAAAAAGAAGTCTCGTCAATGTTGTAACCTCCAATGTCAGTACAAATTTATGTCCTTTAATATGTAAATGTTGTTGCCAGCATTATGCACATTCCTATATTTAAGATTTGAAATCAAATGGATCTTTTTATTGGTTTATTAAATGGATGTGTTTATGGGCCTAATTACCAATATGGTGTCCATGTTTACAGTGTAGTGCAATTGCTTGTTAATGGAAGTCTACTTAATTATACTCAAACTTAGTTTATGGTGATTGCTTGATTGGGCTGAAATGTAAAACACAATTTGCATAACTATTGCATGTATAGAACATTATGCATTAACAACCACTAACAATGTCACTTGAATCTTCATATAGTCATGTACACAACACTAGCAACATCATTTACATGATATAGAATGTATAAAGTGCAACAACCTATACTATATAATATAATGGAATTGGTGATGGGAAATTCTTGTCTCTTTGTTGTTCTCCCGCCATTCGATGTATGAAAATATTGGCAGTGATGTAATGCAAGTGATGATATATTAGCCTGGGAGTGTTGCTTATACTAATTTTATATTTTGGCTACATGTTTTAATGCTACGGGCCATTAACAATCAATATGGCTTGTACGTTTGTTGTATCAGATGTGCTTTGAATATTCTATGACATGTAAGGCTGTGAATAATTATTTTTGTTTGGGACAAATATAAACCGATTATAATACAAATTTTGGCTGTATAGTGAATCGAGTACACTTCTTGACTTTTTGGGTGAAAACTGATTTACAATTGCATATTAAGGGAGTCTTATACACCCTATGTTTGGAGGTCCACATGTTTCTACATGATACTATTTACAAAATTTCTTACATGAATTATTTTGCTTACCAAGAATATAGAATTGTTAGAATTGATGTGGTAGAATATACAGACACACACACACACACCTGTGTGTGTGTGTGCATGTGTGTGCATATGTTCAAAGTTGACACACCCTACTTCTAATCATTTGTTCCTCATTGCACAATCAATCATTGCAAAAATACATAGATATGTATGTGCATAGATTACTACATGTACACACATAGTGGATGTCCATATGTATGTACATGCACTAATCTATGAACATTCATATCTACATTCATATATATGTATTTGCACAATAAATTTGTAGTTTAATTTGGAAGGTTGTGTGCCATGAACTTGTATTATTCTATTCTTCAGTGCACTTGTTTATTAACTTGTATTACATATAAATGTATGTGCATACTTTCATACATATATATATATATGTACAATTATGCATAGAAATAAAAGTATATATACGCATATACATATATAAATGTATGCACATATATGCATCTACAAATATATGTGCATATACATATTAAAAGCATAGGTGGCATAGTCATGTGGCGGGAAAATCAATGATGACAAATTTTGGCTAACCATGAGAGGAAAGAAACATAAGAAATAGTAACCCATTAAAGATAGAGTGATGCTACAAAGAAGCATTATTTTCCTTGAAAAATAAAGTGTGTTTAAGAACAAATTCTTTTGAAGTGTTCATAAACACCCTAGACACCATACACTTCATCAAGCACATTTTGCATCCACCAAGCAAGCCATACACTTCATCAAGCACATTTTGCATCCACCAAGAAAGCCATAAAATTGCTTCAATTTAAGAAACACCAAAAAATATGATCAAAATCAGCAAGACAACAAAAAACCATTTACTGACAGGAGACAGTGGTAGAGCCTTAATGAGGTTAGAAACCTCACTTGTATAGTATGGATTTTACTGATGTTGTGTCTTGTTGCACTCACATTTATCCAGCTTGCTGAAAGAACAAATGAAAGGATAGGGTGACGTGGTGGGCTAATTTGTAAATGGTGCTTGACAGGTGGTGGGGTGATTGATTTAAAAAAAAAAAAATATGGGTCAATGCACAAGTGGCAGGGTATCTTCAAAATGAAAACAATAAAACCCATTTTCATATTTGGGAATAACAAAAAAACATAAAATAGATAATTTGTAGATTTAAAGTTTGAGCAATGTCGAACACTGGAATAGAAGTGCATGCTAGAAAACCCTGTAATTGTGAACTAGTCAAAACACTTTCCATGTTTATGTATTATTTTGTTCTTCGATGCACAATATGTATATATATATATGTATGGAGAGACAAATACATACATACATACATACATACATATATATATATATAACAATAAAATATTATATTTGCATGGTAGATTAACTTCGAAATGAAAACAAGTGAACCATTTTCATATTTGGGAATAAGAAACAAATATTAAAGGAAAATTGTAGAGTTAAAGTTTGTGCATTGTAAAGGAGAGGAATACAAGTTGATGACACTTTGTAATGCAATTGTCTTTAATGTGCATGAACAGTTTGTTTTTATTCAATATATGCATGATCTCAGTTTATTCAATTATATCATTTGAATTGAAATGGCTTGGAGTAGATCTTTTTAGTGAGACATGAACAAACATTGGTTAAATATTGTCAAAATGAAAGACAATGGTATAGGCGTAGTGACCTAGAAAACCTCAACTGATAGACAAAGGGAGCTTTCTTCATTGCAGAGCTGAATAGTGAATCGTGGAGAGTGGAACATAAATATATAAAAAAATTTTTGTAGTAATAATCACATAAACAATTACAAATATAAACATATTCGAATATGTATGTATATATATATAGTTATATAACTATATATATATATATATATAATTAAATAACTATATATATATTTATATTTATATTAGAATATATATATATACATATATTTGTATATGTATGGACATATGTCTATGTATTATTCTGTTCTTCTATGCACATTATGTATATATGTATGGAAAGACAAATACATATATAAGAACAAAATAATATATTTGCAAGGTAGATTAACTTCTGAATGAAAAACAAGTGAATCCATTTTCATATCTTGGAATAACAAACAAATATTAAATGAAAATTGCAGAGTTAAAGTTTGTGCATTGTCAAAGAGAGGAATACAAGTGCATTGCAGAAAACCCTATAATTTTGAACAAGTTAAACCCTTTCCAATGTTTGGTAGTAACAATGAAATGAAAAAAGAATTTCGAAAACATTACTATTGTGCATGAAAGAACACAATAATACATAAACATGCCAGAATATGTTCGCAAGGAATACCAGTTGTACCATTTTCATATTTCAGAATAACATGAGAATATTATAAGCAAATTGCAGAGTTAAAGTGTTTGTAGTGAGGAAGACACGAATGCAAGTGCATGGTAGAAACCCTCTAAATGATATACATGAAAACCGTATGAATATTTCCTAGTAACAATCAAATATATTGTATCCATTTTGATAATTGGGAATAACAAACAAATATTAAAGGGAAATTGTAGAGTTAAAGTGTGTGCATTGTTAAAGAGAAAACCCTTTAATTTTGAACTAGTGAAACCCTTTCCATGTTTGCTAGTACCAATGAAATGAAAAAAGCATTTCACATCAATAACTATTGTGTGTGGAAGAACAAAATAATACATAAACATGCAAGAGTATCTTTGAAATGAAAACTAGTCATACCATTTTAATATTTTGAAATAACATGAGAATATTATAGGCAAATTGGAGAGTTAAAGTGTGTGTAGTGAGGAAGGCATGAATGCAATTGCATGGAAGAAACCCTCAAAATGATAAACAATAAAACCATATGAATATTTCATAGTAACAAGCAAATATATTGTATCCATTTTGATATTTGGGAGTAACAAACAAATATTAAAGGGAAATTGTAGAGTTAAAGATTATGCATTGTCAAAGTGAAAACCCTGTAATTTTTTACTGAGTGAAATCCTTCCCATGTTTGGTAGTAGCAATGAAATGAAAAAATAATTTCGCAGACATAACTATTGTGCATGGAAGAACAAAATAATGCATAAACATTCCAGAATATCTTTGAAATGAAAACCAGTCATACCATTTTCATCTTTCAGAATAACATGAGAATATTATAAGAAAAATGAAGAGTTGAAGTATGTGTAGTGAGGAAGACACAAATGCAAGTGCATGGCTGAAAACTAGGCAAACCCTTTCCATATTTGGTCTAACAAGTCTAATAGTAATGAAAAACCATTTTAAACCAGTAAAACCCATTTCATATTTCATAAAAGGAAGCAAATATGAAAAGCACAATGTAGAGTAAATGTCATGCAATGAAGAATGGAATAGTAGGAGTGGATGGATGAGTATAGAGGAAAAAAAACCACTGAAACCCTCCCCATATTTCATTATATGCATCGCATTCAAAGAAAAATTTTCACAAATATTTTTTTTTTAAACTAAATGTATGGCAGAATAGTGTTGTATTCATTGAGACTGGTAGAGGTTAAGTGAGGTTATAAACCTCACCTCAAAGAGAATGGGAGTTTTTGAGAGTGCATAGCCGAATGAAGAAGTGTGCATAGCCGAACAATGAAGCGTGGAGAGTGGAACAAGCTTTGGGGTGCAAAATGAAACGTATAGTTGAGAATGTTTGCAAACAAAAGGAATGAGAGTTAGTAGGATATGTGAGAATGTGAAGCATTGAGTGAACCTTGATCTCCAAATAACACATCCAAAAAATTGAGTAAATGTGAAGCAACGCGTAAGGCAAGTTGGTCAGTGGAAGAAATGAAGGAGGCGGTGAGTGTTTAATGCTCTAAATTGCTAGTTCAGGGAGGCGAGGTTGTCATGTACACACAACCATCCAATCCAATGTACGTAGATGTGATCACCGATTAAGGAGTCCGGTGGGCTCCACTTTCGGTTGGAGGGAAAAATCGGCCCGTTTTTGACACGTCGACGAAAATGGTGCTTGATAAGTGGCAGGGTGATCATTTTTTTTTAAATGAGTCGATGCGCAAGTGGTAGGGTAATGTGGTGGTAAAAATTTTCATTCTTTTTGGTTCACGTGGATTGCCACGTGGACCTCCAAAGTTTACCCACCCTAGTATGGGCCCCTCTCCCCTATATCGTCGAAATATCGTCTCTTTTTAACTTCAAACAATGAAATATGAGTTAAGTCTTGTATTGACTAGACTTTTCTTGGAAATATGAAAAGTCTTATATGGAAATTATAATTGTCCAACTGAGTAGACATTTCCTTATGTCATATTTTTGCAGCAGTCAGTACATGACATATTACTTGTGGAAATTGTCTACAGTAATTGACTTTACTTGCCAGAGTTTCCAAGTAAATGATAGTGGTGGGTACACCGCTGATTACTCATGGAAATTATGTCAAGTATAAACCTTGCCAAGTAAATGAAGGAAGCCATGAGATGAGCTTTGTAAATATAAATATAAATGAAGGTTTGAGTGGGGGTGAACAATGTGAGACACACGGTATAAAAGTAGAGAACATCTTGACTATGAGAAGTTATGCATTGACTAGACTCACCAAGTAAACGATGTCAGTCATTAGATGAGCGTTATAAAAGCAAAAAGTAGAAAAGATTGTACAAAATCCAAGTTAGTTGGTGAAAAGCAAGTGCTCACCATGTAATATATTATACATTTAATATAACCACACTCATTGAGTAGACATTTTTGTATTACAATGATATGTACACCACTGATTATTTGTGGAAATTGTGTCGGGTAATGAGAGGGCAAGTCATTTCCTATAAAGGATGAGGGATTGAGTTGGGGTAGAGATGTCAACAATTTGAAAGGAAGGTTATTTCAATTAGGGTTAAGGTTGAATTAGGGTTCGAATAGTAATCCTAACCCTTACCCTAATCCTAATTATACCTCTAACTATAACCCTCATCCTAATCCTAATATTAATCCTAAACCTTACCCTAACCCTAACCCTAACCCTAACCTAAACCCTAACTATAATTCTAGTCCTAAACCTAACCCTAATTCTATATCTAATTATAACCCTAACCTTAACCATAAGCCTAACTCTAACCCTAATTCTATTTCTAATTATAACCCAAACCTTAAACCTAATAGTAACCCTAACATGACCCTAACCCTAAACTTAACCCTAATTGTAATCCTAACCCTAACCTTAGCCCTAATTCTATCTCTAATAAAAACCCTAACTATAACCTTTATTCTTTCTCTAGGCCTAACCCTAACCCTAACCCTAAAGCTACCCCTAACCCTAACCCTAATTCTACCTCTAAAACTAACCTTTACCCTAACTATAACCCTTATCCTAATCTTAATATTAGCCCTAACCATAACCCTAACACCTACCACTAACTATGACCCTAATTTTAGTCTAAACCCTAATCTTAACCCTAACCATAATAGTAACCCTACCCCTAACCCAAACCCTAATCTTAACTCTATTTATATCTCCAACTCTAACCCTAACCCTATCCCCAACCTTAACTCTAATTTTGACCATAACCCTACCCCTACCCCTTATTATATCTCTAACCCTATTTCTAACCCTAACCCTAATTCATTTAATGTCTTACATGTGTTGTGATTGCTACTAGAATATATATATTTACTAATATATATAATACACTACTTGAGATATCCTTCTCGAGGTGCCTATTTTCTAATCAATTTCTCTCATAAAATTTCAATAGGATCCTTGAGAAGGATATCTCTCGGCATATTTTATATATATTATTAAACATATACATACATACATATCTATATATATATATATTCTTGTAAAAGTAGAAAGTAGAAAAGATTGTATGAAAGTCAAGCTAGTTAGTGAAAAACAAGTGCTTACCATAACAAATTGTACAAATTTAATATAACCGCACTCATTGAGTAAACATTTATTTATTGTAGTGGTTGATACATGACTGATTATTTGTAGAAACTGTGTAAGGTAATGAGAGGGAAAGTCATTTCTTATAAAGGACAAGGGGTTGAGTGGGGTAGAGATGTCAAAAAATTTAAAGAAAGGTTATCGCCAATTTTGAATCAATACAACTGCACTCACACAAACTTCTCATAGACATATTATGAGTCTTTTGTTGAAAAAATTCAAGTATATTGGTGAAAAATATTGTACATAATTCAAGTTAGTCAGTGAAAAACTGTATATTTTAGTTATAGATTGTACTCAATGTTGAATTGAGTATACATTTATTTATCACATTACTGGTGATTACTTGTGGAAATTGTTTCAAGTATAGACCCGCAGATT
The DNA here is from genome assembly GCA_007258455.2 of Sequoia sempervirens. Taxonomy (NCBI): domain Eukaryota; kingdom Viridiplantae; phylum Streptophyta; class Pinopsida; order Cupressales; family Cupressaceae; genus Sequoia; species Sequoia sempervirens. The sequence continues at coordinate 366,376,539 of VDFB02000003.1, read as the reverse complement.
TGAAATGCAATATTTTATTTCATTATAAATTATGAAATCTCATCTAAACAAAATCTGATTAGATGATAGGCTATATTTTGTGTTCGCTTCCAACCTAGATGTTGTCTCACATTTCAATGTTTCCTCACACCGACATATATGAAAGTTTTTCTCCAAATAGCTGGCTTTATCCAATATTTAGGTAATTAGCCGATAGCTTGTGTCAACAAAATTAACCCTTATCTCTATTTGAAAGAATTCAATGTAGCTTTACCACTGTTGGCAAGCATACATATACTGGATGTCATATCAAATCATTTCCTAGTATCAAATATTGGATTTTCTTTGCTTAACCTTCTCTCCAACTGCTTAGTGCATTTACTCTTGATCACCAACAATGTATAAATTTATATTTTCTATTTGTGACCGATGATGTAGTATAGGCTAACTACACTTGATCCATATGGATTCAAAGAATATTTAAGCCACTATGCATCAGTCCTAATAAGATCATTCAATGTAAAAAAAATGAAGAATGCATGTAAAATAACCTAAAATACTTTTAAAACATAAAATGTGAGTGCAAATGGATGTGATTTTCAACAACATAAGTTCACTCTAAAAAGGTGGATCCATTTTCCTCGAAATAGTGATGTATTTATAGGAGAGCAAATGAAAAATCAATGGTTGAGATCGATTTGATCAATTAATGGTCAATAATGAATGAAGGGTGAAACATGGATCAAGGATTCTCATCAATAGATGAGAATCAAAGATCACATGGATCAAAGAAAGAATCAAGGGTTGAGAATGATTTCAACAAACACACTTTGTAACAAATTTGAAAGTTTGTTACAAAGTTTGTTTGAAAGAATATTCAATTTGTTGGAGCCAAATAAGAGAATATTTTTTTGGAATATTTCCTATGCAAGTGGATGGGAGGGAAATTAGCAATTTAGTTAACAAAAACTAAATTTGAATGTGCAAGATGGAGAATAATATGATATTCATTAAATTATGGATTTATTTAGGGAAAAGGGGAATGCAAAACAACATTTAATTAAATAGTTTAGTTTTATTTAATTAAATAAGATGACAAAGGGGTTAAATTAAATAATTTGATTTATTCAATTTAATAAGGTGAAATGTTAGTGTGAGAGGGGGTGAATTAACCCAATTAGGTCAATTAGATTAATAGATGAAAATGACTCATTTAATTAAATAATTAGGCTTATTTAATTAAACATGCAAAAAGAGGATGGGTTTCAAGATGAAACGGTGTTAATATATTGGATTCAAGTGTGTACATCATTTAGGACATTTTTAAGTGTCTACATTTTGCCCCTCGTTGAAGTGAGGCATAAGTGTTACACTGGTTCAAAGACTTACACTTTCAGATTAAAACTACTGCTCAGATCAAAAAATTACAATTTTTTTGATTTTTGGATGCCCCACTATTGCCCCAGTGGAAAGAATTAAGTTAGTACCTTTCCCCCTCGAGAGATCAGGAAAAAAATTAGAATTTAGGGTCAATCTCTTGACAAAGGTAAAATATAGGTTTAGGTGTCAAAACATGCCCCAAGATGTCAAAAAATGGCCTCAAAAACACAAAAATATCTCAAAATAGGCTGCATAGTGCAGAGATAGGTAAAACAGGCCAAAACCCTAGCTATTTGGCTCAAATTAGGGAAAAAACCCTAATTTTTAGGCTTAGATAGGTGATGAAGGGTCACCTTCAAGTTGGTATAACTGAAAATATGTTATACTTCTGTGAATCCTTACATGCAAGGATACTCAATAATGAGTCCTTGCAAATCGATTCACAGCTCTCTATCCAAGAAGAGCAGGGATTGATATTGTGGCCCTCAGATTAACCCTGTTACCCCTGCAAATACAATCTCGGAACGAGAGATTCAAAGAGGAGAAGCAAGAATGCCAATCTCCATGAATCCTGTTCTTGCAATGCAACAATGAAAACTAATCTAAATGGCTGTAAAATGCAATAAACCAAACTAATTTATTGAAATAAAAAATTAATCTACATGCAATGCCATAAATAAATTATTTTGCAAATTAATCTACTATGAAGATTAAGCTAAAATGTAATATTAAACTATATGCTCTAAAACTAAGATGCTTATATAATCAAACTAATGTAATCTCAAATGATAAAATTCAAATTTGTAGCATAGGTTTGATGTAAAAATTCGTGATTCTCTCTTTTTGAAATGAGAATGAGAGGGCTTATTTTATAGGCGAAAGTGGAATTGAAGGCAAATTCAGAAGCAATGTGGGATAAATAGAAAAATAGAAACAAATCTTGATTGGAATTCTTTTTTAGTTTATTTCCCTTTTAACTGATTTGTTTCCCTTTTTTTCATCACAGGATATTCTTGAGAGGATATTTCATTTATTTATTTAATTTAAGATGATATATTCTTTTAATAAAATAAAAATAAGATTATGTAATTTAGAAACGAATATTACTGTAACATGTACTATTTAATTAAAATAGATTTAATTAAATACATCATTTTATTTAAGTAATATTAACTTCAATTAAATAACATTATTATTTATTAAAAGGATTTATTTTTCCACTAAATAAAATTAATGAAGCATCTTCAAAACCTTAGGGAAAATTGAAAACATTTGAAATACAGAATCGACTAAGAAATTCTGATTTGAAAAATGCTACAATCATTGATTCGTAAAAGTTGATGTTGACAAATTAAATAAATGGGGCCCAAAGTCTAGGTGACCATTTTAGGTTGCATGGTTCTCTCTCGGGAATTAATGTGAGGCTTCCATCGGGATCACATGCACCAAAGAATGAAGTTGCAATGTGAGATCGATTTGGGATCACAAACAACTCGACATGTGAAGTCGACTTGGGATCACATCTCGACAAACATAAACAAAAGGCCTTTGAACATGAGGTTTATCTTCGATCACATCCAAAGTGAGAGATAAGAATTTCAAGCAAGGTTGCCCTAAGAGAAGCAAATGATAAATTGATAAAGCTGAATCAAGGATTGAAGTTTGATAGGTACTGCCCCCTCGTGATCGAAATCGAAATGAGATAGAGGAGAAATAATGAATTGAAAAATTTGATCAAATCAAACAAAAGATAAGGTTCTTGATGTAAGATGAAAAATATAAGAATCACAGAACCCAGGTAGATCAGCAAGAAAATTATGCCCTAAGGTTGAATTAGAAGAAAAGAAGGGTGAAATCGAATGGAAGATAGAAGTTTGGAAGAAATGGAAAGAAATGGAAAGAAGGAAGGGAATCTGCCCCAATAAAGAGGATGCATCAAAATCAATCAACTGTTTAAGATAGGGAATTTCGATTGAGATCACGAAAGAAGATAAGGAAATGAAGAACGTGATCATAGTTGATGAAAAATCCACAAGAAAGATGAAGGAAACCCTCTCAAACCCATAATACAACCTAAAAGTGCAAATTAACATGAAGTCTAAATAATGCAAGCTACATGAAAATGCAAAGGTGTACTTGCAATAGGGTAACATAGGTTTTTGTGTGTTCATCATTCATTAGAGAATGTAAGAGAACTTATTTTCATCATTGGGCCATTATTACCGGACATCACACAATCATCACTAGTCACAAACGAACTATGAAGATATGAATGTGATTTATATTAGCGTGGAATGTGGAAAGATTCTAACATGAGCATCAAAGACATGAAGGTCAAGATGACTACAATGTTAGCTTACCCAATTTAATGTAGCAAAACCATGCTCGCATCAAGACATAAACGCCAAGATTACCATGAGAATGGTTGTGCAAAAAAATTCAAGGATGATACCATAAATCTCTTAAGTGTGTCAAGGAGACAACAAGAGACACTGAAGAGGTTCAAGACAACACCCACAAGCAGAAAGCAAATAAAAACATGCCCCATGCCCCAAGTCCTCTAGCTATGCATCACAGAGAGACTTATTAGACAAGGACACTCAACGAAAATCAATATCAGTCAGCACACAAAGAAAAGATCATGGCATATCTCAAGCATTAAGTGTTGCAATTAAAAAAAAATTAAGTGTGTAAACTGATACTGAGTTCTGAGGATAAGGATCGAATGCTTGCAAGTAGGTAAGATCATATGACCGAACTGGATAAGTGTTGAAAACACACGATGTCTGGGGTTGTGTTGAAAAACACAGTTGGGTTAGTGTTGAAAAACACCGTTTGTGAGGTGTCCTAAAGACAAGCATATCCAAGAGACCAAAGCTAACACAGTGATGCCCCTAGACAAAGACAAAGACCAATTCCAAACCAAGGCAATAAGGACAAGGCATGATGGAGAAAGGTTAAGTGTCGAGGATGCATGCTAAGAAATAGGGATGCAAAGGCCTCAAGTAGCTCTGCTTCAAGCCACCCACTCTGAAGAATTTTTTTATGTATTTTTTCTTTTTTTTTTGTATTTTTCAACATCATATTTGAATTTTTTTGGATTTTTTGACAATATATCAATTTTTTTTTGTAATTTTTTCAGTACCATATATCAATTTTTTTGGAACTTTTTTCAGGGTCATAATTATATACAAAGGATGCCCCCAGACAGAACGAGCATCAAGGATAGAACTTCTTCAGGTGCAAAACATTGATAGGCCTGTGGAGTCGCTTCCCTCTTCTCAAGAGGATAGTAGATAGCACCTCGTACAAGTCATGACATGGGTCCGGGGTTTCAATTAGGTTCTAATTTTCTCTCGTTTCTATCTCGTTGTTCTTAGATTCTTCAAGCAGACAAGATTCTACTGGAATTTCTAGGTGAACCTTTTGTTGAAGTTTTGGACATCCGGCTTTGATAGACCCTCATATGGTCAAATGATGCTTTACGCTTCTCATCAAGAAGTTCTAATTCTTGCAATCTCATGGCGCCATAGTCTTCATCTGTAACTAGACCTTTGAGAGAGACCCGAAGTGATGGAATCTCAACCTCTAAAGGTAACACTGCTTCAGCGCCGTATGTAAGGGCAAAAGGAGTAGCCCCAGTTGGAGTACGAATACTCGTTCTATAGGCCCATAGGGCTGGATTTATCTGTAGGTGCCAATCTCTACCATTCTTATGAACTGTTCTGTGCAAAATCTTGAGAATGGTTTTGTTTGAAGCCTCTGCCTGACCATTTCCTTGTGGGAAGTAAATGGAGGACCAATGTTGCTTTATCTTGAATCTTTGGCGCAGTTCTTGGGTCTTTTTGGAACCGACCTCCATTGTCGTGATGATCTCAGATGGCACTCCATATCGACAGATGATATGGTTTAAAATAAATAAAGACACTGTCTTGCCCGAGGCAATAGAAAGTGGAACAACCTCTACCCATTTTGTGAAGTAGTCAGTAGCAGTGATAATGAACTTATGCCCACCTGATGAGTTGGGATGAATCTTCCCAACAAGATCAAAGGCCCATCTCTGAAATGGCCAGTGAGATATAGAAGGAATTAGCTCCCACCTGAGCATGTATCAGGTGTCCATGTTTCTGACATTTTTCACAAGACTTAGCAAATGCTACTGCATCTATTTGCATCGTAGGCCAATAGTACCCTGCCCTAAGCAACCTTCTAGCCATGGAAAGACCATTAGAATGTCCTCCACATATTCCCTCGTGGATGTCAACTAGCGCTTGATCAGATTCTTCCTTTTCTAAGCACCTAAGAAGTGTTCCATCTAGACCCCTCCTATACAAATCACCAGAGATGAGGGAATGGCGAGAGGCGTTGCGGATAAGGTTTCTTCTTTCAGATCGGTTAAATGTATCGGGGATGATGCCATCACAAAGATATGAGTAAATAGCACCATAGCGGGAGGATTCATGATTGACAAGGGTACAAATGATATGGCTTTCAGGTGAGTCCAATATGGGATATCGTAGCTCTTCCACCAGAATTATATTGACTTATGTTCCTCTAACGAAGAAGGAAGCAAGGCCAAGCATCAGCTGCTTTGTTCTCAGCCCTAGGAATTTGCTGAAAGGTGACAAAAGTAAAATACCGTCTTAATGAATCAACCATTTTTTTGTAAGGTACCAACTTGTCATCTTTTGTTTGGTATTGTTCATTGACTTGGTTGATGATCAGCTGAGAATCCCCATAGATATGTAGTTCTATGATATTCCACTCTATGGCCATTTTTAGTCCATTTGTCAAAGCCTCATACTCAGCTATGTTGTTTGTGCATGGAAAGAGTAACTTGTAAGATTTAGGAATAGTATACCCATGAGGAGAAACAAACAACACACCAGCTCCAGAACCATTTTGCATGCATGAACCATCAAAGAATAGTTTCCAGGATCTTTCAGTCATGTACATAAGATACTCATCTGGAAAGTTGACTTGAATGGGCATATTATCTTGAATAGGGAAATTAGCCAGTTGATCTGCAATAGCTTGGCCTTTGATTGCTTTGCGCTCAATATACTCTATGTCAAATTCAGAAAGAATCATCATCCATTTAGCAAGTCTACCCATGAGAGCAGCTTTATCGAGCAAGTATTTGAGAGGATCAATTTTTGATATGAGGTGTATGGTGTGCGCGAGCATATAGTGTCGCAATTTTTGAGAAGCAAACACTACTGCGAGGCAAGCTTTTTCAATACTAGTATAATTAACCTCATAAGAAACAAGAGTGCGACTAATATAATATATGGCCCTTCTTTCCCTTGTTCATCTAATTGAGCCAACAATGCCCCTAGTGAAGATTCAGTAGCTGAGACATATAAAATGAGAGGTTTTCCTGGAATGGGAGGCATTAAAATGGGAGGATTTGCCAAATATTCTTTAATTTGATCCATGCTCTTTTGGCAACCTCATTCCAGCACATCAACACCTTTATGCAATTTTTGTTGAAAGGTTGTGCTCTAAAATATATAACTGAAATCTGTTATACTTCTGTGATCCACATGCAAGGATACTCAATAATGAGTCCTGTAACCTGATTCTCAGCCTCTCATATCCAAGAAGAGCAGGGATTGATATTGTGGCCCTCAGATTAACCTTGTTACCCCTGCAAATACAATCTCGGAACGAGAGATTCAAAGAGGAGAAGCAAGAATGCCAATCTCCATGAATCCTGTTCTTGCAATGCAAACAATGAAAACTAATCTAAATGGCTGTAAAATGTAATAAACCAAACTAATTTATTGAAATGAAACTTAATCTACATGCAATGCCATAAATGAATTATTTTGCAAATTAATCTACTATGAAGATTAAGCTAAAATGTAATATTAAACTATATGCTCTAAAAATAAGATGCTTATATAATCAAACTAATGTAATCTCAAATGATAAAATTCAAATTTGTAGCATAAGTCTGATGTAAAAATTGTGATTCTCTTTTTTGAAATGAGAATGAGAGGGCTCATTTTATAGGCTTAAAGTGGAATTGAAGGCAAATTCAAGCAATGTGGGATAAATAGAAAAATAGAAACAAATCTTGATTGGAATTCTTTTTTTAGTTTATTTCCCTTTTAACTGATTTGTTTCCCTTTTTTTCATCACAGATATTCTTGAGAGGATATTTCGAAGCAAGAATGCTAATCTCCATGAATCCTGTTCTTGCAATGCAACAATGAAAACTAATCTAAATGGATGTAAATGCAATAAACCAAACTAATTTATTGAAATAAAAAATTAATCTACATGCAATGCCATAAATAAATTATTTTGCAAATTAATCTATTATGAAGATTAAACTAAAATATAATACTAAACTATATGCTCTAAAACTAAGATGCTTATATAATCAAACTAATGTAATCTCAAATGATAAAATTCAAATTTGTAGCATAGGTTTGATGTAAAAATTCGTGATCCTTTCTTTTTGAAATGAGAATGAGAGGGCTCATTTTATAGGCAGAAAGTGGAATTGAAGGCAAATTCAGGAGCAATGTGGGATAAATAGAAAAATAGAAACAAATCTTGATTGGAATTCTTTTTTTAGTTTATTTCCCTTTTAACTGATTTGTTTCCTTTTTTTCATCACAGGATATTCTTGAGAGGATATTTCATTTATTTTATTTAATTTAAGATGATAATATCTCTTTAATAAAATAAAATAAGATTATGTAATTTAGAAATGAATATTAATAAAATAAAATAAAATTATTTAATTAAAATAGATTTAATTAAATAGCATCATTTTATTTAAGTAATATTAACTTCAATTAAATAACATTATTTTATTTATTAAAAGGGATTTATTTCTTCTGACTAAATAAAATTAATGAAGCATTCAAACCTTAGGGAAAATTGAAACATTTGAAATAGTTATGAATTGACTAAGAAATTTGATTTGAAAATGCGACAATTATTGATTCAGAAAGTTGATGTTGACAAATTAAATAAATGGGGCCCAAAGTCTAGGTGACCATTTTAGGTTGCATACACAAGTCATTTGTGCATTCACACTTGAGAGAATTGCTACATTTTGAGCTCTGGCCTCCTAAAAAAATGGCGCAACGAGTGCTCCCATGACACATTTTGGACCAGGTTTGAGAGTACCAAAGGCCTCCAAGTGCAGGACTAGTGGTACACAATTCGAAACTTGCATTTTGATTTTTTACTGCATTTATTAAGCTTTGAAATTTGGTTTAGGTCGTAGCTGTATTGTGACACTATTTAGGGTTTCAATGATGCTTTTTTCCTTTTTAGCGATGCCATTGTGAATGGTGATATAGCTTGTGATTTGAAATTAGGGTTTCCAAATTTCAAATTACGACACAGATGTAATGAGCAACACATCCCCTTGATTTATAATTTAGAATTAGGGTTTCAAATTTCAAATGGTGACACCTATGTAAATAGTGACACTAGTCAGGATTTAGAATTTGGATGCATCATTGTTTGGAATTTGAATTATGGTGATGCCTTCGTAAATGGAAATGCTTTTGTCATTTTTGGGATAAAAAACTCCAAACTTAGGCAATTTTGGCAAAAATTGATGTCGTGTGCTTCGTGGGTACAGAAGGTTATCCAACCTTTGATGTCTCGGGAGCACTAGCCCACTGTACTTTCCTCACTAGATGATTTATCCGAGCTTCAATAGGAGAACCTTGGAGAGATTGGATTTTGGTATGTCGCATATGTGCCTGTTGTGAGGACCCATCTAGCGATGATGATGACACTATGCGAGCGATGGCATAGCGAGACCTCGTCTTTTCACTTACCCATCGGCGAGGCAACATTCACATTAGAGGATGTATCATGGATGTTGTGATTGTCAATACATGGGGACCATGTGATCATTGAAAAATGTAGGATATGATTCCTACCACAAGGTTCTTGGTCAAGACACTATTGTCCTAGCCAACTCACAGATTGACCTCAAGTTGTATAGAGGCTGCTCACCGACTTTCAAATTGATAGTTGGTGTAGTGATTTTGGGGTTGGTTTCCCCTGTTGGAAATATGTGCCTCAATCCCACAGGTTGAAACCTTTGAAAGGGCCAAGTCGGTGTGACATCTTTTGTGTCTGGCCGACTAGCAGTTTGAGTCTTGTTGAAATTATTTAGGTCACTGTGACCTTGCTTTAGTCTCACCGAAGGAGCCTATCGCTGTGACATTTCGTTCAGTATAATCTGTCACTGCTCGTAGAAACCTGTTGTTGACTATTGGAATTTATCGGATATTTGGGAGAGTCTTGGATGTTCGCTACGAGCTCTCAGTGATATGAATGTCTCGCTGACAACGTTTTCTATTGAAGTCTTTAGGGAGAGTCTCGGGTGTTCGGTAAGAAGTCTTAATGATATTGATGTCTCTGACAGGTTTATTCTGGAGACATCGGGGTTACTTGAACACTCGGGAAGAACTCTTGGCGACAGTTGGTGTGTCTCATCGATGGTATACACTTGGAGCAGCACAAAGGTCTCGGTGTGAGGTCTTAGCGATGGACAAAAGTCTTGCCGTCTGTTGTTTGGAGCTCGGTATGTCTTGTGAGCATTCAGAGTAACATCTCAGCGATAGTGGTATGTCTTGCCGAATATTGAATGCTTCGGTATAACCCTTAATGACTCGGTATGATCTCTCAGCGAAGGATGATAGTCTTGTCGACTGTTGAACACTTTGGATACTTAGTGAACATCAGTGTGATGTCTTGGCGATACACGATTGTCTCACTGAATGGATAACTCACGTCTGTGTGACTTTGAAGCTTCGATATGATGTTTCACCGATAGCGATAAGTCTTGGCGATAGCAATACATGTGATGATCGACTGTATGAGGTCTTGGCGACATGACAAAGTCTTAGCGATAGCTCTCTGGACTTGATGTAACATCTTCGCGATAAGGATGACTCTTGGCGACATCGATGTTGAAGCCTTTGGGCATCGGGCAGACACTTCTTGTGTCTCACCGACATGCCAACACAAGTTGATCGCTCTAACCGAGAGAAGACCATCCTACGTGGTGAATCAATAGCCAATCAGAGGAGCCAAATGGGAACTGCTAGCAGTTGGATTGTTGCGGTCATTACTGAGAGGAAGCTCGATAGACAGGGGTGACATGGTTATACTTTGTGATCACAAATTGTGTATTGTTAGATGATCGACAAAGTGTTGTGTGACTGTATGATCAGTGGATGAATTCTATTTTGTGAAGACTATAATGTGAATGTTTTGTAACAAGGTTGTTCATGGTGAATGCTACTGTAAACTGACATCAGAAAGATAAGTCAAATATCTATTTGTAATCTTTATTATTGTAATACAAAGTGACTTCTCTTGGTGTGGTGGGTTTTTCTCCCGTAAGAGTTTTCCCATGTATATCTGGTGTTCATATGTGTTTGTCAAATACTTTGTTTCTGTTATCTCTTTCATGTGCATCTTAATTGGACTGTAATTGTAAAATTTAAAAGGTATCTCTACATTCTTCCCTGAGGTTTTGATGTTAGGAGAGTTGCTTCCGCATCTAGCTTTCCTTACATCCCCTGATCGACAAAGTAGAGGATTTAGTCCTGGATGGGGGTTGGACTGGCACCCAATGATTTTCAAGCAAACTCAGTATGCATGGAGGCCAGTGATGCTAGCCTCACTCTATCATGATATGCATTAATTTGTAGAATGCATTTTTCCCCAACTAGACCCAATGTTGGGACTCAAATCTTCAATTTGTCAAAATATAAAAATTTAAAAATTTCCTAAGTCAAAGAAGTAATCAATTTTTTAGTTGATGAGAGGATATGGTTGGTGGTTACCTAGGAACCAAGAACCATTGTTTCCTAGTTCCCAATCTTGACCTAAGCTTTGATAAAGTATGTTGAGGACTTGTGTGTGGGATAGTGGTGGAGGTTCTTGCTAAAAGTGAATTTGTTGATGAAAAGGATTAGTGTATGCATGTGGTGGTAGTTTTCGATTACTATAAAAGCCTCAATGTTACAAGGAGTGTATATTTAAAAAGGAAGAAAGATATTGTGACTTGGAATTTTTTTTGTGTTTGGATACCAAAATGTCGATGATTTGTATTTGAAATTAGTAGCCTCCACCTACTCATAGTAATGGTGTTGCCTAGACCAATTATCAAAATTAATTACAATGTCCTCTTTCCATCTGCATAACTCATTTTTCAATTTTCTTTGTCCATTCTTGGTGCATTTTATCCTCCACCATGGATTTCAAGGTTGTTATTGTACTATAATTTAGGTTTTGGGCCAAAGAATTTTTTTAATTGGTTTTCCTCTTTCATTATGATCATGGGATAGTACTAGAGAAAAATGATAACAAAAGAATACTTCACAAAGGGGAAAAAACCATAAATAATATAATTTAAAGCATTTAGAAGGATGTAAATACATCATCAAACAACAAAGAAGCTATTGTAGTGTTATTTCCCATTCTATGTCTCCATTGATGTTTGGTCAAACTCTAAAAATCTATTATTCATATATTTTCTTTAGTACATTTCCTATTGTGAATGTAAACATCATTGGAGGAATATGAAAAAATACTAAAATTGTTGCAATATTTGTAACAACTCTTTTCATGTTTACATATGAGTTTGAATAGTTCATTTAAGGATAACTGTGTAGAATGGACAATAAAACATATTGATACAATTAAATATGTAGATCAAACTACTAGTTGTTATTTTTTCTTGACATCTCTTCTTTTAAGCTATGAATCTATTCCCCTTGGATTGGCATTGGTCTCCTATGTACTCACTCCAATCATAAAATCAAATAAATTATTAGACATTTTCTCTTTATATAAGTTCAGTCTATGTGGTTCATGGTTTCATTGCATACATGGAGTAGTAAACACCATTTTTGTAATCGTACAAACTCATCCACATCTTGCACTTACTATTAAGGTGTTATATAAGCTATATATAGGTCATTTAGTGGTTATATGCTCATAACCCAATGATAACTTATGGGTTGAATCAAAAATTTGGGTTTAACTATTGGTTCCTTTGTTTGTTTTATCCTCTCACCTCTATGATCTACAATCAAAATGAAGGAGAGAAAACCCACTCTTATAGAGTTAGCTCAAATTCTTCTATAGTTCTATAGATAATATGACTTCACACATTTTTTGACAACCGTAGCCTTATGAGTGGAGTTTAGTCTTAGGAATTGAAACCGTGACTTTGATACCTAACATGTTTGATCATGAAGTGTGTGCCTTATTGAAGGGGATTTGATTCTAAGATTTAAGATATGTGTGCACTTGTGCTAGAAGTCCTCATCTTACAAAAGAGAAACATAATTTTGACATTCCATGCTTGAACCGATGTATTCAAGTGCATACCTAAACATGTAGTACATGTAATTGTACAAGTTTCTTTGCAATAGAAAAAAAGTTTCAAGATTGTATTAATAGGGGAATCCTTAATATAAGGGAATTTAAATTTCCTATCGCATATAGAGGCACATGTGTGGAGTATAGGTGCACATCTACAAATGGAGAAACAATAAAGTGAAGATTAACATATAGGTGTGTGTGCCTAGTTTATTGGCACACACCTCAATAAAGAAATATTTTAGTTCAAAGAAAAATCTAAAATATTGTGTATGTGAATGAATAGCAAGGACAAGGACACACTTCTTAAAGGAATAAGTGTAATTTCTATAAATAAAAGAGGTGTCCATTTTTTGAGAAATAGTTATGGTATTTATAGGAGATTAAATAAGGAATCACTGGTTATTTTTAGGGAGCTTTGAGCACCTAGTTTAGAAGGAAAAATTTCTCAAATAAACCTTTTTTTTATTTCCTAACTTAGCAATCTAATATATAATATTACAATAGATTGAAAAAACAAACACCAACAACAAGTCACAATGAAAAAATCTAAAATAGTTGAACACAATGCACTTCAAGTCACCAAGTAGTAGAAATGAACACAACAAAACACCAAATTCATATCAAAATCAATCATTTTAATAGTCATAATCTTTTCTTGGTAGTCATAACAACAATAAAATATCTCCACATTTTCCAATGTTAAATAACTCATTAGCAAAGGAGCGAGGGCCTTGGATCAATTGGATAAAGTATCTCGTTGCAAGAAAGAGGTCACAAGGTCCAGTCTCCCACCCATTCCCATGGTACCAAAGGGCACGTTGTGCTAACATCACCAATCATGTGAAAAAAATTGCCAAGAACATTATAGTTTATAGGGGGCTACATGATTCTTGCAATTTAAAAAATTAAAAAATAACTCATTAGCAAAAGCAAATGATTGTAATGAACTCTCATCAAAATATTTTTCTAAAATTTATATTTCATGACATAGACCCAAGTTGTTTTTAATATGAACAATTTTTCAAGGCCATTATTGACCCAAATTGTTTTTAATATGAACAATTTTTCAAGGCCATTATTGAGTGATTATTTTTAGAGGTATTAGACTTCAATAAGTTCATCAAAATTCCATTCACCATAGCCATTCATGTTGTTCAATATTCATTCAAAATAAGTGTTCAAACATATCACCAAATTATCAAAATAGAATATTCAAAGTTGCGAATTTCAATTAATAGTCTGATGTAGAGAAGCCAACAAGAAAAAGGATTTATTGAATTCAAACCTTCTAGATCATCATAACAAATTAGAGTTTCCTATCCAAAAAATTATTTTAGCCTATGCACACTATTTTTATTCATCAACATTTTCAACAGAAATAACATATTTTAAAAATTGTTAATTTTAGTTGGAACTGTTCATAGCTCATGCAATGTTTAAAAATATCTAATTATAGCCCAATGTGTTACTTTAAATAATATATTTTTAGGATTTGGCTATTTTTAGATTGAGAGATGTGTATTTTAAGTGATTATTTGTAATGATTCCTATTGTTAGTCTAACAAGAAATCACATGGTTATAGATTTAGTATTAGTGGATGGGATTTTTAATAAAAATGCATTGCATACAATAAAGTCAATATCTATAGTTTGAAAGAAAATAGAGGTGAAAAATATGCGTCCTGCACTAATCTATGAGAGGAGGTACATGCCAAAATTAAATTGATCATAAAATTACATGGAAATGAACAAAAAATAAATATAACATAATACAATGATTTATGTAGGAAAAACTCTTTCAAGAGAAAAGCCCCACTCAAAATCAATTAAATATATTATTTAATAATCAAAAATTACAATAACCTTGTAGAGTCGTAAGACTTTATAGGATTATCACCAACAAGAGATATAAAGTGATTCTTGTAGCATAATAGTACATAAAAAAACTAATTATAAAACCTCCCTCATATGAACATAGTAAATAGTGGAAGCAATACATGAAACTATCAAATGGTAATTAGGATACCATGAGCTAAGACCATCTAAAAGGTGGCACCCAAATCCCTAGTCAAAATCCAAGAATCAAATCCCAAGATGAGTCCATAGACTAAAAATAGCATATTCCTTTCCTATGTCATAAGATCATTAGAATCCACTCACCAACTTAAGCACTCCATTTTGATTTCTTTAATGCTAATCGAAGATGCCTTATAATGTTTCAAAACATGTGCCATAAGTTGACCAATAAACATAACTCTCTCATAAAACTCTATTATGCATCATAGATGCTCTTATATTTTTTATGTGGGAGGCCTAACTTTTGAAGGCCGTAACTTTTGATTTAGGAAGTCAATTGAGCCTTCTCTTTTAAATTGAATATATCAAAGAAATACATGGTGTTGTAACCATCTTGCTCTAGTCATGGTCTATTATTAATGAGGCCAAAACTAATCTCTACAACCTTGTGTAGACACCTAATTTTGACTAACATATTTTCATACAAGACAACTCATTTTCCACCATTTGACCTAACTAATACGTCTTCAATGTTTAATTAAATAATTTCATTATTTGATTAAATTAATCATCATTTTCACTTCATCATGATAATTAAATAATTTTTATAATTATTTACTTTTGAATTTCATCTTAATTCCACTTTAATTAAATAATTTTGAATTATTTTAATTAAATAATCTATTTCCCCACTATTTATCTATATTAATTAAATAATTGACATTATTTAATTAATTTACTAATTATTCTTCTATTTCCAAGTTTAATTAAAAATGAACATTATTATTTAATTAATTATTTATTTCTCATCTATAAAATTAAATAAATAATTAATTAATTAATTCCCACTTGCTAAATTAAATAATTATTTTAATTCTTTAATTTATTTCTCAAACATTATATTCTTCCAAAATAAATAAAATCATTTATTTTATTTATTAAATTCAACCTTGCACATGTAAATAATAATTAAATTTATTTAACTATTAAATATTCATGCAAATTCCACCTCACTTGTTAATTGAGACTTACTCTCAATCCACTCATCAATCAAATCCACTTCACTCCCACTCACTTTGAGTCCATTGAGCAGTCCAATTAGTCCACTAGAACCATCAGTTCCATTAACACTTCAATCAATCCTCTTAACTAAATCATGTAGTCAATTAACAATCAATCAATCCATCTCATCAATCCTCCACTGTTGATATTTTCAATCATTCTTCTAATCTCAAACATCGATTGGTGTCACCAAATATAAATAAATAAAACCATCATATCATTCATGATCTCATCTCAAATTGATGGAGGAGCATACTGGGCGAATCAGATATCAACATCACCCAAAAAGATTTGTAGTTGTTTATTTTAGTTTTGGTTTATTTTGATTGATGTTCTCTATTGTCAGGAAAATTTTGATGTAACTTTGGAAGTGGCAAAGACATTCAATGAGAAAAAATATCAATTATGATAGATGAAAAGAGTCATTGAAGAATTTTTTTCATTCAATATTTATCTTACATTTAAAAGCAAAAAGAGGTGGCGCCCATGTGTTGCAAGGTATGACAATTTTCATTACCTAATTTGAAATACATTTGGTAGATTTAAATGAGGAAGAAGATAAATTTTGAATGGAAAGATAAGCGTTTGTGCTTGGGAAAATAGCGGTGCACCATTTTTAATAAAAATGTATATCGCATGTTTGAAAATGAAAAGGTCAAGCTTCATTAGCAATAACATAGTAGAATTAAATAAGGAAACAAAGAAACTGAAGGGGAGCGTGCTCTGGACAATCAACACCAAAGAAGAAGGAAATTATTATTGATAAAAATCAAGACAATTAACTACGCAGGGGGAAGATTGAGGGGACTATGCAGATAATTGCAAGGGGCTATGCCTGAAAAGAAAGACCCCATGCAGTCTTGGAGAAAAATTCAGCATTAAGGAAGATTAGTGTGCCACTGAGGTTGGCATGAAGTGATGTTCAAGGTTGCATAGCTAAAATAGAGAAGGAATTAATGAAGAATGGATTTTAATACAGTTTAAATGATTTGAAATTGATTGTCAACTATAGAGCAATTTTGTGCAAGTGAAGGAAAGAGAGAGTGTAAGTGCAACATAAAAGAAGTGAAGCCCATAGCGTCATTTGAAAGATAAATGGGAAACTTGGATCTTGCAAAAATGAGAATATAGAGGACTGGGTTTGCTACCAAATGGAAAAGAGAGACTAGAGAACAAAATGGGAATTGTTGCACAAGAGAGAAGTGGGAAAGGTGAGTCAATGCCACTTTGAGAAAAGAAGGCATTGGGAGTGAAGTCGCTGGCAATAGAAAGGTAGTATGCAGCCCACACGAGGAATATGTAGGTAAGAATGATGACATAGAAATCAACATTTAGTTTAAAAATTCATTGTAAGACTAATGATAGTAGTTGCCAAAAGTGTTGAAAGAATGTATATTGGATACTTGAAGATTGTAAGGGAGAACTATGTACAAAAATTGTGGTAAGATGACACCATGTAAATTGATTTGGCACATATTTGATGTAATTTATATGTAGAATATTCACTTCAATAAAATATTGTAAAAAATTTCATAATTATATTTATTGCATGGAGTTGAGTTTTAAGGTTGTGAGTAGAGAGTCCCTCCTTGTGAGTGGGAATTTGATAGTTGAGAAAGAGGGATTTTGTATCTGCATCAATTGGTATCAGAGCTTTGTTGCAATTATGTGTAGATTGGTGTTGTCATTGATGTCAACAAGCTTGTTTTGTCATTGGTGTCAACTATATGAGTTGAGGGAGATAGTTGTTGAAGATGATCAATTGGTATTTTCTATACTTTGATTATTTGTATTATGTTGTCATCAGTTAAGCTATTGGTGTTAACCTCTAGTTTTGCTTTGATAATCTTCTATATATGGATGTATTAGTGTTGAAGATGATGTGGATGTGTCTCTGTTGCTTGGTTTCCAAGTGATTTTGAGAAAATTTGATAAAAAGAGGAAACAGTGTGTTGTAGTGTTGTTCTAGGTTATAGAGAGGTGTTCTATTTTTGCTCTACATTTCTTTTATGTTTAAGATCTGCTCTTGTAGTTCAGATATATTGGTGATAAGTTGTTAGAGGTATTATTTTCAAGATTTGATGTGTTGGATCATTGTGTGGAAGAAGTTGTGTTGATCAGAGTATGAACTGTGCATTATAGAGGTGTCAAGGAGAAATTTATTTGCTCTATGTATCTCCACAATTTTAGTTTAGGTATTACAATTCTAAAGGTGTGTTGATGGTATTGGTAGTTTACCTCACTCAGGAGGGTTTGAGGTTTTGTGCTTTGGAAGATGGTTTTTTGAGTTACAATGTATAGTATAGTAGTTTAAGTGTACTAGACTTGTACATTCTTCAGGTGAAAGTTGTTGTCAAGGATTTTTTTGGATTTTAGGGTGTTTGTGGAGTATTGTAGATCATGTTAAAGTGCAGTGTGTGGTTTTCAAGTCTTCATTGGGTTTGAGGAAGTGTGTATTTAAAATTTTAATCATGTTTGTACAAGTAACAACTAACCTAGTGTTTACACTACATGCAAAGGATAAATATTGTTTAAGGAAGTGTGTGGTTGAATGGTGTTGTTGATTTGGGTCCCAGTTAAGTTTTGATGTGGTCTACATTCACTTCTATCCACCACAAAAGTTTTTTGGCACCAACCTAATTTGACTTTGCACGTTTGAGGTGCATAGTCAACCTTGGAGAAAGGTTTCAAGGTTGAAGTAGGTATAAATATGAGTTGATTTGTCAAGGTATGAGAGGTGTTAAGTGTGTGATGCAAATGATGTGAATTGCAGCGTTGTGAGGTGTGAAATTAAGAAGTGCAGTGTGAGCTTTCAAGTGTTGGACTACTAGATGCAGTGAGTAGAAGGTATCTGCAATTATTCAAATAGACTGTGAAGGTGTTGGAGCTGTTGTGGTGGAATCCCTATTGCATTGAGATCATGTTGTTTGTGTAACATTTTTTTTATCTTCTTTATCTTATTCTGACAGTGATCCTTGGTTGTGAGCCTTTCAAGGCAGTGTGCCCCTTCTAGTAGTAAACCTTTGTAACCGATTTTACAATTACTTAGACTGTGATCTAATCCTTACTATGGTTTTTCCATCCTTGCATTTTAAATGTAAATTTGGTGTTCTCTTGTGCATGGTGTTAAGTTTTTTCAATTTTTGTTATTTGTTTTTCAAGTGAAATCATAATAAAAAATTAAGGGTTTAATATATGAATGCGGATCTAAATGCTAATGAGGGTTTTGAAGGTTTAAAGTACAACTGATTCACCCCCCTCTTAGTTGTCTTGGTCATTCAACAATTGGTATTAGAGAAAGGTTCCTTGGAGAAAAGCTTAACTACTTGAGGTAGATATGGGATGGTGAACAAGAAGGATATCTCTATGTTTGATGGTATGGACTATGCTTTCTAGAAGACAAAGATGGAAGGCTATCTAGTTTACCTTGGATATGATGTCTGGAAGTCAACCAAGGATGGATATATTGAGCCTAAAAATGGATCGAGAAAAGTGATGAAATCAAGGCCTATGAAATCAATGATAAAGCAAGGTTTTTTCTATTGAGTAGTCTTTCAAATTTTGAATTAGTGAAAGTCATGGATTTGAAATCTGCTAAAACCATTTGGGAAAAGCTAGAAAGTATTTATGAAGGAGATGAAAAGGTTAAACAAGCTAAGATGCAAAATCTAAAGACTATAGTTGAGAACTTGTGAATTTCTGAAGATGAAAGCATTACAAGCTACATATAAAGGGTAGATGGAGTGGCAAGATCCATCAAAGGTATTGGTGGAAAAGTCAAAGAATCAAAGGTGGTAAAGAAAATTCTTAGAACTCTTCCTAAATCTTATGGTCAACAAGCTTATGCTATTGAGGAAGTTGTAGATTACAATACTTATAAAAGAGATCAGTTGTATGGTACACTAACTACATTTGAAATGAGAGAATTTGGTCCAAATAATGGTGAGAAGTGTGTGTGTAATGTTTTGATTGAAAATTTGATGACAAGGTAGATATAATAGTTTTTCTTTCTACAATTCAAGATGATGTTGGTTTTTATCAAAGCATGATGATAGTAAGTAAGATTACAGAGCCATGTTTCTTTTTCAGAATGGTGTAAAAATGCTTTGGTAAGTGTGAAAAACTATGGTGGAGCTTTAACAGTGTAGTGGTTTGAATTGAAACAAAGTAACCCTCTAAATTTTGAAGATAGTCAGTAATACATGGAGTTTTGCGAGTGAGGCATGATATTTGTTAGTGAGACCTGAAGATTTCTAGTGAGGCTTGCTTGATTGCCAGTGAGGCTTGATTGATTTCTAGTGAGGCTTGTTGTATTGCTAGTGAGGCATGCAATTTGTAATCAGCAAGGTTTTAGCTAGTGTGTCTTAATAAAAAAAAAATTTAGAAAGGTTTTTCACCCTTTTAGGGTTTTCCACTCATAAAACCTATGTTTTGTTTCCTCTTGATGGTGTGTTGCATTGTGCTTGGTTGATCATCTTTGATTCAAATTTTATGTTCTAATTTTCATATCTTTGTGATTTTCATAACATACAATATCTAGAGTATTTGAATAATCAAGTGTGTTAAGTTTTGAAATTGGTTTTTATTTGGCCACTGATTCACCCCCCCTCTCAATGGTTTTTTACTCCAATAGGTTGTTCATAAATCAATAAATCTCAGGATATTAGTGGTATCTCCATGATATCGGGGTAAAATTCGTCTGATGCAAACATCAAAATAGGTGTTATTAATAGTCCTTATCATAAGGTTTTCTTGAGAACTCCTCCAATTCACATAATAGATTATCATTCCCTAATTCTTCCATCCACTAACTTAGGGGCCCATTAAAAGAAAAATATTTACAAAGAAAATAATCAAAGTCAAGCCATTGAAGCTAATAAATCCAAAAATCAAAGTGGACACATAAAATCAAAATGGATCCCAAGGAGAACAGGATTATGTAAAGAACCCAATCCAAATCCAAAATTCAATGAAACTATGGAACCAATTCAAAAAAATATTCCATCTATCAAAGGTGCCCGCTGACTTCAAAGCAGACTTCAATACCAACACACAAAGTGTATGAAATCATTGGTCCCAAATATACTCAAAATCCCACATCCATACTCCCTCATCCACAATCCAAAGTTCTGAGAATAAAAAATCCTATATACAAACTACCAAGTAATTCATCCATATCTCACATCCCTCACCAAACTCCAATATCTTGCCTAAAATCCAAAAATCCAAAATCTCATATTCATCATGTCTTGGAAACAACACTTTATCATAAGGACTCTAATAGCACTTTATCATTATGTGCAAATTTAAATAAATCAAACACTAGTATCAAAGAGGGTCACAATAACATTCATGAGCTATACACAAGTGCTCATATCTTGACAGAGCAACTCCTCAAGGTAGGACATTATTGGCACATTATGAAAGTAACATCTACATCAACACCACCAAGTTGTCTAACATAGTTGATGATCATTTGCAAATAAAATTAAAAAAAAGAAAAAAGTAAAGAAAAATAATTTGTCCAATAGTGAAAACCATCCTTATGGCACTTTGGGAAAGTACCATGATGAAAACCTAGAAAATAGGTGTCATGTGTAACAATCAATTATCTATATGTACCATTCCAGTTGGAAGCATCTTATCTCATACATCATGTCATTTAATCCTAACACCATTGTCCATCCATTTTCATTCATCTTCCCTATCTATCTTGATCTTGATAAATACTAGTGGCATATACTTCAAAAATGCTTTTGGAAAATCTTGACATGGTCATTTTCCTTTGACCATGTATTATCCCATATCATACCATCACCTATATAGCACTATCCAAACATTTAACTTGGGTCAAACATGTTATCCTATTACAAGATAGTCCTTGGAGGTAAAATCCTTTATCCTAGATCACTCTACATGATACATATCCTCCATATCCTTCACCTATCCATTTCCATCGCACTAGTCCATTCATCCACTCATAGTGTCCCATACATTGCTAGATGCAAGGGGTAGGTGACTACATCTTGCTTTGGAACAAATATCTTGATATATGCCTTCTATTTCACTTTGTGATCAAGCCATCTTTCAAAAATCCAAAACATTAAATATTATAAAGCATCCAAAAACATCAAATATTCAAAAATTCAAAATACATCAAATATTTTGAAAAAATCCAAAAAAACATCAAATATTCCAAAAAAATAAAATATTTCAAAACAAATCCAAAACATTAAAAATTTCTAAAAATTCAAATCACAACATAATCTACCTTACCCATAATAAATATCCATTATTTGGACATGACATTTAAGTAAAAACAAACCATGCAATACCCAAAGACATTGAGCATTCATAAAATAATCACAATTAAAGACTCCTGATTAACTATCTACAACCTTTTGATCTATTTTTGAATCATCTTTACACATCTTATCCAATAAATCATGCCTTAACAAATGCATCCTTCCTACAATGGGAATTATCCACTTTGAGAAAATATTCTCTAGAAAGAAAATATGATAGTTGTTGATCATTTTGGTCCTTGAGTCTTTTATTACTTGATTTATCTTATTTTCTTATTCCAATGTTCCTCAAGGATATCTCAAAATTATTAGAGGAGCAAGAATGGGGAAAGTTCACTACTTTCGTATGTTGTGTTTGTGGAATGTTTTTAAGCATTTCTATGACAAGTATGACCCTTGTGTGTATTGGACTATATTTGAGCATTAACAAATCACCCTATGTATATAAGGTCATCAAACACCTTTATACATTAAGGTTATCATGCTCTGAATCTATGTTCCCTTGCACATTCTAACAAGGTTCTATCACATTGTCTAGTATGTTTAAGAACAATCCTTGTTTGTTGCATCTTCATCCATGCAAAGGATACCATAGTCACCAAGGTTTTCCTCAACTTGGTGTACATATATCCATTTTCCACAATAAGTTCTATGATCATATAAATAGCACAAAATATAAAGCACAATATCTATCATTTTTCATAAAACACCTACATCAATCTATCTCATTTCCATCTATTTTATTTCAATTCATCATACATTATATTGATAAACACCAATCAATCATGACCAATTTCTTTCTTTTCTTCTACCAAACTAGCATTCATTCTAACTAGGAGCATTTGTGTCTCTTTAGTAAGTATTTTTTCCACCTTAGTGAGAATTTACACCATCCTTATGGGCATTCATTCCATCCTTATTAACATTTGTGTCATGCATTTCATCAATTGCAGCCTAAATTGACTCAAATGTGCCATCCCTTTGAAACATTTCATTCCAAAAACAAAGAAAAAGGTAAAGAAAAATAATTCGTCCAATAGTGAAAACCATCCTTATGGCACTTTGGGCAAGTACCATGATGAAAACTTGGAAAATAGGTGTCGTGTGTAACAATCAATTATCTATGTGTACCATTCCACTTGGAAGCATCTTATCTCATACACCATGCCATTTAATCCTAACATCATTGTCCATCCATTTCATTCCATTTTCATCCATCTTCCCTATCCATCTTGATCTTTATAAATACTAGTGGCATATACTTCAAAAATGCTTTTGGAAAATCTTGACATGGTCATTTTCCTTTGACCATATACTATTCCATATCATACCATCACCTACATAGCACTATCCAAACATTTAACTTGGGTCACAAGATAGTCCCTGGAGGTTAAATCCTTTATCCTAGATCACTCTACATGATACATATCCTCCATATCCTTCACCTATCCATTTTCATTGCACTAGTCCATTCATCCACTCATAACGTCCCATACACTGCTAGACACTAGGGGTAGGTGATTACATCCTGCTTTGGAATAAATATCTTGATATATGCCTTCTATTTCATTTTGTGATCTATACATCTTCCAAAAATCCAAAATATTAAATATTCTAAAAATCCAAAAACATAAAATATCCAAAAATTCAAAAAACATCAAATATTCTAAAAAATTCCCAAAAACATCAAATATTAAAAAAAGTCAAATATACAAAAAGAATATTAAAAAACAAAATATTCCAAAACAAATCCAAAACATTAAAAAAATTTCAAAAATTCAAATCACAACATAATCTACTTTGTCCATAATAAATATCCATTGTTTGGACATGGCATTTAAGCAAACACAAACCATGCAATACCCAAAGACATCAAGTGTTAATAAAATAATCACAATTAAAGACTCTTGATTAACTGTCTACAATCTATTGATCTATTGGAAAATCA
The DNA here is from genome assembly GCA_007258455.2 of Sequoia sempervirens. Lineage (NCBI taxonomy): Eukaryota > Viridiplantae > Streptophyta > Pinopsida > Cupressales > Cupressaceae > Sequoia > Sequoia sempervirens. Next base: position 366,352,464 of record VDFB02000003.1, on the reverse strand, counting down.
TCTTTACACATCTTATCCAATAAATCATGCCTTAACAGATGCATCCTTCCTACAATGGGCATTATCCACTTTGAGAAAATATTCTCTAGAAAGAAAATTTGATAGTTGTTGATCAGTTTGGTCCTTCAGTCTTTTATTACTTGATTTATCTTATTGTCTTATTCCAATGTTCCTCGAGGATATCTTAAAATGATTAGAGGAGAAAGAATGGGGAAAGTTCACTACTTTCCTATGTTGTGTTTGTGGAATGTTTTAAAGCATTTATATGACAAGTATGACCCTTGTGTGTATTAGACTAGATTCGAGCATTAAAAAATCACTCTATGTATATAAGGTCATCAAACACCTTTATGCATTAGGGTTATCATGCTTTGTAGCTATGTTCCCTTGCACATTTTGACAAGGTTCTATCACATTGTCTAGTACGCTTAAGAAAAATATGTGTTTGTTGTGTTTTCATCCATGCAAAGGATACCAGGGTTTGTCTCAACTTGGTGTACATATATCCATTTGCCACAATAAGCTCTATGACCATAAAAATTAGCACAATATCTATCATTTTTCATAACACGCCTACATCAATCTATCTCATATCCATCTATTTTATTTTCATTCATCATACATTATATTGATAAACACTAATCAATCATGATTTTTTTTCTTTTCTTCTACCAAACTAATATTTTTTCTAACTAGGAGCATTTACATCTCTTTAGTAAGTATTTGTGCCACCTTAGTGAGAATTTAAAACCATCCTTATGGGCATTTTTTCCATCCTTATTAACATATGTGTCATGCATTTCATCAATTACAACCTAGATTGACTCAAATTTGTCATCCCTTTGACACATTTGCACCCCCACAACTAATAGTGTCATCATAAAAATGCAACACCGTGATGAATGTGCCATCATTTTTCACATATGTGCCATAATTTCCAACAACTACACACTCATTCCCTCAAAAAATTGCACAATTGCTAAAGTCCATGTGCAATTGCACCAGAACCTTGTGCAATTGCCTACCATTACACAAATTCATCAAATAATTCCTATCATTGCACAAATGAACCAAGTCCTTATGCAATTGTCTCTATCAATTAGAAAACATTGTAAAATCATTCCTATCATTGTGCAAATGAACTAGGTTCTTACACAATTTTCTTTTTCAATGTGTAAAGTACGTCAAATCATTCTTATCATTGCACAAATGATCTAGGCCCTTGTGTATTTGTCTCTATCAATATGCGCAGTTGGTCGAATAATTCATATCATTACACAATTCAACTATATCATTACGCAAATGATTCATATCTTTACACAAGTGCATCAGATCCTTACATAAATGTGTCAAACCAATGTACCCAATGAGGCCATTCCTGCCAAATCATCAAACATATGTCTATCATTAACACTAGATGCACCTTCCTTGTTATCTAATTCTTTCTTATCATATTCTATCATTTTTCTTCACCTCTATCACATCTCTTTAACCCTTTTTGAGATTTTGGTTGAGCAATTTCATTCTTCCATCAAAATATTGAAGGGGCATGTAACCTCCATTTCATTCACCATAGCAAACCGGGGCATTTCATCACTTTCTTTGAAACAACACCATAAAAACATATTGTCTCAAAGAGGGGAAAAATATATAGACACCTAATTCTAACTAACACATTTTCAAACAAAACGAATCATTTCCATCATTTGATCTAACTAATACTGTTGGAGTTGATAGTGAACCCCACAACTCCCAAAAATCCCTACGACCGAAATGCCTATCACATCTAAGAGATCAAAGCAAGTAATTTGCTATAAAACCAAGAGAGAAAAGATTGAATCCAAAAGAGCAACTGATATGTGCTATGTATTAACTTGAATGGTTTTGAATTAATGATTACAATGAATGTGGAAGCTTTATAAAAGCATGTAAAATAAAACCCTAGATGAGGATTGCATTAGATTGTGACAAGTGTCTTAATCTCATGCAATGAGACAACTAGAACAGTATCCCAATCTAATAATAAAAAGAAATCCTAAGTTTAGCTTAAGAAGTGAACTAAAAGTAATAAAGGGACTTAATAATTAATTAATGAATGATGAGTATCAGAGTGATTAATCTAGTTACTCAATACCCCCTTAAGATATCAGGGAGAAGCTATAAAACCATGATGTAGAATGCAGTGATGGATGAATGGATGGGTCCCAGATACAAGTTCTGATTAGGTACCCATGTACAAATAAATGAAACTCTCATAACTAGAGAAAAAGAGAAAACCAAATGGAAAAAATCCTCTCCAAAAGAGATAAAAGAAATGACTACACTAGTGAAAGGATAGAAGGAGGGACTCAATATGACCCCAGGACTATTGCTATCATTACAATTACAATAGATTTCCCCTAATGGGATAAGAAAATAGAGAATATAGAATCCCCACAAAGAAAGATCTCCCATGCCACCAAGGGATGAATGTTTGAAGGGCTCAATATGATCGGTTCACGCAAACAACATTTCTTCCCTTAGGAAGAAACAAATCCACTAGTGATTGGAGAAGCTAGTCCAAAAGAATGGGTGATGTTGGAATCCAAATCAAAATGATGTGTGCCTCTGAAAAGTGCTCATGTGTCCACATGGTGCGGCTGTGATGTAGATCCAATATCTTGTGAAGATTGATGGAGAACAAGGTACAAAGGAAATGAATATGGCGAGCTAACAATAATGATGCGGTTTCCAATAAAGAGGATATGAATGTCCTCAAAGTAATCCTCTAAATATGCAATATGAGACTCTACAAACAAGGATGATTATGTTTGCAAGATATGAATCCCAAGTAGCTATGTCAAGAAGAAGATGGATGTCTTGCCACTTAACCAATAGGGGCCATGGATGTGGTGATGTAAAACTAATCAAGAACAACAAAATATGATGTTGAATTCTTGATATGAAGAGTGGGAACATGAAGAAAAGTCTTTGAACCATCAGAACATGCAAGACCTATGATATGCTCAAGCTCCTCTAAAGTATCATCATCAAAGGGTATGTAATCTACATCTGCAAGAGGGATGAGGCAATCTACAGCAGGGTCCTCTAGGTATGGAGAGATATGAGGGTCTCCACAAATCTCCCAAAGTCATTTCCAAAGTGTGTGGTGACACTCAATGTGTGATACAACACACATGTGTGGCGACACTCAATGTTAAGATCAACACTAGAACATATAACCCCTACAATATGATCTATGATGATGCCCCATGTTGATAAACTCCCTAGTGTGTATGGTGTATGTATGAGTCCATATAGATAAGGAAAAATATCAAGCCACCTAAGATGTGTCAAGATGCCATTTTTCCAAATCTCATACTTATCCTTATCCAAGTTGATCACATAAGGATGAATAGAAAAACCCATGATACTCACTCAAATGAAAAAATTAGACTAATAACCTCAGTACATATAAATTAGGTCAAATTATGTCTTCCTACACAAACAAATTCTTTCCAAGTGCCAAGATGTCCAAGTAATTAAGAAAAATGTGAAAAGAAAAAATATTGAGTAAAATGTACCTAGGGTAGATTCTAGAAAAAGTAGATGGATAGATCTAAAGAGCTCTTAAATACCTTTCCAATGTCGCTAGAATTGTGAAAATTAGAGATACAAGAAAAAATTTACAAGCTTAGAAGCACAAAAATGAAGATCTCACTTTGAATGAATATAATAGGAGCCAACAGTAAAATCTGATAATGAAACTTGCACTACTAGAAAGTGCGCAGAACTGGCTTTTTGATGATATCTTAATTGCCCAATTTTGACACTGTATGTCCAAGTTATGCCAAAAAGAAAAAAAATGGATACATTAGGGAAAATAGGACCTAGTAGGTGGAAAGAGTAGTCGTATTGATGATGATGTCAACATTTCATTGTGTTAAATTTGACGGTTGGTTGACCATCATGGAATATTCCTTTTCATCGAAAAAAATCACTAGTTGTTTGCAAAAAAAATTCATCACCTAGAATTTGCACATATATTGGAATATTCACGAAATCCATGGAGATTTCAATCAATGATTGAAGAGTGGAATATTCTGCTTGACCTCTAAGGTACACATTGGGTTTTTGGTTTTTACTACCTAGATTTAATTTGCACTGATTTTTTTATTTTTAAAGGATGGTGGCCTATTAATCCATTGGTTGTGACTATTAATGGTTGCATGTCCTTCATGTTGGGCCTGCTAGGGTACTACATGGGCAGTACCTTGCACATTAAACAAACAAATTGCCCCTCATTTTTTATTTTCAAAAACTTAAAAAAAAAACTTGACTATTTTTTTCAATTCTGGGAAAATTTTAATAAAACCAAAATAATGTTTTGATTGGAGGTAAATAATGGGTTTTGAAGGGGCCTGGAACACTTTACATTAGAAAGTAGTTGTTACAAAATAAATTAACAAAAAGCTAAAAAAATTTGACAATAGTGACCCATCA
>VDFB02000003.1:366161455-366347882 GCA_007258455.2 Sequoia sempervirens | reverse complement strand
ACTACAAGAAAGAGTCCTTTTGAGGCTGTGTATGGGATGCACCCACGAGGCATTTGTGAACTTAGAGACCTTGGATCTATGGAGCATAGGAGTGGAAATGCTGAAGACTTCACTCAAACCATGAAGGAGATTCACGAGCAGGTCAAGAACATAGTCACAGGAGCAACCCAAAGGTTGAAGGAGAATGTTGATTTGTCAAGGAAGGATGTACAATTTGTAGTTGGGGACTATGTTATGGTCCACCTCAACAAATCTAGATTGTAGAAGGGAATGGCAACCAAGTTACAGATGAAAAGAGTGGGTCCATGCAAGGTGTTGGCCAAATATGGCAAGAATGCATATAAGGTGGAATTACCATCAGACTTGGGCATCTCTCCAATTTTCAATGTTGCTGATTTGATCAAGTACAAGGGATCAGTCAATGATGAGGATTAGAACAGCAAGGAAATATTCAAGGACATTAGTAATGTGAATTTTCCTCAACAATACAAGCTTCAACCAAAGAAGATCTTGCAGTCAAGAGTGCAAAAAGCTACAAGACACAAGGTGTACATGGAGCACCTCATCAAGTGGAAGAACAAGCCAAAATCAGAAGCCACTTGGATACAGGAATATCAGTTCCAAAATTTTGGTATTGACCTATCATTGGTCTCTCCTTCCTCTATTTAGTTTTTTGTGCTAAGAGGGGGAGAATGGTGCAGAAGCACCTGGGAAACTTGGGTTTTCCTGGAGTCTTGAAGGAAGTTTAAATTTTGTGGTGTTATTTTTGGGGTCATGTTGACCATCTTGTTGGGTTTTGTTGTTTTCAATAAATTTTGATCTATCTATGATAAATGTATTGGGAGGTGGCAATCATAAATGGGTTTTGATGCCCCAATCCTGTCATCATTAACCATCTAGTTCAGTGCTTGAAAACACAATGGGTTTTATAGTTTGCTTCTTTAGGTCATCTAAAGCGATAAGGAGAAAACAGTAATTTAGTGTGCAATTTCTAGTTTTTCAGTTTTGTTCCTGGAATAGCAGTTAGATGAATTGAACAAGGCTTTTTGTTGGTTTGAATAGCATGTAATGTACTCACTTGAAGCATTGTGTTGGCACAGTAGTTGGTTTGTTAATCATTTTCTGCTATCTTTGTAAATTATGTGTTTTCCTTTATTGTTGTTTTGACTAGTAAAACTGAAAAAAATGGAGTTTTAGTCTGTTTCCTCACCCTACCAAGAAGTATGGGCTTGTTGGAAACAAGGCTAAACTCCATAATTGTACATATTATAGAAGTAGGAGGCATTGGGAGTCCTGAAAGCATGCTCAAGGTCTTTTCCTAGGCGAGACTGTTAGTGCTCGGCTTGGAAAAGACAGTCAACGACAGTCCTAACATGGCAGGGGTGATGAATGTTTCATAATGAAAAGTGTGTAGTGGTTGCAGGAGCCTTCACAAAGGTTGGGCAAGAAGGAAAAGACCATATCTGATCATTTGGAGGCTAAAAGAAGCAAACAGACCAAGAAAATGGTCTAGAAAACCCTAGTTCTTGAGAAATCTGAGTTGTGCATGTGTACGGACAGAGAGGGTCCTAAACCCTAAAAATCTTTTAGAGCTTAGAAATTGAGCCAGGGTGTCAGAAGAAAGTTTGGAACAAACCTTTGAAGGACAGGAGTACCAACCAGTTTTCTAGGGTGAGGAGGCCTAAAAGGGGCTCAAGGCTTGTAGCCTTCTTAAACCCTAAAACCCTAAAATAGGGTTTTTGTGAGAGTGATGGAGAAATGGTGAATGGTGATTGTTCAAGCACCTACGGAAGATGGTTTTTGCATGCCATGGGAGATATCTCACACCCCTGCAACAAGATTAGGAAGCATTGGAGGATAGCTAGTCTTTAAGAGTATTAAGGGCTAGGGAGTGAATGAGAGGAAGAGCACCAAGTTTGGCTTGGTTAATGGACTTGAAATGATAGCAGGGTTGGCCAGAAGAACCAGGGGTTCCTAAATAGCATAGGACCTATAGGTTGAGTGGTGGAGAGTGACACCAAGGGGTTCATCAAGGTGAGACCCAGAGCATTGAGACAGTGATTGTCTAAAACCAACCCTGTCCCTATCGAGAAAAGGTTTCTTGGAGAAAATCTTAACCACTTGAGGTAGATCTAGGATGGTGAACAAGAAGGATATCCCTATGTTTGATGGCACAAACTATGCATTCTAGAAGGAAATATGGAAGGCTATCTAGTTTACCTTGGATATGATGTCAGAAGTCAATCAAGGATGGATATATTGAGCCTAAAATGGATGAGAAAGTGATGAGATCAAGGCCTATGAAATCAATGGTAAAGTAAGGTTTGTTCTCTTGAGTAGTCTTTCAAATTTTGAATTAGTGAAAGTCATGGATTTGAAATCTGCTAAAACCATTTGGGAAAAGCTAGAAAGTATTTATGAAGGAGATGAAAAGGTTAAACAAGCTAAGATGCAAAATCTAAAGACTATATTTGAGAACTTGTGAATTTATGAAGATGAAAGCATTACAAGCTACATATAAAGGGTAGATGAAGTGGCAAGATCCATCAAAGGTATTGGTGTAAAAGTCAAAGAATCAAAGGTGGTAAAGAAAATTCTCATAACTCTTCCTAAATCTTATGGTCAACAAGCTTATGCTATTGAGGAAGTTGTAGATTACAATACTTATAAAAGAGATCAGTTGTATGGTACACTAACTACATTTGAAATGAGAGAATTTGGTCCAAATAATGGTGAGAAGTGTGTGTGTAATGTTTTGATTGAAAAGTTGATGACAAGGTAGATATAATAGTTTTTCTTTCTACAATTCAAGATGATGTTGGTTTTTATCAAAGCATGATGATAGTAAGTAAGATTACAGAGCCGTGTTTCTTTTTTAGAATGGTGTAAAAATGCTTTGGTAAGTGTGAAAAACTATGGTGGAGCTTTGATAGTGTAGTGGTTTGAATTGAAACAAAGTAACCCTCTGAATTTTGAAGATAGTCAGTAATACATGGAGTTTTGCGAGTGAGGCATGATATTTTTTAGTGATACATGAATATTTCCAGTGAGGCTTGGTTGATTGCCAGTGAGGCTTGATTGATTTCTAGTGAGGCTTGTTTTATTGCCAGTGAGGCATAAAATTTGTAATCAGCAAGGTTTTAGCCAGTGTGTCTTAATAAAACAAATTTTTAGAGTGGTTTTTCACCCTTTTAGGGTTTTCCACTCATAAAACCTATGTTTTGTTTCCTCTTGATGGTGTTTTGCATTGTGCTTGGTTGATCATCTTTGATTCAAATGTTATGTTCTAATTTTCATATCTTTGTGATTTTCATAACATATAATATCTAGAGTCTTTGAATAATAAAGTGCGTTAAGTTTTGAAATTGGTTTTTATTTGGCCACTGATTCACCCCCCCTCTCAATGGTTTTTTACTCCAATAGGTTGCTCATAAATCAATAAACCTTAGGACATTAGTGGTATCACCATGATATCGGGGGAAACTTCGTCTGATGCAAACATCAAAATAGGTGTTATTAATAGTCCTTATCATAAGGTTGTCTTGAGAACTCCTCCAATTCACATAATAGATTATCATTCCCTAATTCTTCCATCCACTAACTTAGGGGCCCATCAAAAGAAAAATATTTACAAAGAAAATAATCAAAGTCAAGCCATTGAAGCTAATAAATCTAAAAATCAAAGTGGACACATAAAATCAAAATGGATCCCAAGGAGAACAAGATTATGTAAAGAATCCAATCCAAATCCAAAATTCAATGAAACTATGGAACCAATTCAAAAAAATATTCCACCTATCAAAGGTGCCCGCTAACTTCAAAGTAGACTTCAATACCAACACACAAAGTGTATGAAATCATTGGTCCCAAATATACTCAAAATCCCACATCCATACTCCCTCGTCCACAATCCAAAGTTTTGAGAATAAAAAATCCTATATACAAACTACCAAGTAATTCATCCATATCTCACATCCCTCACCAAACTCCAATATCTCGCCTAAAATCCAAAAATCCAAAATCCCATATACATCATGTCTTGGAAACAACACTTTATCATAAGGACTCTAATGGCACTTTATCATTATGTGCACATTTAAATAAATCAAACACTAGTATCAAAGAGGGTCACAATAACATTCAAGAGCTATACACAAGTGCTCATATCTTGACAAAGCAACTCCTCAAGGTAGGACATTATTAGCACATTATGACAATAACATCTACATCAACACCACCAAGTGGTTTGACATTGTTGATGATCATTTGCAAATAAAATTAAAAAAAAGAAAACATTAAAGAAAAATAATTTTTCCAATAGTGAAAACCATCCTTATGGCACTTTGGGAAAGTACCATGATGAAAACATAGAAAATAGGTGTCATGTGTAACAATCAATTATCTATATGTACCATTCTAGTTGGAAGCATCTTATCTCATACATCATGTCATTTAATCCTAACACCATTGTCCATCCATTTTCATTCATCTTCCCTATCTATCTTGATCTTGATAAATAAAAGTGGCATATACTTCAAAAATGCTTTTGGAAAATCTTGACATGGTCATTTTCCTTTGACCATGTACTATCCCATATCATACCATCACCTATATAGCACTATCCAAACATTTAACTTGGGTCAAACATGTTATCCTATTACAAGATAGTCCTTGGAGGTAAAATCCTTTATCCTAGATCACTCTACATGATACATATCCTTCATATCCTTCACCTATCCATTCCCATCACACTAGTCCATTCATCCACTCATAGTGTCCCATACATTGCTAGATGCCAGGGGTAGGTGATTACATCTTGCTTTGGAACAAATATCTTGATACATGCCTTCTATTTCACTTTGTGATCAAGACATCTTTCAAAAATTCAAAAAATTAAATATTATAAAACATCCAAAAACATCAAATATTCAAAAATTCAAAATACATCAAATATTTTGAAAAAATCCAAAAAAACATCAAATATTCCAAAAAAATAAAATATTTCAAAATAAATTCAAAACATTAAAAATTTCTAAAAATTCAAATCACAACATAATCTACCTTACCCATAATAAATATCCATTGTTTGGACATGACATTTAAGTAAAAACAAACCATGCAATACCCAAAGACATTGAGCATTCATAAAATAATCACAATTAAAGACTCCTGATTAACTGTCTACAACCTTTTGATCTATTTTTGAATCATCTTTACACATCTTATCCAATAAATCATGCCTTAACAAATGCATCCTTCCTACAATGGGAATTATCCACTTTGAGAAAATATTCTCTGGAAAGAAAATATGATAGTTGTTGATCATTTTGGTCCTTGAGTCTTTTATTACTTGATTTATCTTATTTTCTTATTCCAATGTTCCTCAAGGATATCTCAAAATTATTAGAGGAGCAAGAATGGGGAAAGTTCACTACTTTGGTATGTTGTGTTTGTGGAATGTTTTTAAGCATTTCTATGACAAGTATGACCCTTGTGTGTATTGGACTATATTTGAGCATTAACAAATCACCCTATGTATATAAGGTCATCAAACACCTTTATACATTAAGGTTATCATGCTCTGAATCTATGTTCCCTTGCACATTCTAACAAGGTTCTATCACATTTTCTAGTATGTTTAAGAACAATCCTTGTTTGTTGCATCTTCATCCATGCAAAGGATACCATAGTCACCAAGGTTTTTCTCAACTTGGTGTACATATATCCATTTTCCACAATAAGTTCTATGATCCTATAAATAGCACAAAATATAAAGCACAATATCTATCATTTTTCATAAAACACCTACATCAATCTATCTCATTTCCATCTATTTTATTTCAATTCATCATACATTATATTGATAAACACCAATCAATCATGACCAATTTCTTTCTTTTCTTCTACCAAACTAGCATTTGTTCTAACTAGGAGCATTTGTGTCTCTTTAGTAAGTATTTTTTCCACCTTAGTGAGAATTTACACCATCCTTATGGGCATTCGTTCCATCCTTATTAACATTTGTGTCATGCATTTCATCAATTGCATCCTAAATTGACTCAAATATTCCATCCTTTTGAAACATTTCATTCCAAAAACAAAGAAAAAAGTAAAGAAAAATAATTCATCCAATAGTGAAAACCATCCTTATGGCACTTTGGGCAAGTACCATGATGAAAACTTGGAAAATAGGTGTCGTGTGTAAATCAATTATCTATGTGTACCATTCCACTTGGAAGCATATTATCACATACACCATGTCATTTAATCCTAACATCATTGTCCATCCATTTCATTCCATTTTCATCCATCTTCCCTATCCATCTTGATCTTTATAAATACTAGTGGCATATACTTCAAAAATGCTTTTGGAAAATTTTGACAAGGTCATTTTCCTTTGACCATATACTATTCCATATCATACCATCACCTACATAGCACTATCCAAACATTTAACTTGGGTCACAAGATAGTCCCTGGAGGTAAAATCCTTTATCCTAGATCACTCTACATGATACATATCATCCATATCCTTCACCTATCCATTTTCATTGCACTAGTCCATTCATCCACTCATAACGCCCATACATTGCTAGATGCTAGGGGTAGGTGATTACATTATGCTTTGGAACAAATATCTTGATATATGCCTTCTATTTCATTTTGTGATCTAGACATCTTCCAAAAATCCAAAATATTAAATATTCTAAAAATCCAAAACATAAAATATTCAAAAATTCAAAAAACATCAAATATTCTAAAAAATTTCAAAAAACACCAAATATTAAAAAAATCCAAAAAAAGTCAAATATACAAAAAAAATATTAAAAAACAAAATATTCCAAAACAAATCCAAAACATTAAAAATTTCCAAAAATTCAAATCACAACATAATCTACTTTGTCCATAATAAATATCCATTGTTTGGACATGGCATTTAAGCAAACACAAACCATGCAATACCCAAAGACATCAAGCATTCATAAAATAATCACAATTAAAGACTCTTGATTAACTGTCTACAATCTATTGATCTATTGCCAAATCAGCTTTACACATCTTATCCAATAAATCATGCCTTAACAAATGCATCCTTCCTACAATGGGCATTATCCACTTTGAGAAAATATTCTCTAGAAAGAAAATCTGATAGTTGTTGATCAGTTTGGTCCTTAAGTCTTTTATTACTTGATTTATCTTATTGTCTTATTCCAATGTTCCACAAGGATATCTTAAAATGATTAGAGGAGAAAGAATGGGGAAATTTCACTACTTTCCTATGTTGTGTTTGTGGAATGTTTTAAAGCATTTGTATGACAAGTATGACCCTTGTGTGTATTAGACTAGATTCGAGCATTAACAAATCACTCTATGTATATAAGGTCATCAAACACCTTTATGCATTAGGGTTATCATGCTTTGAAGCTATGTCCCCTTGCACATTTTGACAAGGTTCTATCACATTGTCTAGTATGCTTAAGAAAAATCTGTGTTTGTTGTGTTTTCATCGATGCAAAGGATACCATAGTCACCAGGGTTTGTCTCAACTTGGTGTACATATATCCATTTGCCACAATAAGCTCTATGACCATAAAAATTAGCACAATATCTATCATTTTTCATAACACACCTACATCAATCTATCTCTATCAATATATCTCATATCCATCTATTTTATTTTCATTCATCATACATTATATTGATAAACACTGATCAATCATGATTTTTATTTTTTTCTTCTACCAAACTAATATTTGTTCTAACTAGGAGCATTTACATCTCTTTAGTAAGTATTTGTGCCACCTTAGTGAGAATTTACAACCATCCTTATGGGATTCTATGCCATCCTTATGGGCATTCGTTCCATCCTTATTAGCATATGTGTCATGCATTTCATCAATTACAACCTAGATTGACTCAAATTTGTCATCCCTTTGACACATTTGCACCCCCACAACTAATAGTGTCATCATAAAAATGCAACACTGTGATGAATGTGCCATCATTTTCCACATATGCACCATAATTTCCAACAACTGCACGCTCATTCCCTCAAAAAATTGCACAATTCCTAAAGTCCATGTGCAATTGCACCAGAACCTTGTGCAATTGCCTGTTATTACACAAATTCATCAAATAATTCCTATCATTGCACAAATGAACCAAGTCCTTACGCAATTGTCTCTATCAATTAGAAAACAACGTAAAATCATTCCTATCATTGTGCAAATGAACCAGGTTCTTACATAATTTTCTTAGTCAATGTGTAAAGTACGTCAAAGCATCTTATCATTGCACAAATGATCCAAGTCCTTGCATATTTGTCTCTATCAATATGCACAGTGTGTCAAATAATTCATATCATTACACAATTCAACTATATCATTACACAAATGCTTCCTATCTTTACACAAGTGCATCAAATCCTTACATAAATGTGTCAAACCAATGTACCCCACGAGGCCATTCCTACCAAATCATCAAACATATGTCTATCATTTTTCTTCACCTCTATCACATCTCTTCAACCCTTTTTGATATTTTGGCTGAGCAATTTCATTCTTCCATCAAAATCTTGAAGGGGCATGTAACCTCCATTTCATTCACTATAGCAAACCGGGGCATTTCATCACTTTCTTTAAAACAACACCATAAAAACATATTGTCTCAAAGAGGGGGAAAATGTATAGACACCTAATTATAACTAACACATTTTCAAACAAAATGACTCATTTCCATCATTTGATCTAACTAATACTATTGGATTTGATAATGAACCCCACAACTCCCAAAAATCCCTACGACCAAAATGCCTATCACATCTAAGAGATCAAAGCAACTAATTTTCTATAAAACCAAGAGAGAAAAGATTGAATCCAAAAGAGCAACTGATATGTGCTATGTATTAACCTGAATGGTTTTGAATTAATGATTACAATGAATGTGGAAGCTTTATAAAAGCATGCAAAAGAAAACCCTAGATGAGGATTGCATTATATTGTGGCAAGTGTCTTAATATCATGTAATGAGACAACTAGAACTATAATTAGCCCAATATAATAATAAAAAAACACTCTTAAAATTAGCTTAAGTGAACTAAAGTAATAAGGGACTTAATAATTAATTATCAAGTGATTATCCTAGTTACTCCAACAACCCCCCCCTTAAGATCAACTTAGGGATAAGATATAAAACCATGATGTAAAACGTAATGATGGATGTATGGATGGGTCCTAGATACAAGTCCTAATGAGGTACCCATGTACAAAAAAATGAAACTCTCATAACTAGAGAAAAAGGAGAAAACCACATGGGAAAAACTCCTCTCTAAAAGAGAGAAAAATAAGTGATTGTACTAGTGAAAGAAGGATAGAAGGAGGACTCGATATGATCCCCCAAGGACTATTGCTATCATTCAATTACAATAGATGTCCCCCTGTAGGATAGAGGAAATGAGGATATGAATCCCCCCACAAAGAAAGAGCTCTCATGCCAAGGATGATTAATGTTTGAAGATAGAATATGATCTAGTTCCTACAAACAATATTTCTCCCCTTAGGAAGAAATAGATCCATTGGTGATTGGAGAATCCAAATCCAAATGATGTGTGCCTCTGAAAAGTGCTCATATGTCCACATGGTGGAAAGCGGTGATTTCAATCCAAAATCCTATGAGGACTGATGGAGAAAAAGCTACAAAGGCAATGAAGATGGTGGGCCAACAACAATGATGTGGCTATCGACAAAGAGGAGATATATGTCCTCAAATTAATCCTCCAAATCTATAATATGATACTCTACAAACAATGATGATATGTTTGCAAGATACAAATCCCAAATAGCTATGTCCGGAAGATGATGGATGTCTTGCTACACTGAACCAATAGGGGCCATGGATTTGGTGGTGCAGGAGCACCTAGTCACCTAGTTCAAACTTTTATTTTTGAAGGTTGAAAGTTGGTTCTAGGAGATTCTTTGGTAAAATGGTAGTATTTTGAGTCCTTTTTATTCTAAATAAGGTCTAAAAAATCATTCATATTGTAATAAGAGTCATTAGTTTAGATAATGTTATAAGGTTGCAAATTTGTGACTTGCTTAATGCAACAAATTTGTAATTACAACAATCATTTTTTTAAGAAAGTTGGTTTTTGGGTAGTTGGAGGTGTTGGTCAGTTGAAGGAGAATGTGAAACTATGCAAATCCTTCATAGGCTCGAGTTGAAGTTGTTGAAGGGATTGGAGATCAATAAAAACATAAAAATAACTCTATTTTTGCATAATTCACTGGTTTTTCTATGTTCTTTGCCCACACACAGGTCGTACAAGCCACCTTTTACATTATTCTACTATGGGAATCTATAGATAAGTGTTCCAACCCTCATTTGGTATCTTGGTTGGAGTTCTTTCATATTTCTTTATCTTTTAATCCTTAATTTTCTCTTACTGGGTTCTTGAACAAGGTTAGGTGTTTTAAAGTTGTTTTGATGGCTTGATCATCATCCCACCTACTGTATTCTATTGTAACTTAGTGGGATGATACATTAGAGTGTAGGAATAGGTATCTCAAGAGTGGAAGGCATGGAGGAATTTTTTTTAGAAAGAATGATGAGAGGAAGGACTGAAAATGTTAAGTTTCCACTTGAAAATGGTGCCCCCAACCTATGAATGGACATTGCAGAATTATCTAAAGCCAAGTGAGTGTTTTTTAAGCATACTTGAGGATATATTACATGGTTTCTGAGTAGTTATTTTGGCTTGAAGGGGTCAGTAATATGTATTTTCAATAAGGGTGCCTCAAAACCCTAGTTTCTTATATTTTTAGGAGGTTTTTTGAATTTGGGACATAATTGAGCACTTAGGTTCTTGGAACCTATAAAATCCTTGGTTTTGGAACATGAATCAATAATTTTTTTTGGTTTTGGGGTCTGAAGAGAATATTTGAGGGTGGTTTCTTTGTAAAAGTTGCCTAATTAGAGGCCTAAAACAATGAAAGTTCCAAATTTGAGGTGTTTGGTCTAAAGGAAGTATATCTAGTTTTCTAGTATGTTGTATATCTCTATAATGGGTATCTAAATCCATAAATATTTTCTAAGGTTCTTTGGAGAATTTTTTTCAAAAGCCTAAAAAACTAGGTTCCCACTACAACAAGGGAACTAGTGTGCAAAAATGGTGAATTATGTGAAGTACAATGAATCTGCTTTGGTGGTTTCTTGAAGCTATTTCATTTGTCATTACATGGATGTTGAAAAACTTTATAAGGGTCCTTGTTGAGTTTTGATGTTATTTTACAAGTTGAGTGATTGGAGAACTTGAGGGTGAGTTGATGTCTACCAATCAAGTTCATAGTGAGAAAGATTTCTTTGTTTAAAGTTGTCATTTTTCTCGGTTGTGAGTCTTCTCCACCTTGATCTACATCATTTGGTGATGTAAAACTAATCAAGAACAACAAAATATGATGTTGAATTCTTGATATGAAGAGTGGGAACATGAAGAAAAGTCTTTGAACCATCAGAACATGCAAGACCTATGATATGCTCAAGCTCCTCTAAAGTATCATCATCAAAGGGTATGTAATCTACATCTGCAAGAGGGATGAGGCAATCTACAGCAGGGTCCTCTAGGTATGGAGAGATATGAGGGTCTCCACAAATCTCCCAAAGTCATTTCCAAAGTGTGTGGTGACACTCAATGTGTGATACAACACACATGTGTGGCGACACTCAATGTTAAGATCAACACTAGAACATATAACCCCTACAATATGATCTATGATGATGCCCCATGTTGATAAACTCCCTAGTGTGTATGGTGTATGTATGAGTCCATATAGATAAGGAAAAATATCAAGCCACCTAAGATGTGTCAAGATGCCATTTTTCCAAATCTCATACTTATCCTTATCCAAGTTGATCACATAAGGATGAATAGAAAAACCCATGATACTCACTCAAATGAAAAAATTAGACTAATAACCTCAGTACATATAAATTAGGTCAAATTATGTCTTCCTACACAAACAAATTCTTTCCAAGTGCCAAGATGTCCAAGTAATTAAGAAAAATGTGAAAAGAAAAAATATTGAGTAAAATGTACCTAGGGTAGATTCTAGAAAAAGTAGATGGATAGATCTAAAGAGCTCTTAAATACCTTTCCAATGTCGCTAGAATTGTGAAAATTAGAGATACAAGAAAAAATTTACAAGCTTAGAAGCACAAAAATGAAGATCTCACTTTGAATGAATATAATAGGAGCCAACAGTAAAATCTGATAATGAAACTTGCACTACTAGAAAGTGCGCAGAACTGGCTTTTTGATGATATCTTAATTGCCCAATTTTGACACTGTATGTCCAAGTTATGCCAAAAAGAAAAAAAATGGATACATTAGGGAAAATAGGACCTAGTAGGTGGAAAGAGTAGTCGTATTGATGATGATGTCAACATTTCATTGTGTTAAATTTGACGGTTGGTTGACCATCATGGAATATTCCTTTTCATCGAAAAAAATCACTAGTTGTTTGCAAAAAAAATTCATCACCTAGAATTTGCACATATATTGGAATATTCACGAAATCCATGGAGATTTCAATCAATGATTGAAGAGTGGAATATTCTGCTTGACCTCTAAGGTACACATTGGGTTTTTGGTTTTTACTACCTAGATTTAATTTGCACTGATTTTTTTATTTTTAAAGGATGGTGGCCTATTAATCCATTGGTTGTGACTATTAATGGTTGCATGTCCTTCATGTTGGGCCTGCTAGGGTACTACATGGGCAGTACCTTGCACATTAAACAAACAAATTGCCCCTCATTTTTTATTTTCAAAAACTTAAAAAAAAAACTTGACTATTTTTTTCAATTCTGGGAAAATTTTAATAAAACCAAAATAATGTTTTGATTGGAGGTAAATAATGGGTTTTGAAGGGGCCTGGAACACTTTACATTAGAAAGTAGTTGTTACAAAATAAATTAACAAAAAGCTAAAAAAATTTGACAATAGTGACCCATCAACAAAAAAATAGCCAAAAAGGAGGATCCCATCAGCAACACTACATGCTTTTCAGAATATATGCCGCCTCCACGTCGCTTGCCATATCCTTTTGAGCATCGTCCCCAACATCACAAATAACTTTACCAACCCCACCTTGAGCTTTTATTTTGTTCCTAGTCCTGGCACCAGGGCCCTCTGTCATTACCCCAGTAATCAAAACATTACCTTTTTCCCCACCTTTACCATTAGTACCCTCCACCTCCAATAGCTTACCAGTAGCACCACCATCATCAGTATGAGCATTATCTTTATGATTTTTAGCACTGGTCATAGGGGAAGTCACAATAGTAGACTCAAATTTCCCAATAGATTTAAGCCCCTCCCCTCCTCTCATGACAGTTTCCTAAATTTTCACCATTTGCTCCTTAAGAATGATGATTTTGCCTTCAAGATTTTGTTTCATATTGAGGGTTTCCTCCGCAATAGTTTCAGACACATTTTTTAAAGAATAAAAAAGATCATCAATCTAGTTTTGGACTAAGGATTCCTCATCCTTACACAACACCCCTCTCACTTTAACATTAGTTTTGTTAATTTCATGAAAGACCATTTAAAAAGTTTGAAGAAAACAATAGAGCCCTCTAGAGTGGTACCAAGCACATTAGAAAAATCCTCTCTATCAATGTTAAAAACCCTTTTTCCCAATACCTCTTCCTCCTTAGAGGAACTAACCTTATCCTGATCAGCAGGGGAAACCTTACCTTTTTCAACAGTTATCGAAGTCTTGATCTTGTGAATAGATCTAGCAATCTCTTCTGCCACGTCCTTCCTCTTATTAAGCATCTCCAATTGCACATTCTAGTTTTCCACAACAACATCATCACCCCCAACCTTACCTTTTAGCTGCTCAAAAAACTTATCACTTGGGGAGTCAACAACATAATGCCCGCCTACAATAGTGAGAGGGAAGCCCTTTTCCAGAATTTGGCTCACAGTCCGCATCTCCCTTTTCTTGCTACTTCCATCCTCCACCTCTTTCTTCAACCTGGGAATAGGGGGAGGCGAAGACACCTCACCATACTGATCATTATTCCCCTCTGTACCCCTACACTGTAGCACAACAACCTCCTCATCATTACAAGTCAAATAACCCTCATCAACCCCCAGACGCTCTTTTTTCAACTTTCCCATTGCAGGGGAATGTGGACCTTCCTCCAACGAGGCAAGGGAATTAGGAACAAAATCCACATCCTCCTTTGACTCCAAGCCTCTATCCAAGACCAATCTCCTTTTCTTAACCTTTTTTATAGTTGGTTCCTCATTAGATGTTGTCTCATACTCCTCTACAGGTTTGACCTATTTACCCTTCAGAGTGACCATAGGCTTGGCAACCTCGAAAGTCTCTGCATAATCAGAGGTAATGAGAATTAACCCCACATGCAAGATAGGGTTTTTAGGGTTCTTCTTGTGATCCCTAAGACTAGTATCAAGAGACATTAAAAGATAATACAGGAAAGAGATACACTTCTTGTGTCGGAAATGATTTAGCAGGATAAAATGGTAGGCATTAACCATATAAAAATGACCTTCCAAAGTAATGAACCACATCAATTCTTCCACAACATCTAGAACTCCTCTGATATCTACCCCTTCTTACCGGCCTCAAATCCTTCTCTTCATCATCCTTGAAGAAAATTTTCATCGATGTCTACGCCTCATTTTTATCCCTAAAAGCCTTCATGCCATCCATAGCCAAGCTGGTAATACCAACTATGAATTCCTTGGTGACATCAAATTTTGTTCCATAAAGCTTCAAACACCTTATCATTCCACCCTTTAACAAAAAGCACAGTTACCTGAGGGTTATTGCCATGAAGTTTTTCTAGATATGGGGTAATTTTTCCTTTCTCCAAAACCTTCCATACCTCCCTCTTCTTCTTAGCAACTTTGCAAGCTGAAGATTCAACATGGTTTCTATCACCTCCCATATCAGCACGCTTACCAATAAAACTAGAAAAATGTTTATATATATATAGATTTTGCAAGAAAATATAATGAAAAACCTAAAAAGAAAAATTGGTCGATGGAGAAAAAATTAAAAACCAGAATATTAAACCCTATCATACCTGCGCATGTAAATTGAGATAGAACATGGCTCAGACCTATACGGATTTGTGTGCCCTTCAAAAAATTGCTTTTTTTTGCAACTACTCAATAATTGATAAAACAATAGTCGTTCCTTAGGTTTTCGACCATTTTGGATTGAACGGTGATGCCTATTTCATCCGAGGATGAGCTATTTTTTCTCTCAAGGCCGGATCTCTCAAAATTCAGCCATGAGGCTATAGATCTGGAGCTCTAATACCATGTTAGATTTGAAAGTGAATCCCACGGCTCCCAGAAATCCATGCAACTAAAATACCTATCACATCTAAGAGATCAAAGAAACTAATTTTTTATGCAACCAAGAGAGGAAAGATTGAATCCAGAAGAGCAAATAATATGTGCTATGTATTAAGCTAAATGGTTCTGAATTAACAATTACAATGAATGTGCAAGATTTATAAAAGCATGCAAAAGAAAACCCTAGATGAGGATTGCATTATATTGTGACAAGTGTCTCAAACTCATGCAATGAGACAACTAGACCTATAATTAGCCCAATCTAATAATAAAAACACTCCTAAGCTTAGCTTAAGTGAACTAAAGTAATAAGGGACTTAATAATTAATTAATGAATAATTACTTATCAAGTGATTATCCTAATTACTCAAACAAATATGTCTTCAATATTTAATTAAATAATTTCATTATTTGATTAAATTAATCATCATTTTCTCTTCATTATGATAATTAAATATTTTTTGTAATTATTTAATTATTTAATTTTGAATTTCATCTTAATTCCACTTTAATTAAATAATTTCAAATTATTTAATTAAATTATATGTTTCACCACTATTCATCTATAATAATTAAATAATTAAAGTTATTTAATTAATTTACTAATTATTTTTCTATTTCCAAGTTTAATTAAATAATTCATTATTATTTAATTAATTATCTATTTCTCATCTCCAAATTCAAATAATTTATTATTTAATAAATTCCCACATTTTTTAATTAAATAATTATTTTAATTATTTAATTTATTTCGCAAACACTATCTTCTTCTAAAATAAATAAAATGATTTATTTTATTTATTAAATTCAACCTTGCACATGTAAATAATAATTAAATTTATTTAATTATTAAATACTCATGCAAATTCTACGTCACTTGTTAACTAAGACTTACTCTCAATCCACTAATCAATCTAATCAGTCCACTCATCAATCAAATCCACTTCACTTCCACTCACTTCGAGTTCATTGAGCAGTCAAATTAGTTCACTAATTGTCATTCTCAATTAACACTTCAATCAATCCTCTTAACTAAAACATGCAATTAGTTAACAATCAATCCTCATGTAGTTATTTAGCAATCAATCAATTCATCCTATCAATCCTCCACCGTTGATCTTTTTTAGTCTTTCTTCTAATCTTGACCATCAATTAGTGTCACCAAATATCTATAAATCAAAGCATCCTATCATTCATGTTCTCATCTCAGATCATGTAAATAAAATCTACTCATATTTTGCAAGTTATTTTATGCTATTATGCTTATTACAAATCTAGGAGCAAAGGACTTACACCATTCTCCAAAGGTGAAATAGAGGAGAACAATAGAGCTATGCTAGGGTAGATTATGTGTTTCAGTGTATACAAGGTTTGCATTTTGTTTGATTCAGTTTGTTCTATTTACTTCTTTGATTATGAATGCTTGTTGATTTATTACTTTATTCCTTCAGTTTCACAATTGAATTTCTAGGTCATACACCTTGATTATTATTACTTTATTCTTGACATTAGAATGCAAGGTTGAGACACCTTTCCTAACAAAGTACAAGTCTAATTAGATTTTTATTTTATTTTTATGTAATATATTTGTAAACCTCATAATTATGTGTCTTTTGCACTTAGTTTTCTAATGATAATGTTCATGCTCACTTGTTGCTAAAATTAATGCTCACTAAGTGTTAGTTTTATTATAAATTTACTATTCATTCAATAGAATTTGTTATGTCTACCTTGCTTCTAAATTTCTATTTAGATGTTTTGTTACATTTATTGAGGTGTAACAAATTACTTATAGCAAGTTCATAAGATTTTTATTGATTTTTTTTTCAAATTTGGAGATTAAGGCTTTATGTCAATCCCTTAATTTGAATTACAAAAATGTTTATGTCTTTGTGCTTAAACCCATTCACCCCATTTTCATATTTGCAGTGTCCAATATCTATTTTTAGTTGAATAGCACAAGCATGTAGTAGCGGGATTTATTTTTAGTTAACATGCATAAAAAAATCCTTGTTTTGATGTGCGTGTCAAGGCTCTTTACCTAACTAAATCCAAAGAGCTACACATTAACATTGTAAATATTGTAAATAGCAAGTGTATCTTGTGCAAATTAGGTTATTTTTTATTTATAGAGAGCTTCTCATTCTAATTTGAAGAGCAGGTCCACCATGCATATATTCCATTTGCATTGCATTGGAAGATGCAAATGGAAGACACTAGCAAACCCTCAATAAGAACAATTTAGACAATTTCCTTTTGGAGGATGAAAATTCCTTTAGAGAAATGGAAAAGATAATTCTTTACCAAAATTTTGATGATAACTATCTTGTAGTTTTTAATTTTATTTTTTGGAAAATATAATATTGAGTTCTTATGTAAATAAATATATAGTTTTTGCTTTGCATTCCATTTTCACAATATGTGTATCTCTCCCCATGGGATTCATGTACTAGAACATAGACCAATCTAGGGTGTCCCTATCATTCAATTTTTAGCTTTACTTGTAGCCTTTTATGCCTTCTCCCATGTAATTTGAAGGAAAATTCTATGTCAAAGTGGAGGAGAGGGCTCTTTTTTGGACGATGTCCACTCCTCTTTGTAAGGACTACTAGATGACAATGAAACTAAAATGACATTTAAATGAAGGCATTGTTTTAGATGAGAG
Source organism: Sequoia sempervirens (assembly GCA_007258455.2). Lineage (NCBI taxonomy): Eukaryota > Viridiplantae > Streptophyta > Pinopsida > Cupressales > Cupressaceae > Sequoia > Sequoia sempervirens. The sequence goes on along the minus strand of VDFB02000003.1, from coordinate 366,329,823 downwards.
CACTAGAATGAGTACTGAAAAAAACCATCATTTATAGAAAATAACTCTAATGGAAGGAATTAAAAAATGAGGAGCTACTTAAATGGGTCTCCACAAACTTGTTTCCAGCACTATTCATACCCAATTGGAAGAAAATTTAGTAGATGTGTATTGAAACCTATGAGAGATTCTATAATCAATATGCCATGAGATTAAACACATTAAAGGTTTTAATTATGATTAGAGTACAAACAATCCTCTTCAATAAAAGTAATACTATGGCTACAAAGACACACTAACAACTTGAGTTCGACAACATGACAATATAGTAAAAGTTATAAGAATTGTAAAAAATTGAAGCCAATGAGAAGCTTGTAGAAGGTAGGGAGCTCAATGCCATAGGTGAAATATTAAAGATAGATGTCAAGTATTGGAGCCACAAGAAGATGAGGAACTAGGATTAGTATAAATATTGCCTCGAATAAAGTTAGATGAATAGTTAATAAGAAAGCTGACCAATAATCCATAAATGATTGTGATTTCAAGAAGGGATTATGAAGGTTTAGGAGGATTTTGTCCTAAATTTTACATTCATGATGGTTTGACCCCTTGATTAAAGTAATTTACCCCTACTTGTAACAAATGTTGTAACTATTTTGTGTATTGAGTGTGTGTGATTATGGGAAGCAAGAGGAGGTGCCTTGACAACCACATTTTGGCTCTTTCTTTCCCAATTTTGCTATGATACTTACAACTACATCTATGTGTTTCTATTATAGTAGCCAAGCTTCTTTCTAATTTTTACTTATTGATCCATTTTGGTGCAAGCTATTCTTCTTAGTGCCCAAAGGATATACACACGTTATTTTTTAGTAGACAAGTTTAAAAATTGATGTTTGTATATTGTATTTTATTGAAGTTACATACCATACAATCTAACTTATTTGCTATCCAATTTATTTTAAAAAAAATCAACTACCAAATTTATAGTAAAAAGCAATCCAACTAAATATTTAGTCTTCTCAAATGAGCTCAAGACATGAAATGAGTTCTAGTGAATGATAAATTAAGGTTATTCCTAGTTTGTATGTGTGTGTCTCTTGCTTCCTTTTTCATACTACTTAGAAATAAGGCAACATGAATTTCTAATCTTGTCTATAGTTATTGCTATAGTTCTAGGGTTTTTCATCCTTAGGGTAGTCCTTTTAATGACACCCAAGTCTTTCACTTTGGCTATTAATTCCAAAGCACTATGAATTAGAGAGAGGAATGACACCACCAAAGAAACCTTTCCACTTTATTCCTAAAGTCTTACATGAGGTATGTCTTCCAGCAAATAACCAAAAGCTTGTCCTTTTGGTGCTCAAATTTTATCCTACATGCAAATGGATTGAATAATTTATGCTCATCTATTATTCCTTCATTCATGTGCCAACCAAAAGCATGCTTTGTAACTAGATAAACCATGTAGACACAATCCTCTTTAAATTAGATGCCATATACAATTTAACTAAAGCTTTATTTCTCTTTCACTTTGTCAAAGCAAACCATGTAGACACAATCCTCTACCATGGTCCATGCTACAAGTAAATCTTGCTACTTTTTTTTTCTCCCTAGACAAGGGACTTTATAGTTTCCAACCAATAGGCTCTCAAGGTTCTTATATGGATCAAAGTTCCTAGGTTACCCCTACCTTGATGTACCTTCATTGCATTGCTTTCTCTTTTTTGAAGGCTTCTTTCTATTGAACCTAAGAATTTTTTAATCAACCAAGTTTCAGCATAAAGTTAGTGTAGAGATTGACCTTACCTAAGACATAAAATAAACCATCCAAATATAGAAAAGTGATATGCACCACATACAACATATCCTATATATCAACCTTCTCAACACTTTCTTCTAGTGTCAAGCCTCCAACCACAAAATTAAAGATTCTCCTCTAGCTACACATAAGCCCAAACAATCCTTCAATCCAATGGTTAAGGTAGGAAAAGTTGAAGATGGGTGGACCAATCCTAGAAACTATAAAAATGATCATATTTTGGACCATAATTTTTTTAGTCTAGCCCTATAACCTATAATGGTGTTGTCACCAAATTCAAATCAATAAGTACCTAAAAGCCTCAATACAATGAAAATTAGCCAAGGAAACATCTTCTCAAGTATATGCTAGCGATAAATAAAAGAAAGCAATCAATTTACAAACAATTCTTTTTTATGCCTCCAATGATTCAATCAAAGAGGCTGGTAAGACTCAATTATTAAGAACTCCTTTACCAATGATTGTTCTTTCCTTTCTAGTTCTAGGAGTTTTGGTTACACCATAACCAAAGGGAGGAAGAGCTCATATCCCCATCTCCCAACTGGTTCAAGAAGGATAATATGTACCTAAGAAAATGTAGATGCAATTTGGTGTTTTTTTATCTTGATCACCAAAATAGTTTTCAGAAAAACAAACATACTACATTGCAAGTGTTGGACTCCAAGGAATGTCCCTAGACCCACTTGCATAATGAATTGAATCACATGGAATGCAAGGGATATATCAAACCCAAAACACAAGTTTAATGTGCAGGATTTTTTACAAATATTTTCTTCTCTAGGCATTCTCTATCTTCAATAGATTAAGGTTGTTGGTTTTTCCTTACAATCATTTGTTGTGTCATATGGTTAGTATTTGTTTCAAGATCATGATAGTATTGTGACATTCATTAATGGAAAGTGATAGCTCCACAATGTTACCCACAATTGTGACTTGACTAATAGAGCCTTGTGGGACCTTTTCAATCATAATAACTAAGCTTTTAGATGACCTATTGGCACAATGGGTTCTTAATGGTGAATTCAACATGGTTGATGTGGCATTATGTTATCCTCAAATTTAGCATGCTCAATTCATGGGATAACCCCTATTAAACTTGTCTATTTCATAGCCCACATCCGCTAAGCAAACAAATCAAGGAAAATCCTAGTTTCCCTCATGCATGGCCCGATCCCTCAAAAAGTCATTTCAAGCGATCAAGTATTTTGCTTTTTGAAAAGTTGCAAAATTTTCTATTTTCAGAGAGCATTTTTCCTGCACATGCAGGGTTGCTAAAATTTAGCACCCTTACATCTTTTTGTAGATTGCACTTTAAGGTTTAGTCGTGTTTAATTTCAACAAACTACACTCCAACCTTCACATGAGTGTCATTAATTACATTTTTTCATGAGCATTTTAAATAATTTAAATTAGTTTATTCCTTGTTTTTCTTCATTTTTCCTTTATTTTTGGTTGCTCAGGTAACCTTTACCCCTGTTTACTTGACTCAAGGTGTTGTGTTCAATTTTCAAGTGGATTCTTCTAGATTTTTGTCATCTAGGGTTTTGACATTGTTTTCATTTGATAGGTATGTTTTCACATTTTTCTTTCATTGTTTTTGTAAATTTGTTTAGGGTTTCATGGTCTCTATCTTTGGTGTTGTCATTTTTTGGTTTTTATTTGCATTTCAATCCATCATCAGTTGGGTTTTAAGCCCCAAATAATAGTTTTTTCTTATGTCGTTTCTATTCTATGCAAATGTTTAGTGTTTTAAATTTTGATCCACATATCCCATTTTCTTGCATGCCCTTTATGTTCACCATTTTCAAATATCTTCACTATTCATAGGTGTTTATCAGGATTTTTATCTTGATCTACATCATGTATCCTCCATGTACAAGCCTTAAATATGAAAATGACATGGAATTACATATACCAAAGCTATGAGTCGGGTTTGAAATACCAATTTATACCCTTTTAACTCCCTTTTGCAACATGCAAAGTTACAGTTTAATTCTCGTAGACATCAACCCATAATGTTGTATGTTCTTGTGGAGATTTTTTCGCAAGGACATATTAGTGTATTCACCTGCACGTATGTCAAGGTTTAAACCCCAACCAACATAGATTGTCATTTCCCTTTCAAGATGCAGGTCTGGTTTTAAACCTCAAGCTACATAGTCAATACTACCAACATGATTTAAGTCAATGTTTAAACCCCAACATATATCCTTAATGCACTACCCTAAGTGTAGGTTAGGTATTAAGCCTTGACCTGCATATTTTTTCCAAATATTACACATGCAATAGTGATATTTTTCTTTGCACTTGTACTTGAGTACATTTACCCCCATGTAGGGTCAGGGTTTTTCTCTGCCCTTACACCTAATTTTATCTACCACCATGAAGGGGTGCAAAAATTTTGTGCCTTTACATATAATTATAATGTCCCATGCAAGGGCTAAATTTTTTAGCACCCTTACATCCTAATTTCAAAAGCACATGCAAAGTCATGGTTTTTTCCCATAAATGTATAAAATCCTAAATTTTCTCTAACATTGGGAAAATATGAAATTTCTTTCTGCAACTTATCCGCCAATGTTTAATCCTTCGCTAAGAAAGAAAAAAATGAAGTTTAAGTATCAAGGAGTTTTTCCAACAACCTTTGTTGCTTCAAATATTGATGAGATCAAGGATATCGAGATTGTCCATGTTGATATGTCTAAGTTTCTAGAAGGGACGAAGAAGCAACCATTAGATACAAGAATGAGATGTATCATTGATAGTGATATCTAATTGGTGGCTATGTTTCTAGTGTTGGCACATAATATTGAGTTTGTTCTTGGAGTAGCAGCTCATTTTCATAATCATAAGATTGGATGAAGAGTTCTTTGATAAGATCTTCCAATGTCCATGTATTGATACATACGTTGAACTCACCATTGAGCAATCATAGGCTCACTATTAGTAATCCACACAATTGCAAGAAGGAAATCAATGAAAGGTGGCTCAAGAATCCAAGTCCAAATATCTCTAGATGGCCTAAGAGCATTCCTCAAAGTGATTTCATTACGGAGGTAAATTACTTGATCACCCGTCTTGGCAGGATTAAGGACTTCCCACTTCTTCCACCTTTCATGAGTGAATGCACCTTTATATTCATGTCATAAGGAAGATACAACAAAAAATATTCTGGGGAAAGCAGATAAGTGATGCCATCTATGATCAAATTTCAAAGGTCTCCACTTCATTGAAGTTCTATATAACTTCATACCTAGTCTATGTTTCTACCTCAATGAGGCACTTTCCAAGGTTGACATTAGAGGGTGAAAGAAGGCAAGTTCCAGTTTATCAATATTACTCTTAATTGAATTAGAAGAAAAGTATCCAACATTTCAGGAGGGTCAATGATGCCTTCTTCACTTCATACTTGTGTATGTTTGATAGAGATCTTGAGAAGAGAATAGTATCAGATGAGGTATGGGCATAAGCCAATAAGGTTGGTTGTATGCTCTTGCAATTCCCCACCTTCACATATATTTGAGGTTGGGTGTTTCAACAAATACTCATAGATGCTTCCAAGGTATATGAGTGATAAGATTGTACTCATGGAGCTATGTAGGAAAATCATGGATGTTCATAGCAGGAAAGTTGAATCACACAAGCTTGGATTCAAGTTTCCTCTCACAATCGACATATTCTCCATCACCACATCTCCCAAATCTAAGATGATGGAAACAAAGATGTAGTGGGTCACAATGAAGACATACAAAAGGAGGCTTGACTTTGATTATAGAGGAATAAAGGAAAAGATAAAGAAGAGCTATACACATGTGCATAGAGTGGAGGATATGTCGGTAGATTGTAGGATGGATGAAGATATAAGGTTCAACTTAACTATTGTTGGATTACCTTGGAAAAAAATGTAAACCTGGATGTTGTTGATATCCTAGAAGATATAGAGGAAGAAGATGGAATCCTAGATCCTACTTCTGACAAGAAAAATGTTGTTGATACCCCTCTTCCTCCCATCCAATGGTCCAAAAAGGAAATGATCTCCATTAGGGAAAGGTTCCATCTGATTCTTGCTAACACAAATGTTGCATTATGGGGGAGGGGAATAAAATTGAAGTATTTTAATACTAGATTTGAAGAAGAGGAAACTAAAGGGCATACTAGGAAAAAGGTAGAGATAAGAACAAAGAATAAGGGTGATATTTTGAGTACCATTAAAAATCCCAAGTTCAAATTCATAGTAAAAGGTGGTAAGAGCAAGGATACATAAGGGCCATCTACTCTGACAAAAGAAGCATCAATTCAAAGTGAAGAACAAGGAGAGGAGAGTTCATATGAAGAAGCACAAGAATCTCAACATGAGTCCACTCTAGAAGACTCCTATTTCTTATTCTCCAATCATTGCTACATTGCCCAATCCCATTCCTCAAGTTTTGTTAAAATTGAACAACCTTTGCCTTCTATTTCCACCATTTTAGTTGCTCCTATTATGTGTATTTAGTCAGTTCATTCATCCCCAACTTCAGAGTCAATGTTTGGAATCCCACAGGACAATATTGAAAATGTTTTTGGGTCCTTGAATTCCATACCAAATATGTCTTCTCCTATTTTTGATGTGTCTACTCAATCTGAATTTGACAAATTTATGATTGAGTCCTCATAAAATTTATCTAATATGGAAATTTTGATTGTAGTTTTGACCAACACTCCACCTCTTGTGGCCACCACCATTATCAACACGACACTGTATAGGAGTGAACTTGTGTGAATTCCCCTTTTGCATACTCTCACCTTAAAAAATCAAACCCAAAGGAAAAATTCCACATCACACACTCACCTTCCATCCTCTTGGTGCTTGTTTTGTGCATCAATGAGGGAATTTTCAATAGGGACAGAAGTGTGGCATGTGGACATCTGCACAACGTACTGCCATCCCTAATAGATTCTTACCTCTAGAGTTCACAGGGACATTACACACCTAATTGGGGTCAAATTGTCATGCCTCTATATGACCAACTGACCCGATACGACTCCTTTTGGCCTTCAAATCCATTCTATTACTATCACTTCATCTCTTACAAACTCATTCAATCTCTCAAGCAATTCTCATTCAATCTCTCACACTTCTATCACTCTATTTTCATAACTCTATTAAGCATTGTAGCAATTGGTTACTCTGTCAAATTCATTCTTACACGTGCTACTCTACCATAGAAGCTATGAACTTGGAGTCTTGCAAGACCTCCCTTTGTCACTGCTACGACTGTGGTGACTTTGGCCAAGTTCATTACCTTACATTCTCCTTGCATTGGCCTTGAGTTCCTTTGGGTGGAGGTGGTATAGTATCACTTTACTTTCACATTGTGATTTGATATAATAGCTTTTATCTTTGTGTAGTGTTTAGTGTATTTCCTTTATCACACTTTCTACTCCATTTCTTTTCTGGCTATCCATGGAGGTGGAAACACCAAAGCAAGGGTTTGACTGAGGAAAACCCCTATACAACCCCAACAATTTTCCCTTTCTTTCTTGTGTGTAGGTGAATGTGTGCATGGAGCTCACTAGCAAACTAGCGCTTTAGTGAGTTGATATTTTCACCCTAGATTTTATCTACTTACTTTATCATTTGGGTATGTGCAGGATCATCATGGGAAAAATTGGCCCTTAAGTGGCAAAAAATTCAGAAAAATCAGAGTTAGGCAATTTGACGTAAAAATTAGAATAATTTATCTATATTATTTCAAAAATATGTAAGAATAGAATCTATAGCAAATTGAATGTGGTTTCTAAACTTCTAGGTTTGTTTAAAAAAAAAAATCTATTTGGTGAAAATTTGAAATTTCAATGCAATAGTACTTAAATTTGAGGGAAAAAATAAGAAGTAGGTGTCTATCTAACCACCCTAACCATAATAAAATGATAATATATTTTTATAATAGTTTAGATATAAGTAGAGGATTCATGTCTCGATGTGATGCATATTTTTTGTAATTTTTTTCCAAGTAAATAATTAATTATGATTTTTTTATTACAACTTTTAAAAAATATAAAAATGTGTATGTCTCACCACCTTAACTTGGTCAAAACTTCATGAAATTCATTTTTTCATTTTTTTAATCCTATAGTATGCAAAGCATAGAAAGTGACGCATATTTTGGATTCAAAAAATGTGATACTATTTAAAAGCTATAAATGTTTTTCACTCAGCCTATCAATCAGGACTTTCCTCATAATTCAAATAGAAAATGAATAATAATTATTTTTAAATTCAAAGTAAAGCATAATTTATATTGGTGAAAATATGAGAATCTCCTTTAAAAACCCTTTTCATTTCATCAATTTTGGGTAAAAAAAAATTCATCAGCCACATACCCATCATATTGCCACTTTTTGGCCCATCATGATCTTGCACATACCCATTTATGCATTTACTTTTCATACTTTATCATTCTATTATTTTCATTAAAATCAATTAGCTAGGCTATTAAGTAGCTTTTTGGTAATTCTTACTATACCTTACATTTTTTGGTCATACAGATGCTAGTGCACCACTCTCTTGTCTTAGACCCACATTGTTGTCCTCATACAAAGAGTTGTCTGAGGTGTAGTATAGACTCCAAAAACCAACTCGTCTTTCCCCAACCAGATTTATGGGTCTATAGACTGATAGGAGAACTTGAGAGTGCTCTTCATTCTCAATCCTCACCCCAAAAAATATATTAGAGTGAGGTAAGTTAGGGCAACCCTCTTCTCTCGGCTCTCTATGACCTGGAACCTTGGTGTGGTTGGTCCCCCTCTCTTACATTTTTGGTGAACTTGACATGAACAACGTCTATCCATTTTCCTGTGTTGAGACTTTTCCCCTACACCTAATGGTTGTTGTAACCCTGCCTGTTGTGAAGGTTTATGAGCATCATAACCCAGACCACGACTTTCAGGTATGTTGTTAGGAGAAGCGTGTGACACCTACCGATGGAAAAGATGAAGGTCACTTCTAGTTTCATCTCTAGTTTTTCCATTTTTTAGCTACTAACCATACCACTGGTTTTCCTACAAGTTATGCTAACAAGGATGATGTTGTGCATATTCCTGCAAAAAAATTTTTAGCATTAGATAATAGATTGCTAGACCTTGTAAATCATTTAGAGAAAGTGTCAAGCATGGAAAGAGTCACTAGGCTTAGTGGTGAGGTGAGAAATTTGTTAGGGAAGGATCGAACAAGCATAGATTTTTTATGAGGCCTTGCCAATCTAACTGAATCTTATATCCCTTCGTATAGGCCTAGATTGGGTACCACCTGAGGGGAAATGCTTGATTCTTATGAAAGAAAAATAGGCGTTTCAATGCCCACCATGTCCGTATGCATGGTCGAAACAAGGCTCTCAATCAGTTTCTCTTATGCTTCCCAAAGGCCTAACACTCTCAAGGTGACTAGAATACCCCTTGGTTTTAGTTTCACCCCTCCTACTACCTCTAGCGGTGGGGGCTCTAGTGGAATGAGTGGTGGTGGTTTTGGTAGTGGAGGTGGTACTAGCGGAGGAGGCTTTGGTGGAGCCAATGGTGGTGGTTTTGGTAGTGGAGGTGGCTCTGTTGGAGGCCCTACCAGTGGTGGTGGCTCCAACGGTGGTCACAATGGTGGCTCCAGTAGTGGTTCTAGAGGTTCCATTGATCCTTTGTCATCTTCTAATCCTATTTTGAACACCCTTCTTTAAAGCATGGGTTGAATGCAAAACCAGTTGGCAAGCATTTCCCAGGCCTCTACCCAGCCTAACTTTTAGCCTTTCTTCCAACATAGCCTATTGTCGGTAGCAATCTTGAGTACTCCCTTCTCGTAAGGAATGGAGATTCCAAAGTTTGAGAAGCATGGTGGCAAAGGGTACCTACAAACACATGTGTCTGCCTTTAATGCCATGTGTACAAATTTCTTCCATCATGACGCTTTGATGGAAAAATTATTTCCATGATCCCTCAAGGATACAATACTCAAGTGGTACTATTCCTTGCTCAACAATTCTATATTTTCATTTGATCAACTTGTAAATTAGTTTCTCTGATAGTTCCAAGCTAACATCAGTCCGAAGATGACCTTCTCGAATCTCTTTTGATGTAAGTAGGGGGATAATGAGAAGATAACTAATTTCATAGTGCGACACCAAGCACTCTTTTCACATATCTTATACCCATTACCCGATTCTAATGTGCAAAAGATGTTCATAGGTAACCTGTAGAGACCTTAGCAGGAAAAAATTTCCCTTATGAAATACCCTTTTTTCACACATCTGTGTGCCACATTATGAGAATATTAGAAAATGGTACTTTAGTTTTGGGGATCCTCCTCACACTCTTATTCAAAAGGAAAATCTATTGTATGTATTTCAGGAAAAGGTAAAGCTATTGTGAATGTAGTCACCAAAACAAATGATAACAACCTTAGATGCAAAAGGAAGTTTACAAAGTTAGCGGAATCCTATTCTTCCATCTTCCAAAAGTTTTTGAAAGATAATATCATAACTTTAGAAAACCCCCAACCTCTCAAGGAACTTTATCTTGATTGGTATGATGTGAATGCTTTTTGTTAGTACCATCGGATTAACAAAAATGATATCAAGCATTGTATGCACCTTCGTCATGAGATATAGGATTGCATCGATGATGATACCATTTGTTTTGATGGGACAAAACAAAATGCGAATAAATCGATAGTAAAAGCCAATAGAGAGTTACAGATCTACACAGACCTGTTTTTGTCTTATTCTACAAACCTAATTATTGACCCCTTTGATTCTTCTACTCAACCCTCAGCGTACATCAATATGGTCATGATTACTCCTTCCCCACAATATGTGATTGGTTCACCAGATGTGACATTCACCTCATAGGATATTCCCTTGAATAACAAGCCCTCTCCCCTCTACATTCCTACTCACCTCAATGAGAACATTGTGATAGGGGTTCTAGTTGACCTCACAAGCTGAGTGAATTTTATTACAGAAGAGACGTTATGGCTGAATTCATTACAAAGAGAGGAGTATGAAGAAATAAAGTCCACCATTTGTATGCACAATTTCCTCTCTCTCAAGTTGTATGGCTCAATAACTCTTTTCATCTTAGTCAGACCTAGGGCTATGAATATAAACTTTAATTTCATTTTGGAATCCAATTTATTCAAAGCGAAGTTAGGCATCCCATGGCTAGCTTTCATGAATGGAATCACTTCCATTATTCATAAATGTTTAAAATTCTCCCATGAAGGTGTTTTCCATGTCATGCATGACACTGGATATCAATCGTTGGTATCCCGTGGGGGCTATTCATTGGATCATTTTTGGCCTACCCCAACCAGTTCACTTCCCCCTAGAACAAACCTACTTTACCAAAACTATGTGAAGTATAAGGTCGGAGGTAAGGGACAACAAAAAGGGACCCCTCTGGTAGTGTAGCAACAAGCTGCCTCCTCTTCTCAAAAGGGAAGGGAGAGGCTCTCCCATCCTTGAGGTGTCTCTTCTACTCCCCTTTCTGAAGAAGAGTTTTGGATGTCTACTCCTAGATTCCACATAAGAAGTTTGATGGTGCCTGCTTGGCGTAAATTCAAGATTAGGATATTGGACCTTCCTACTATGATTCCTAGACTTTGGCCCTACCTTTATGGTAGAAGGAAGGGTCCCCATGGGGAATCCTCTATGTCTCGACCTCTACAGCCTCCTACCACTCCTGCTCCCAAAGTAGTGAATGGCAAGAGGCATGTCGCCGAGGCACTAGAGCTGACTCCCCTCGTTGTCTCTCAATCTCGTCCTCTTGCTCTCATCCAAGATTTTTTCCCTCCACTAGAGACAGCTCTGATGGACACTCCTATGGCTTAGTAGGAGCCTTCTATTCCTTCCTAGCTCCCAACCTCTAGCTCCCAAATTCATACAAACTACCTTACGCATGAGCATAAGTGCCAGAAAAAGGCTCTGGAAGCTAAGCAGGCTGCTTTGTAGAGGAAAGAAGGGGAGCCGATAGCCCTTGTTTTAGGGCCTCCTACTATGTCCTCCTCTCCTATACCTTCTACCTTAGTTCAATCAAACTCAATTTTTCCTTGGTAAAAAGGTGCAAGTGTTTATTACTCCTTCAATTGAGCCACCTCTTTTTATGTCCCTTTCAGACATCCTACCATTCCCTAAACTCGTGGAAATGTTGAACACCTTGATGGTGTTTGTCGTGGTTTTCTCCTCCTCCTCCATGTCTCTTGCCTCATCTATAGGGATTTGACATTCTTTGATAAAGAAAAAGGTGGATGTTGGCGATTTTAGTAAAGGAGGGCATAAGAGGAGCCCACCTTCTTCAAAGGGTGGTCCTACATTAGCATGCATCATCCTTGTGACGGAGCCAGTTCCAACATCCCCTAAGTTTGTCACTACTCTCGAGTCATTCGATGAGCCCAACACTGAATCTTGGGTGTCGTCTCCCTTGCCTATTGAGGTCACACATGGCACTCCCACAAAGTGCATGTTTAACTCTTTAGATGAGGTCTCGTGTGAAAATTGTTGACCATTGCTCCATAAGAACCAAGTGGAGAAGATCCTGAAGAGTCTCCTTGTCCCTTGTTTTAGGAGGGTTGGAAGGTTCTTCCCCTAATACTCCACCATTCCAAGCTTATCTTCCTTCCTCGTACAATGATCTAGATTCAAAAATGGATGACTTCTTGGTCGATGAGTGTTAGGGGAGCGCATCTTCTTTACCTTTAGATTAGGTGTGTGTTTTTTGTGATGTGTTCCCCCATGCTTGTGTTATGTGTTCTTGGATGACCCTTGTCACCCTTGTAGGTGCTTGGATATAGGAGTGTTATATTTCATAAAACCTCCTCTATTTGTGGCATCATTCTTCCTTTGTTATGTGTATTGAGTTTTAAAAAATTGGGGATGATGCAAAGTGTTGGGGGCATTCAGGCTTCCCTTCCATGTTGACCCAATTTTTTATTTTCACTTTGTTTCCTCGTGCATTATTCATATGGTCTAATATAGTAGGGGGTTAATGACAATTCATTAATATACTATTACTATATGTATATATATTTATGAGCAACTTTGACCTCGAAATATCAGACCACTCATGTGTCCTTTGTTCATAATTTTTCTATTTATCTTTCGCTCTTTTATCTTTCTCTCTTCTTTGTTTGGGTTCTAATGTTGTTGTATTTACATGTTGTCCCTTGTGTATGCAACAACACCACCAATGTGTCAACATTGATTTTTAGAAAACACATTTGTTGCCAATGAATCTTTTCTTGAAAATCTTTGCAAAATTTTTCAAAAATTGCATTCTCAACTTGGATCCCTAGCAGAAAGTGTTTCCTTCATCATGGGTTCACAAAGAAAGAACTTGAAGAACTTTTCTTGTGGGAGAAGCCTCAACATTCCCCTTGTGAGGGGGCATGTTCTTCCTTCCAAATTCCCTGATGAGGTGAACATCTGTCGAAAGGATTCCTTGATAACTAAATTGATTTGCAAAAACGCTCCTTCACTTTCAAATAGTGCATCCCTTGAGTGGACCCCTCTTCTTTTGAAGGGTTCTCGAGGGACCCCTTTGAAATACTTTCAATTTTTTGACTGTTTGTGTGACTATTTGCCTGTCTGCCTGTGTGGCTACTTTTTGTTTTTTGACATGTTTTATCTACAGATTAACACATTGCTTTGCAAGTGCACCTGTAAAGCCATTTTCTATTCTAAATCTATGGATTCCCCCTTTCATTGGGATTCCTTCATGAGAGAGTACTTTTGGGAACACCTTCTTTGCGGGATTGAGGGTCTGTGAAGTGCTTGCATCCTACGAGATTTTCCCATTGTTGGTCAATGGGCCTTCGGTGTACTTTGTGCAACTTTGTAATTCTACAGAGTTATGTAGTCCTTTTTTTCAAACTTCCTTAGGAGAGAGTACCTATGGAATCCTTTGCCTACCCTACACTTTCAATTTTTCCAAATTACAGTTTGCTTCCTCAACATTTTAGGTATACATTTCTAACTCTTCGATCTACATTACCAAACACTCATCGATACTTGTGCTCATTAGTGTGGGGAAAAAATGTATAGGAACAAATTTACACCCCTTGTGTAAATTCCCCTTTTTCATACCCTCACCTTAGAAAATCAAACCCAAAGGGAAAATTCCACATCACCCACCTACCTTCCATCCACTTGTCACATTTTTTATGCATCAGTGAGGGAATTTTTGTTAGGGACAGCAGTTTGATGCATGGACATCTACGTGGCATGTTGCCATCCCTAACAAATTCATGCCTCTGAAGTTCGTAGGGACATTACACACCTCATTAGGGCCGAATTGTAATGCCTCTATCTGATCAACTGACCCGAAATGACTCCTTTTGACCTTTAAATCCATTTTATTCACTATCACTTCATCTCTTACACACTCATTCGATCTCTTAAGCAATTCTCATTCAATCTCTCACACTTCTAGCACTAAATTTTCACAACTCCATTGAGCATTACAGCAGTTGGTTACTTTGTCAACTCCATTCTTGCACGTGTTTCTCTACCATAGAAGTTGTGGACTTGAAGTCTTGCGAGACCTCTCTTTGTCACCACTACAGTTGTTGCAACTTTTCCAAGTTCAATACCTTTCACTCTCCCTTCATTGGCTTTGAGTGCCTTTGGGTGGAGCTAGTATATCATCACTTTACTTTCACATTGTGATTTGACAGAGTAGCTTTTATCTTTTGTAGTGTTTAGTGTTTTTCCTTCTATTTACTTTATCATACTTTCTACTCTATTGCTTTTCTAGCTATCCATGGAGGTGGAAACACCAAAGTGGGGGTTTGACTGAGGCAAACCCCTATACAGCCCCAACTATTTTCCCTTTATTTCTTGTGTGTAGGTGAACATGTGTGTGGAGCTCGTTGGAGAATTGGAACTTCAATGAGTTGATGTTCATCACCCTAGTTTTTATCTACTTACTTTACCATTTCTGCATTTACTTTTTATACTTTATCATTCTGTTCTTTTCATTAAAATCAATTAGCTAGGTTGTTAAGTAGGTTTTTGGAATTTCTTACTGTACCTTACCTTTTCTGGCCATAAGGATGCCAATGCACTAGAGAGATGCCAACATGCCACATCGTCATCCCAGATCTGTGTTGCCTCCCTCAGATAGAGAGTTTTCTAAGGTGCAGTACAAACTCTGAAAACCATCTTGTCTAGCCCCAACCATATTTTTGGGTCTATACAGTGACAGGAGCACTTGATAGTGCTCTTCATTCTCAATCCTCACCCCAAAAAATTTGTTCTCTAGTGAGGTAAGTTAGGGTAGCCCTCCACTCTCGACTCTCCATGACCTAGAGCCTTGTTGTGGTTGGTCCCCCTCTCTTACAAAAACCATCAACTAAAACTATGGTGACAAGTCCTAAAGAAGGTTGTTCTTCTCTCCCCCCTTGGTCAGCCTCTCAAACACTAAAGAGAAAGAAGCAAGTCATCTCTCCAAACAACTTTGATTTTGGTCAACTAGTGCATGTGAAAACTAAGTCAACAAAAAATGCCAAAACTCTTTCCAGGGTATTGGTTGACAAATCAAGTTACAAGTATGGAGAGGTAGCACAACTTCCTCCTGATAAAAATGTAGAGGAAGTTTATTTGTCAAAATATTCTATCACCGGGAGAGACCTAGGTAGAAGGACACATGAAAGTGAAAAGGAAGATGTGCAAGCAACATTGGCTTCTCTAATCGAGAAGTATGATTAGGATAAGATTGTCAAAGATCAATTGAAAGTTAGGGTTGAACAACTCACCTTTGTGCACCAAAAGATAACCCAATCTTTTGAGTCAATTGAGCCTGTTGCTACAAGTATAGAGGAACCTACTATTCATAAAGTTGAGAGGACACATGCATGAGGTAGATTTGCTACAAAATGGATTGATAGGATATTGGACCAAGGTACACAATTGCTAAAATATTTTGTTGAAAGAATTAGCAATATGGAAAATATGAAGGTAGAATTGAGCCAAACAATTGACACACTGTCCTAGAATCTATAAGAGATAGAGAAAAGTCTTGAAGCTTGGATGAAAATGAAATATCTCAAGCTTGATGTGACAGAGGAAATTGGGGTGATTCTAAAATTTTCTACCTCAAATAATAGATTCAATCTTTTATCTTATAATTCATGCACTAGATGAGTTCATAACAGTGTGGTTCATTTTTTGGTGGTTTCTATTCATTTGGTAGTTTGAATAGGACAACATATAACATAATAATCCACTCTAGCTAGCAGGAAATTTAATTTGACAAATAATACTTCATATATGTTCTAAAATTGAACAAGTGCAATAGAGAAAACAAGGTAATTCTTTGACCTTATTTTGTTGGAACACAATTAGACATCATATGAATGGTCAATCTGGAATATATTACACTTTCTAAGTAGAATTCCTTAAGAAAAATCATAACTCAAGGATCAATAATTCAAATTGTTGATTAAATAGCACACTCCAATTTTCTATCTCATGACACTTGGGGTCGCCTCATTGCTATCATCACTTCCTTATGCCTGAATGGATTAAACAAATAAAATCAATGACTCAAAATAGCATAATAGATCAACATGTATTTCATAGAATATAAAGGTATTGTTTATCGAGTCCTATATATATATCCTCCACTTCACCTAGTAAGTATCATCTTCTCACAAGCCCGTATGATGATTTATGGCACCAAAAAACTTTACAGACTTCAAAAAACTTATAGTCGTTAGCCTAAATAGCCAAGGGAAAACACTTTAGGATGATTTGTACACTTTTGACATATAGGTGAATGATTACTCCTATAAGGCTTGGATTAAGCTCACAACTCCTACAAATGCAAGTGAGTCTCATGCCAAAGATGAAATACTAGCATATATTTTTTGAACACCATTATTACATTCATATTCTTTCACACCTCTAGCCACAAGCTTATTTATCATCCCTATTAATGTTACCACTTGTCCATACCACCCATTTTTTTCTACTATGATTACAAATTGATGATCTTCCATTTTGAAAAAACCCTTCCTAAATAAAGTTTGATATTTCCTATTCTTTCTTCAAATAACTATTGTTTCTAATTTTCACTACAGTTCAATTGACAAAGCTGATAAATTTGTTTCATTTTAAAAGTGAGAATTTTATTTAATTTTTGCATTGCTTAAATTGTTGTTTGCATCAGGTTTATGAATTTTTAGTTATGCAAATGCTTAGTATTAAATAGAATTTCAAAATTTGCTCAGTGCTTGTAGCATAGATGAAGTACAAGACAAAATATACAAATGATTAAGCATAACAATTGTTTTCATTCATTCACAATGCTCATTACAATATTTCATTTGTTGCAACACAAATGATTGTACAAGATTTCATTTTGATGCATTTTCTTTTCAAAATGGAAATGGAAGAAGAAATTAAAGGATCCACACAAGTCGTGGAGATAGCTAAAACCATTCATTGCAAGAAATGAATTATACAACTGAAGATGAAAAAGAAAGGAAGCAAATAATATAAGACATATCCATCATTGGATGTGTTTTGATCTTTAGTTGATGTTCTTGTAGCTTGCTTCATCCTACTTCTGATTTCTAATGTGCCTGCAAAAGATTCGGAAAGTCCTGCTAGAGCTTCGGATATGAGTTACACTACATGCTCTACCAAAAGAAATATAATTCATTCCTTGAAATTCATGAAATCAGCTAAGAATGAAGAGTGTAGGAATAAGAAGCCTGAAAATGAAATGTCACATCTTGGAAACTTTTAAACTTCATTATTTTATGCTAACATTGTTTGTTTCCTAGGAAAGTATAGGAAAAGTCATGTAGCTGATTATTTCATGAAGACATAACAGCATGTGGGGTAAAACGGACTCCCATAAGGGTAGAGCTCAACATGCTACCCCTAAACATACAAATGGGGAGCTGAGCAAGGAAATACAATTTTCATGTTCATTTGAGCCAATCATGAAGGAGTGAAACAAACTCAAGCCATCAAAACCATCAAGAACATCATTCACTAATAACAATCAAATTTGAGAGCAACGAAGTGAAAATTACAAGTGAACAATGAGCTCAAATAAGATACATAATCAAATGAAATGCATCAATTTCCATGCTGAAGAGTTGTAATACTGTCAAATTGATCGCATCCTTGTTGCCATGCAATTTGTTCGTATTTATTCATGTTGTTTCATGGTATTTTTTCTAATGCAGCAAGTGTTTCAAGTTCATTGTTTAAAGAAGTGAATAGGAATACATAATTTCCTTGTTTATAATCATCAATTTCAGCTAAAACAATAGAAAGTTCCAGAACATAAAAATAAAGGTTTCATATTTCAAAAACCTTCCATGCAAATACTACATTCACATCATCATACAACTATTTGAAGAACAAAAGGTGACATTGCCGACTATGAATTCAAAGAACCTGAATTATAAATATGCATAAGGTAAAACAACATTGCTTTAAAAAAAAATCTTTGTTGAGTATAGGCTTGTTTCAATGTTTAGATTCCCTTATTATGAGATAAATTTGATGGCATGGTTCAATATTTATTTGCAACAAAAAATGAAGCACTATGGTAGGAAAAGTAGAATGTGCATGTCCTTTGAAAAATTAGGTGCTTGAGAAGTATGACAAGTGACTGCAGAGAAGCTTCAGTTAGACATCATTGAAATAAGTGAGGTTTGAAATTCAAATCTATTTCAATATAGTGAGTTCTCTATTTTAATATTGTCCATGCTTTAGGCTGAAGAAATATATGTTACATTGTTTCACTTAAAAGAAGTTGAAGGTGAGTTTTCTAAGACAATCAAATACATCAAATAAGTGAAAATAGGCAACACAAGTGGCCTACAATAACACTTAAGTGGCTAGAAGGAGATGATTGTAGGACAAAAACTAAGGCATGCATGTCAATATACAATACATTTGAAAGTAAAATCTTTGTGTCGCATAATGAATTTGGGTTCTCTCAAAACAAAGGATTATGCTACAAAAAAACAAGTGTCGAGCCATGGTTTCAAAGGAGTGTAGGATAGATGGCGTTAGCTCGGGTTTAGAATAAACCCCATATGAGTTACATAGTGTTTTTCTAGAAAATGCAGAATTGGGGATTTGATTCAAATTCAAAGAAAGGAGAAAACCATGATTCTCATTCTCATACATGTGGCCTGGAGAGGCCATTTTCTTTTGCTTTCATGAGGCACAATACCCATTTAGGTTTTTGAAATCAAGTTCCATATTAAGGAGGAATAACAAGGTTTCAAACCTTTAGCTTAAATGTCTCCAAAAATGGTGAAATGGAGTGTTATAGGCCACAACCATTGAAGGGTGTCAAAAATCCACAGAGAAGGAAGAGTTTTGCATAAAGTGTATTTATTTTCAGTATACTCCATTTGTGTATTGTGGGCTAAGCCCCTTATTTACATTCAATAGAGGAGAAATGAAGAACATAGGGATATAATGCCATGGCCTGTAATGAAGAAGATACATAGGAATTTTCACATTGCTTACTTTCATACAAGGAAATAACCTTCAACATTGTGCTTTTATCCAAACTCATTCAAGTTTTATTCAAACAAAAGATGCAAAAATGAATGCATAAGGAGGTAATGATAATGGCATACCCAAGCAAACTCTAATACCTCAAAATGGAGATGAAAAGTTTCAGATCAAAGAAGAAAGAGCTTACTATATTTTTCAGAGGTTGATCTATAGAAAATTGGTGAAGTTTGAGTTCAACATCCGTTCCATAGCTCTCCTATGGTTTCGGCTCTTTCAAAGAGCATTTTCTCAAAAACAAAATGTGAAAATGAGGCTGATAGTTTAGGGTTTTGTCTTGTTTTGTCATTAGGGTTTTCCCTTCTTTTCCCTAATTCGACTTTGGTATTTTTTTTTGCAATTTGTTTTAATATTAAACTCCCAAAACTAATACCATGGTCTCATATGCCTTAGGTTGAGCCTTTTCAACATCTCATTTGATATTATTTTCCTAAGTTTTGGAATAGGCATTTGATATGGTATTTCAAAGCCTAAAAAAGCCTTAGGGTCTTTATTTATTTTTCAATGTCTTGCCTTAGTGGAAATAAAATTCATATAGTGACTTAGGCTTTATTTTTTATTGATTTTTATAAGAAATCAATTAAAGATCAAAGAATTAATATTGTCTAATATTTTTATGATTTTTTGGAGAAAATCAAATTTCAATTGAGATATCAAGCTTGATATTTTTGCAAGGATTTCCTAGAAATCTTGAGTTGCAAAAATCAATAAAAGAGGCAAATTGAGGATAAGAATATTTGAGTTTTATTCTTGTAAAAATGCAAAATATTGTAAAGTAGAGATTAAAACAATGTTTTATAAATTGTTTTATTCTTTTGTTATTTTTAGCAATAATATGAAAGCTAAGTTGTTAACTTTTTCCTTCGGCGAATTTGAGAAGCATGGGATGAGGATAAGGTGTTTTTTCAGCTTTTAAAGTGGATTAGGCCTAATTTTGGAGGCTTTTTAGATGGACATGCAAAAAGTGTGAAGTTTCCACTTTTATTACCCAGTATAATGCAGATTTGGATGCTTTTTTTTTTGGGCTTTTCTATTGAGCTCATATTTGGGTTTGGAGAGTTATCTATTGGAGAAAAACTTAGAGTTTTATTAGTTCAAATTTTGTTTCTTGCTCTACACACATTCTAAGAGCTTGTAAACAGTTTGTACTCAATTTTTTAGAGTTTCACTCCTTCATTCAATAAAACAATAGAGTTTCTTTCTCACTTCTTGTTTATGCTTTACAATCAGTAATTTGATGTGTCTTGTGATTCAAATATATTGAATCCTTTTCTTGTCTTACTGTTGTTAAGTGATTTGCAGGAGTTGCATGCTAATTCAGGTTGTGCCTTGTGTTTATTCTAAACCTTTGCACAAATCACTTTTGGGTTATATGTGTTGTGAGATTGTGAGAATCAAGTTTTAAAGAGGTGGTGAGAGTGAGTTATTAAAAAAATATTCTTAATGTTGGTCAATAATTTTAGGTGATAGAATTTTAGTCATAAGTTTTAAATCCAGTTTATCCTTCTAACTCTTTACCTCAAAAAATCATTTAGAATAGGAATTCATTCAGAGAACCAACTCACTCTGGAGATTCCTTCTTCACTCAGATCACCCACATCTGAAGAAGGTTTCCATGTTTCAATAGATAGCTAAGTTTCTGTAGGCTTAGCATAGGGTGCATGTAATGATATCTTTTAATTAAGCCTTTAATAAAATTCTTCAAGAAATGCCTTCAAGAAATGTAATGTCAGTTACATTCGGATGAAGTAAAAGTGAGAATTGGGGGATAGATGGAGTTTATGTAGAGTTGATTATGAAGTCCAAGCAACATTGAAGAAATATAAAAACATCATGGAGAAAAATGATGAAGAGTGAACGAACATGCCTTTTCCAAACTTATTTTATTTCTAAACTCTTCTCGTTGACCCCAGAATTGCTTGTCCCCAAGCGATTTCAAACTAGGGTGTTGCAAAATTTTCTATTCTCCCATGAAGCATCTTCAACAGGGAGATTCTTCCATTTTACAAGGTATTCCTTGAGGACCCTTTTTCTGAGATTACGCTCCCTAACATCGATTATAGACTTAGGTATAAGTATAAGTTTTCCCTCTTCATCCAAAGGAGGAAATTCATCAAAGGGAACTATGTTGTTTCCCAATGCCTTCTTAAGGTGAGAAACATGGAAAACATTATGAACTTTGTTGTTTGCTAGGAACTCCATCTTATAGGCCACCTCTCCAATTCTTTCGGTGACTCAAAAAGGACCACAAAATTGAGGTTTTAGCTTTTTTGAACCACTTTTTTTAGTGAAGACAACTTTTAGGGCTGAAACCTTAGATACACCATCTCCAACCTCAAAACTCCTCTCTTAACGGCGTTGATCAACATATATTTTTTTGTTGGTTTTGGGCCTACTGCATATTTTCCTTCAATGAATTTATTATGTCTTGATTTTCCTATTGTAAGTCTCTAGCCTTATGCACCTTGTTGTCCCCAAAAATTAAATAAAGAAAATTTGGAGCTTCATAACCATAAAGTTCCATGAATGGTGACATTCAGATTGACATGTGGTAAGTTGAATTATAACAATACTCACCCAAGTGTAATCACCTCACCCATGCCTTTTGTTTCCCCAAGATGTAATTTTTGAGGTGTCATTCCACCCACTTGTTAACAATTTCTAATTGACCAGATGGTAACTGGTGCTAGGGATGAGTTATGTTCCACTCAATCTAAAGAGTTCCTATAAAAAAAGACTCAAGAACTTACTATCCTTGTCACTAAAAATGCTTCTAAGCATTCCATGAAGTCTTTTTTTTTTTTTAAATGTATCAGCCACTTGTACTATTGTATATGTAGCTGAAATAGCATGAAAATGGGAAAATTATGTGAGTCTATCAATAACCACATACACACAATTCTTACCCTGTACCTTCAAAAACCTTGTGATAAAATCCATAGAAATGCACTCCCATTTTTTATTATGAATGGGTAGTGGCTACAACAACCTAGTCAGATATGGTCATCCTTATTTTTTTGACATATAGGACACTCCCTAATATACTTAAGAACTTCATTTTTAAGCCCTTCTATGTAAACCTTTTGTGGATCTACCTATATGTTTTAAAGAACCTCAGGTGACCAACCATAGGGGCATCATGAAAAACCCTCAAAACCTTGGCCTTAAGCTTTGAATTAGGTACCAAAAAATTTATGCCCTTATACATAATCAACTCATTGAAAATTGTGTACCTATCATCTTGAGTAGTACCTTTAATAATTTTTGTGGCATTAAAATCCTTAGCATAATCAACAATAATTAACTCCCTCCAATCATCACCAATCTCAACCAATGAGCACAAGTGGGGTCTCCTGGAAAACACATCAACAACAACATTTCTCTCCCCCTTTACATATATAATGTCAAAATTATATGCATGTAATCTGCTCACCCATTTATGTTGTCTATCACTGAGATCTTATTGATTCAATAAGTATTTGAAGCTATTATGATCTGTTTTGACTATAAACCTCCCTCCAACCAAGTAAGACCTAAGTTTGGCCAAAGCATGCATGATGGCCAACATTTCTTTATCATAAATAGAATATTTATGTTCTGCTCCTCTTAACTTCTTGCTTTCAAAGGAAATTATATGCTTATTTTCCATCAAAACAACACCAATGCCTTCCCCTGAGGTGTAAGGATGCTAAGGTAGTGGAACAACTTCCTACACTAATCTTAAGAGGAGGATAATGCAAAAAATTTGTAGATATTTAACAGTTATAAAAACTTAAACATAATAAACATAAATATCAAGCATACCACAAAACAATGATTTACGTGGGGAAAACATGTTCGAGAGAAAAACCCCACACTCCAAAATCCACCCAATATATTGTTCAAAAATCACAACGATTACACTATACTTGTAGAGCAAGCTTCTCATAGGAGTATCACCACCAGAGATGAAGAGACAACATGACTACTACCAGACTCTTAGAATATATCACCATCTCTCCCACATTCATAATACAATGCCCTCATAAAAAAGAGTTACATTCTAGGGAAAGATAGGCCAACAAAATATCCATCATTAGATCTAAAACCTAATAATTGACAATTTAGATTTAGATGTATCATTTATCTAATGTATGTTGCCTATTTTGGGAGTTTGATCCTAAAAAGGTTAACAAAAAATAATTTACATGCATCTCACTCTCCCCCCTTGCTACCATTGTATATTACACCTATCGATGCAACTAGGATATATATGTACATATATATACCCTATAAACAATAATCTTTATATAATTGCAAGGTTGAGACACAATTTCCCAACAAATTTCTCACTTTTCAAACACCTTGCAAAAGCAACGAGAGGGAGTAAACATTGCCTCCTAATTGCTAGGGGATGAAAGGCCCATAATCTCTAAACACCATTTGAACTTCTTTGTGCTCACAAACTTAGTTAAAGAATTAGCAACATTCATCAAAATATCTACCTTAACCAACTTCACCCTACCATCTTCGACCATATCTCTGAAAAATGATACTATACATTAATGTCCTTGGTCCTGGCATGAAATGTCGAGTTCTTGGCTAGACATTTCGCACTCTGAATATCACAATAAATTGTCACTACACCTTATTTTATTCTAATATCCAACTAATTGCACCACTAAATAAAGTAAACACATAAGCATTGGTGGATCATCTGCTATCAATATCACCTAACCATTATGAATCCACATAACCATGAATATCAAGGGAAATTTCATCTTCAGTCAAATTACTATGATAACATAAGGAATAATCTAAGGTAGTGCATGAATATCTAAAGACTCTTTTAACTACATCCCAATGAACTCTACCAATATTATACATATATCTGGAAAGAACTCCAACTACTTAGGAAATGTCTGGTCTCTTACAAACCATAGCATACATCAAACTTCGAATTGCAATCTGGTAAGACACTTTTCTCATGTCTTCCATCTCTCATGGAGATGTTGGATACTTTGAAATAGATAAATTTGTTCCAACAGAAAGGGGAACACATAATGGTCTGAAATCATTAGATTTTAGTTCCATTTCAAATTTAGCAGCAAGTTAAGATTTTAGTTTTGAAATCATACCTTTCCCTTTTCCAATAAAAAAAATATCATCATATAATGCAATAAACAAGAAATGATCACCATAAATTTTATAATAAACACAATGATCTGATTTAGAATGTTCAAATTCCAAACTCAACATATATGTGTCAAATTTTTGGTACCACATCCTAGGACTCTGTTTTAATCCATACAAATATTTCTTCAATTTGCAAACCAATTTACTTTTACCTTTCACCATGTAGTGCTCTGGTTGTGTCATATAAATATCATCCTCCAAGTCACCATGAAGGAAAGTAGTTATCACATCCATTTTCTCAACCTCTAAATCATAAGCAATAGCAATAGCAAGACAAAATATAATGGATGTCATTTTTTCAACAGGAGAGAATATATCATCGTAATCAACACCTTCAACTTGAGACTAACCTTTCACAACCAACCTTTCCTTGTACTTCTCAATACCTCCATCTGAGCCAATTTTTTTGTTGAACACCCATTTGCAACCAACAAGTTTTCATCTTTGAGGCAATGGTACAAGATCCCATGTATCATTCTTTTCCATAGATGCCATTTCTTCATCCATAGCAATCTTCTAGGATTCTACATCATTTATACTTAATGCCTGGTCTATAGATTTGGGTTCATCCATGTTAGTATTCAAAGCAAAAAATACATCTCCAATCATCATATGTATACCTATCAGGTGGTTGCCTATGTCTTGCAAACCTACGAACATTTTGAGTTAGAGGCTCTTCCTCCTCTTTTGAAGATCCAAAGCTAGATGAGCTATCCTCCACTTCTTGTCTATCCTTGGGCATCAATTCAACTTTCTTAGGTGTAGAAGGAAATTGAATCACATCTTCATGTTTACTTTATTCTGGCTGCAATGTAATAAAAGAAGGCTTAGTTTCTCTATAAATAACACTTTCACTATATATTACCTTTTGTGCAATAGGATCCTAAAGTTTGTATCCTTTCACACCGTAACTATATCTGATGAAGATACATTTCACAACCTTGTTCTCCAACTTTGTTTGCTTCTCCTTTGGCACATGTTCATATGCCTCACAACCAAAAACTCTAAGATGTCTTAATTTGAAGGATTGCTACCTAACCATGCCTTTATAAGAATCTTATCAACAAGGGTTGATGTAGGAGACCTGTTAATCAGGTAATAAGCAGTGACAATAGCTTCAACCCAAAACCTTTGTTCTAGGCTAGGACCACTCAACATACTCCTAGCCTTCTCCATCAGTGTCTTGTTCATTCTTTCTGCAACTCCATTCTGTTGTGGAGAATACAGAGTTATCTTTTTTCTATGAATACCAAAATATTTATAGAATCTATCAAAATCATTAGAGAAAAATTCACTGCCATTATCAGTCCTCAAACATTTTATTTTCTTTCTATTCTGCAACTCAACCATTGCTTTAAATTCTTTAAATCAACTGAAAATTTCATATTTACTCTTTAGAAAATATACCCATGTCCTACTATAATCATCATTAAATGAAACATAATATGTGGATTTACCAATTGAAGGAAGATCTACAAGACCAAATACATCAGAATGAATAAGATCTAATAGACCACAAGATTTATGAGAACTTGAATAAAACTGAATGCAGTTTTGTTTTCCATAAATGCAATGCTCACAAAAATCAAATTCAAGATTACAATAAGGAAAACCTTCAACAAGGTTTTTATTTTTCAAGGTCCTTAGACCCTATTCTCCAATGTGGTCAAGTCTTTGGTTCCATAACATAGCTTTCTCTATAGGTAACTTTGATTCAAAAGAAAGAGCACCCTTGGGTACCTAGAAGCCATGACCATCTATAGAAGGTGAAACCCTCACTTCTTCGACAAACTTGCTTTTCATAGAAATACTATTGCACTCAATAGTGCATGCATCAAGATTATACAATGTGCCATATCTAACACCTCTAGCGATCGCCATAGCACCTCTAACCATCTTGCATCCTACATCAGAAAATACTACCTACACACCCACATCTATTAGTTTTCTTACAAATAACATAATTCATGCTAATCTAGGGATATGCAACACACCATTAATCCTTTTTATTCTACCATCAGAAAACCTAATTTGAACTTTACCATGGCCAATAATGTCTAAATAAGAAGCATCACCCAAGTACACCTTACCTCCATCAGATTCTTCATATTCAAAAACCCAATCTCTATTAAAGTTCATATGGAAAAATTCACCTGAGTCAAATAACTATGCATCATTACATACATGAGTAGCCAAAGTTGTAATCAATGTGTCGCCATCTTCCTTCTCGAACTCAAAATCAAAATCATTTTTTTTTGTTTTTCTTCTTTTCTTCTTTACATTCCTTACGAACATGTCTAGGCTTACCACAATTCCATCAAATAATTTTTGACTTTCTAGGAGATTTAGATCTCCCCCTATACTTGGATTTTTCATGCTTCTCATTCTTCTTGCCCTTTTTCCTTAGGTCTTCCACGAACATTTAGGGCCTCCTTGGCAATGATGGATACCTTCCTTCTCATCTCTTTAGAAAGAAAAGAACTAACCACATCTTTAGTCTTTAAAAATATAGAAGTACTCCCAATAGCAATAACAATAGAATCCCACGAATCAGGCAAAGAACAAGGCAATATCTGACATTTTTCCTCCTTATCCATTTTGACACCAACTGATGCCAACTGAGTCACCAACATATTGAATGCTTCCAAGTGGTTTTTGATTTGTCCACCCTCTTCCATTCTCAAGTAATACAACTTCTTCCTTAAGAAAATCTTGTTCACTAAATATTTGGCCTGATACATCCCACCAAGCTTCTTCCATAGTTTTTGTGTAGAGGTCTCCTCGTGGAAATTAATTAAAATAGATTATGCCAAGAACAATCTAATTATTCCCTTGTCTTTATGGTCCATAACATCATATTGAGCAACCTAAGTAGGATTTTTGGACCTTGAAATATTCTCATCAACAACATCCCATAGATCTTGATCCATCAACAGATCCTCCATCTATAGCTTCCAAATTTCAAAATTATTTCTAGAAAATTTATCCACCTCTATTCTCCCTAATGAAATTTTCTCATAAAGACTTATGCAAAGAGATAACAAAGTATCTTTTGCATAAGCTCCCACTCAAACCTAGATTAGTCCAAAAAACCCAACAACCCATAACTAAAACCAAAGGTGATTAGGCTCTGATACCACTTGTAAGGAATCTAAGGTAGTAGAACAACTTCCTTCACTAATCTTGAGAGGAGAATAATGCAAAAAATTTATAGATCTTTAATAGGTACATAAACTTAAATAGAATAAACATAAATATCATGCATAATATTGGCCTCCTCTAATGATTCAACAACTAAGCCCTTAAAATTGTGATTCAGAGATTATACATCAGTTCTGAATAACTATCTTAATCATCATGAAGGTTCATTTAATTGTCAAACCAGGGATGTAGACATGAAATGGGTCAGCATAATATGTGCACTAGGAATCCATAGTATCCATATTCATTCTACAACTAGAAAAGACATGATGAATTGCTTAAAAGGAAGTAAAATAAGCACTAAAAATCAACCAACAACTATATTGAGCTGAAATGCATGAAAAAAATGGAAATCTTAGCGAACAGATAGGAAACTACTATGTCTACTTTGGCTATAGGAACAGTCAATTTCTAAAACTATATCTATTTCTAAACAAAAAATTAATGGCTAAGCTAGAAGGATGGAATTCTCACCAAGTGGACCCCCTTGGGTGAGTATCCCTTAAACTAACTTAGATGCAACAAATTTATAACTTCATTTTATTTATTGAAAGCATGACTACAATAGAGTAGCAACATAACTGTATTATTGAAAAAATAGGAATGTGAGTATAACATCAAATCAATCAACCTTCTGAGAAGGAGCATCCGAGTCTTATTTATAGAAGGAAAAACTACTAACTAACTACCTAGCAAGGTGGTCAACTCCAACAGATTAGGAGGATGCCACTTATGGAAAGCATAGAAAGTGGTAAGGAGGTTATGCATGTGTGGAATATGGTTAATCCAAACTTTCCTTAACACATATCTAGCATAACAACACCACCTATATTCACTCAACAAACAATTATGATCATTTACAAGGCATTTACAATCTTTGATTCGAACTAGGAATTTCCCTCCATTGACCTTTTGATGATTACCTTTTTGACTTCCTTGGAAAATGACTAGCTAGCAGAAACTTCCTCAAATTTGTAGGCTCTTAATTATATCTGCATAACAACATTAGCACATAGAACAATTGAATGTCTATAACTACCTTAAAGTAACATTCATTAATCCACATATAATGTTAACATAGATAGTTCACATAGCATGTTAGTGTCATTAAAAGTCACAAGGATAAACTTATGCCCAATATCTATGGTTTTGAGGAAATAACATTGAAAATGTCAACAACCAAATTCCAAAGTCTATGATAATAACAACAAATAGACATTAAACCCTATCAAAACTGAGCCATATATTGGACTCATCACCCCCCCCAACTTAAGGTTTTGTTGGTCCTCTAGCAAAGGAAGTACTATTCCTTTGCTTAGTCAATACTCTAAAGTTTGAAACTGACAGTTGTCCCACATTAGTTTTTGCAGTGTCTGAATTGGGGTCCCAATAGAACCCTTGCTTGCTCTCTAATCTACTCCATCTTTGCCTCTCTACAGCTATATCATACCAATAATACCTGAAATATAGCATAGGCCATAATAGGGTAGGTGGCTAAAAAGTTAATGGAAGTTAGAATTGCCCCTTCATCCTTCCAAGCTATATGTATCTATCAACTCTTTTGCATGTTGTAGCATAGTTTTGCAAAGTGAGGTTCAGCTTATTTCAATTCATCTGTCAGAATGTTCCACCTCTTTGAAAAATACCCCATTACTGATTTCCCTGCAATTTATGCTACCTTCTCATATTCCTTGTTAAGTTTCTTCTCTAATAGGCATGATTCTCCTATTGTAGCTTGGTCAATAAATAAATCTATGTCATTCCTAGAAAATGTCTTCAAGGTTACTAGATCAACTTTGATGGGAAAGGGAGTATTGAATTCTATTTTCCTATAAGTCCTGAATTATTGTCCCCAACTAATTTCATTTTGAATCCAGGACATAAATTCCCTTAGATGGAGATCCTTGCTGTATAATAATGGGTTCCAATCATGATCATGGGAAACAACATAATTATGCAAGTATAGTTTACACAACAAATTTTTAACTTCAAGAGGATAAATTTGATAAGCTTGCAAAAATTCATGAGTCTCAATGGAAGGATTCAAACCTAAAATGATCCTTGACAGTCTAAAGGAAATATTTCACTCGTTCAAATGCAGGGGATAGACTGGGAGGAGTTCTACATTCTAGCATCTAAGGAACTAATGCTACCACATTATCCACCTTTTCCTTCAAGGCAGCAATTTATGTGTTCTTTTCTTCAATTTTTGCATCTTTCTCTTGAATTTCTTCCTTTAGCCTACATTTTTCCTTTTTCCATTCTTCTCTCCTTTGCATTTCATTCCATAGGTTCATGGCTACATGATTCTATGAAAAATCAGGGGGCCTATGTGTTCTTACCAAAATCTTCCCTGACACTAATTCTTGTTGTTCATACAACACTAGCTGCAGTGACTCTAATTGTTCACCCTATTCTAGTTGCAAGGGTTCTTTCTCTTGCTGCATGAACTCTTGCTCTTGCTACAGGAGTTCCTGATTCTCATCATGCTCTTGACTCTCAACCTATTCTGCAATAGCAAGAAGCTCTTCTAACCTTATATTTTCCTATTCTTCAAAAATATCCTTTTCTTTAACATTCACCTACCCCATAGGGGCCTCTGTGTCCTCCCTAGATGTTCGTCGAAGCCTAGGGATACTCTTTGGAGGCATACCAGTGGCTGGCCTGGCTGGCTTTGATTTCTTAGGAGGGCTTTCATGTTTTCTTCAATTGGAGGAAGGACAGTGTCAACCTTCTATTTCTTAGAGCTTGGTGTTACTTTTTTTGTCGTTTGCTTTTTGGCTTTTCCCTTCCTCATTTCTACCTCTTTTGTGCCTCCTCCTTCCTAATGGCAGCCCTAGTTTGAATTGGGGTTTCAAAAGGAACATCAACATCAAAGTCTGAAGAGGAACTATCTTTTTCTAAATGTTTTGACTCAAAAGAACTAATTTCTATAGTTTACTCGATTGCAGGAAGGTTTATACTAGGGTTTGCACCAAAGATTGAAGCTCCTGGAGTGGCTACAACAACACTCTCTTTCCTACTAACCTACGAGGTTGAGGCAAAGCCATAGGTTGCACATTTTTTGGTCTAAACTGATCAATGTTTACAAATTCCTCCCATTTCATATCAGACACCTCTTGCAAATATTTCTCTACTAACAATTTGATCAAAAAATGGTGAGAGGTAGGATTATCCCTACCTTTTTGGGTTTCATCCACTATGATTGCAAGGAGATGATACAACACATTGGGCATGTTCATTCTTCTCCCATGCCTCATATGGTTCAAGATTTTTAAGTGCACATAATGGAGGTTTGACTGATGGCCCTCACAAGTAATGCACTTCACAATGTGGACAACTACTTGTTTCGACGGCTTAGGCAGAGATTTTCTCTTTGTACCTTGCTTACCATGTCCAAAGGAGAGTCACCAGTTTTAGTAAATTCAGCCCTAGATGTCCTTGCATCTCTAGTAATAGGGTATAGCTCTCCATCAGTAAGCAAACTCGTCACTTTTTCAATTCTCTCTTCAATAAATATCACCTCTAACCCTTTTACCATTGCTTTCCCTTTAGAGAATGTCTTAGCAAATTCTAGCGCAATGTCCTCATTGTAGTTGTTAAGCTTCAGGAAATAATCTAGCCATCTAAAATTCCTAAACTTGGCCTGAGAAGGTGCATCTTGCAGTATCACATCATGAACTGTGGGTTCATTCATAATTAGTTGACCTCCCATTGTTTTAGCTTCCTGCAATCAACTGAGCACTTCTGCAAGGTTTCCCTTCCTACAATCTTTCTTTGAAAACTCAATTTCTTCTTCCTACAACTCTTCTAAAGTCCCAAAACCAATTTCATATGAATTTTACCTTTTTGGTGACACATGTTTATGACTAAGACAATAAAGGGAATAGGGAATCATAAATGATGGATACTATCAAAAAAAATGGTAGTGGTTTGGTGTCATTTCACACATGCAAGCAATCACTTCAATCTATCATTTAAATTGGCTCAATTCAAGTTTTGCTAACATGGATTGACACGTGGACATGTTATTCACACTTCCCCCCCAACCTCAATTTGAGCATGTGTACTCACAGGCTAGGTGGTAATTATGATTTGATAGTGCAGGGTATAATTATATGCTATGTAGAATATCAACATTAATTTACAGTAATTAAATAAATATACTAAAGATAATTAAGATATAATAGATTGGTGCACACGTACTTGAAAAATTGGAGTATCCTTTGCAAAGAATGCAGAGGAAGTACCAGTTACCTTTTAAAAGTATAGTTGAGCAATTAATGGAAGTGGTGATGGAATGAAGTGAAGGGATGGTGGAGTTATGGAAGAGAGAGAAAAGTGGGAATGGATGGGTAGATGAATTATTGAAGAAGTTGACTCCCACAAGATTGGAAGTTTTTATTATGACAAATTACGTACCTTAATTAGCTAGAAGAAGGGACACTAGGTCCACTTCCTTCAGTTGTAGGAATTTTGTGGGTTGGGTGATGAGTGAATTGTTGCATGAATTCTTGCTTAGAAGTTGGCTTATGATACGACTTGAGGTGATGTCCATTGAAAAGCAACTCAAATCTAACAAGGTCAATGGTTGTGAGTTGAACAACACCATTGGATAAGACTTCAACAACTTCATATGGTCCTAGCCACCTTGTTTGTAGCTTACCTAGATTATCTTGATACCTAGAGTCATAAATGAGTTCCCAGTCACCTGGCTAGAACTTCTTGTCATTTATGAATTTGTCATGCCACTTGATTCTCTTATTTTGCACTATCTCTATGTGATGAAGGGCTGAATTTCTCATTTCATCCAAAGCATTGTCCTTTTGTGCCTTAGAGATGTCCATCCCAATATCTAATGCAGTCCTATGAATTTTATGCTAAAACTCTATAGGCACATGGTTGTATTTCCATACAACAATTCAAAAGGAGTGAAACTAGTGGTTGTCTTCCAGTTGGTTCTATAGGCCCAAACAACTTTTAGTAACCTATTTTCCCAATCTTTTCTATGAATAGCCACTATTTTGGTCAAGCTAGCCTCAATTTCCCTATTGGTCACCTCAAACTAGCCATTGACTTGAGAGTGATAGGGGGTAGACTTCCTATGCCTGATATTATATTCATTGACCAATGTTGTAAAAAAGGTTGATGTAAATTGAGCCCCTTGATCTATCACTATCTCTCTTGGTACCCCATAATGTGTGAAGATTTCTTTATATAGGAATTATGCAACCTTATTATCTCTAGCATGCTTCATAGCTTTAACTTGAACCCAGTTGGTCACATAGTCAGTGCAAACCAAGATGTATGATTTACCATTTGATGGTGGGTTAATGGGACCTAAATAATCAAGTCCCCATTTATCAAATGGTGTGATAACTACCTAGGGGTATAGGGGAATCTCATCAAATTTAGTTAGTTGGCCCATTCTTTGACATCTATCTCACTTCCTAGTATACTTTCCTGCATTTTTGTGGAGTGTGGGCCAATAATATCTTGTATTAAGAATCTTCATTGTTGTCCTCTTGGCTACAAAGTGTCCTCCATAGGATTCATTGTGACATGCATGCAGTATATCATATGTCTCATCTTCTCTTACATATCTCCTCATCACATGGTCTGGTCTTGTATAGAATAGGCATCCTACAATCTGTGAGAGAGGAAATTTTTTCTCAATGAGAACCCTTCTCTCTTTTGGAGAGAAATGAGGGGGAACTCTCCCTATGACCAAATAATTTTCTATGTCTGCATACCAAGATGTGTGCAAACTGATGGAAAACAAATGTTCATCAGGGAAGGAGTCATCAATGAATTGGTTGTCCTCTGATGTAGTCAATCTAGAAAGAAATTATGCTACAACATCTTTACTTGGTTTGTCAACAATGGTGATGTCAAATTCTTACATGAGCAACAACCATCTTACTATTGTTCTGATAATTAAAGGCTTATTTATGAGATATTTTATTACTGCATGATCTAGATGAACAAAGATCTGATATCCAGTGATGTAATGTCTAAACTTATTGAGAGCATAAATTACTTCTAGCATCTCCTTTTATGTCATTATGTAATTAAACTCAACTCCTCGCAAGTTTTTGTTGACAAAGTACATTATGTGCTAAAGTGTTCCCTCCTTTTGTCCCAAAATAGCTCCTATAGCATAATCAGATGCATCTGTATGGATATGGAAAGGAAGTTCTCAATTAGGACCTTTGAGTACAGGAGCATGGGTTAAAGCTTCTTTCAAAGTAGAGAATGCTTTCTCACAATCCTCTATCCATTGGAACTCGACATCTTTGGTTAGAAGACTATAGACTGGTGTTTCCATTTTACTAAAATCCTTTATGAAATGCTTGTAATAGCTTGCATGACCCAAGAAACTCCTAATATCTTTTTGTTTTTTAGGAATAGAAAGATTGGTAATCACCTCAATCTTGGTTGGGTCTACTTGAATTCCTCCGTGAGAAATATAATGGCTAAGGACTACTCCTTCCTGCATCATCATGAAGCATTTCTCACTGTTGAAAGACATATTATGATCTTCACATCTTTGAAAAACCTTTTTCAGGTTTTCTAATGCTTCATTAAAATCTGCACCATAGGTAGTGAAATCATCCATGTAGATTAGCATACACTCATGAGAAAATTCTAAGATACTAATGACTACTCTCTGTAAAGTTGTAGGTGCATTACAAAGACCAAATGGAAGTACTAAATAGGAATAAATGACCCAAGGATAGGTAAAAGTTGTCTTCTCTTGGCCCTCAGGTGCAATTTGTATCTAATTATACCCACTTAATCCATCCAAGAAAGAAAAGTATTTCTTTCTTGCAAGTGAATCCAGAACTTGGTCTATAAAAGGAAGGGGAAAATAATCCTTTTTGGTGGCAAAGTTAAGCTCCCTATAGTCAATACAAACTCTCCATTTTCCTCCCTTTTTAGGTACAATCACCAAAGGAGATACCCATTGGCTATCTGAAATGAGGTAGATAAATCCTGCACCCAATAACTTCTGTAGTTCTCCTTTGACAATCTCCCTTAATGCAGGATTGATTCTCCTTTGTGGCTGCCTTACTAGTGTGCAATCTTCTCTGATGTAGATCTTATGTGCATATATTTTAGGATCTAATCCTTTCATGTCATGGTAATCCCATGAAAATGCATACTTATGCTTCTTTAACAAATCTGTCAGGGACAATTGTTGCTCCTGAGTAAGCTTGTTATTAATGTTCAAATACCTCCCTTCTGATACTTGCACTTGTGCGGTTAACTCTATCATAGCCATTTCACTAATGCTTGGATTTTTGAGCTCATGTGGCAACAATGTATGAGACATACCTATTGTTGTAGGAAGTTCAGCTACAAGAGGAGCAAGAAAAAGTGTTTGCAGTGGTCCAACAAAACCGGACTCATTTGAAGGTAATTCTTCATGTGTTTCATAATTGTTCTAAATTATATTGGATAATATGTCATCCTCTTCCTGTATTTGTAGAAAAGGAATTCTACCTATCATCATGAGTTGTACCACTGAATTGAGCTCCTTGGCTTCTTCACCAACATGTGGCCAGAGAGGGTTATCTATATCATGAGATGGCTGAGCAGGAGGATAAAGGGCAAGCTTTTTAGTACTTTTTCCATCAGAAATAGTCATGTCCCTTGCCCGACATCCAATGTAGGCATCTATTGTAGCCAACCATGGCCTTCCCAAAATAATGGGATACCCTCCTAATGAACCTTTAGGGGAAAGGATCATGAAATCTACTGGATATTCCCAAGAATCTAGTATAACAACAAGGTCTTCTACTACACCATTAGGTTTGATAGTGGAATTGTTAGCAAGCTACAAGACAGTAGGAGTAGGACATAGATTCATAATATTCAATTAATATAGGATACCCCAAGCCATCACATTAATAGCTACCCCCAAATCTATTAGAGAATTCTTCACTTGGATCCCATTTATGATGACTTCAACTATAGGACTACCTAGGTTAGTGTATTTAGGAACAATCACTTTCCCAAGCATAATATCTACCAACTATCTTACCACATGGACAGTAGTGGGGTCATTTTTTCTTCTAGGATTTTTGAGGCATGATTCCTTGATTGCCTTATTGTAAATAGAAACAAATTTTATGGCATGGAACAAATGTATCTTAACACATAAGTGCTTCAATTGATCCAAAATATCAAAGGTTGTTTCTTCCTTTTTCTTAACAACTTCTAACCTTTGGGGAAATGGTGGTTCTGGATCAGACTACTGAATTGGTTCAGGATTGGTAGGCACATTTGATTGAGCAAGTGTTTTAGATGAATTTTGAGGCACATCATGTTCCACAGGAAGCTCTGTGATGATAGGAGTGGAAGGATATTGCAAAGTGCTTCCTGAACGCAAGTGGATATCACTCACACTCACAACATATGCAACAAATTGATTAGGATCTATAGAATAGACTGGTTGTTTTTATGGTTTGTTATTTGGGTTAGGTATGGGTTGAGCTAGTAACTGAGTAGGTCTAGGTGTGCTAGAGTTTGAGTTAGGAGGAGGCATTATGGTAGTCTGTTGAGGCTGTGGAGGTGGTTGCATGTAAACAACTGCCTGGTTTGGCCATTGCTATCCTCCCTTCCATTGGGATGTTTCTTGCTAGTTCCCTTGGGGTTGCTACCAATTCCCCTGATTTTGTTGCTACTGAGGAGGATTTTTTTGGTAATTGGGCCAAGTATTTGGAGGGTTATTCCAAGGCTGAGGTGGATAGCCTCCAAAGTTGGATGGGTATGGGGGTTGCCATTGATTGCTAGATGCATAAGAATTCATGTAAGGTCCATTAAAAGATAATGGGTCTAGTGGCATACCTTATCTTGGAGCCCATGGCCTTCTTTGTGCAACATAGAAGAATTGCTCATAAACACCCTCAATTGGTTTGAACTTAGGTGGAATGTGTTTAGTATCAATGCTAGCTACCATTTTACATCTGCAATCCCTCTTCTTTTGCCTACAATGAGGACAATATTCTGCCAACATTGCCTTTGCCTCCTCATGTTTCTTCTTTGCTTGAAGAGTATCAAGCTAAGCAGCCATATTGTTGATAATTTCTTGCTTGAAATATGACAGTAAATGAGTAATCTCCATCCTTGAGATTACATTGGTAGAGGATCTACCCATGGAAGATTGGTATCCTCTTCCCTTCTTGAGAGCTTCCCTAGAGTAGTTTTGACATAGCTTCTTAATATCATCCCAAGGAACTTGGGTGATATCTCCTTCTATCAAGTCAAGAGAATTAGTACAATTTTCATTGATCCCTCTAAGGAAGAGCAATTTTTGAGACTCTTCATTGAGTGCATGGTGTGGGGACTTTTGTAGACAAAACATGAACCTTGCCACATAGTCCTCCAAACTCTCATCCTCCTTCTATTGCATCTTAAAGATATCACTCATATCACTGGTTCTATAGTACCCCTTATACTCCTCAAGAAAATTTTCATTCATATTAGCCCAAGTATCTACGGTATTCCTACCTAAACTCATGAACCATCTTAATGCAGCATCCTTCAAGGTTGTAGGAAAAAACTTAAGCCTATGAGAATCACTAGTGTAGTCATAGATTTTGTAGAGGATATCAAATTCAAACAAGAAGGTGTTTGGATCCTCTATTACTAACCCATAAAACTTAGGAAGAACTAAAGTAGGAATTTTCTTGAGGTTGTCAATTTCATTTTGGTTAGTGATAGGGAATGGAAAAGTTAGACGATTAGCTCTATTCAATCACCCATTTGTTCTTGAGGGATTATCAAAGCAAAAGGATTATCAAGCTGGTTCTAGTCAGCTTGCTGTTCAAAGGAAGTTTCAGAATTAGTCAATTTAGTAGGTGCATCAGCAAAAGGGTTTGCTAATTCTTCTACTTTTGAAAAATTGCGAAACACAACTAGTTGGTCATTGGGGTTAGGGACATTAGGAAGAAATCTCCCATAAGCATCTCTTCTCCTACCCCTATGCATGTTGTATTACCCAGTATCAACCAACTCACACAAAGAATTTTGTGAAAGAATGGCAGGTCATTACTTATTCTAATGAAAGGTATGGTAAAAAAAACTTCAGAGCTACTAAAAATAGGAAAGAAGCTGGAAATGACTCTAAAGAACTTCCTAGTTTGACGCCATCCCCGAAAATGGCACCAAAAATGTTGGCCTCCTCTAATGATTCAACAACTAAGCCCTTAAATCTATGATTCAGATATTGGACATTAATTCTAAATAGATATCTTAATCATCGTGAAGGTTCATTTAATTGTCAACCCAAGGACGTAGACTTGAAATGGGTCAACACAGTATGTGCACTAGGAATCCACAGTAGCCATATTCATTCTACAACTAGAAAAGACATGATGCTGAAAGTAAATTTCTTAAAAGGAAGTAGCATAAGCATTGAACATCAACCAACAACTATACTAAATTGAAATGAATGACAAAAATGGAAATCTTAGCAAACATATAGGAAACTACTCTAACTTCTTTGGCTGTAGGAACAGTCACATAATGGAATTCTAGTGGCTGCAAGAATAGTCAATTGATAAAACTATATCTATTGCTAAACAGAAAACTAATGGCTAAGCTAGAGGGATGGAATGCTCACCAAGTGGCCCCCCTTGGGTGAGTATCCCTTAAACTAACTCAAATGCATCAAGCTTATAACTTCATTATATTTATTGAAAGCATGATTACAGTAAAGTAGCAACATAACTGTATTACTGAAAAAATAGGAATGTGAGTACAATATCAAATCAATAAACCTTTTGAGAAGGAGCATCCAAGGAAAAAATACTAACTAACTACCTAGCAAGGAGGTCAACTCCAATAGATTAGGAAGATGCCACTTATGGAAAGCATAGAAAGTGTTAAGAAGGTTATGCATGCATGTAATTTGGTCAAGCCAAAATTTTCTTAACGCAGATATAGCATAACAGCTCCTATATTCGCTCAGCAAAAAATTATGATCATTTACAAATAAGTTACAATCTTTGATTTGAAATAGGAATTTCCCTCCATTGACCTTTTGATTATCACCTTTTTGACTTCCTTAGAAAATGACCAGCTAACAAAAACTTCCTCAACTTTGTAGGCTCTTAATTATATCTGCATAACAACATTAGCATGCACAACAATTACATATATATAACTACCTTAAAGTAGCATTCATTAATCCACATGTAAAATTAACATAGATAGTTCACATAGCATGTTAATGTTATTAAAAGTCACAAGGATAAACTTATTCCCAATGTCTATGGTTTTGAGGAAATAACATGGAAAATGTCAACAGCCAAATGCCCAAGTCTATGATAACAATAGAAAATAAACAATAAACCCTATCAAAATTGAGCCATAAATTGGACTCATCACATACCACAACACAATGATTTACATGGGTAAAACCTTTTTGATAGAAAAAAACCCACACTTCAAAATTTTCCCAATATATTATTTAGAAATCACAAAGAAGACAATATACTTGCAAAGCAAGATTCTCATAGGAGTATCACCACTAGAGATCGAGACAACATGAATGTTGTCAAATTCCCAGAATACATCACCGTCTCTCCCACAGCTGTAATACAACACCCTCATAAAATAGAGTTACATTCTAGTGCAAGACAGGCCAACAAAATATCCACCATTAAATATAAAACATAATAATTGATGGTTTAGTTTTAGAATGTATCATTTATCTAATGTATGTTAGCCATTTTAGGATTTTCCTAAAAAAGCTAAAAAAAAATTGTTTACATGCATCCCACTCTCCCCCCTTTGTGTCATTATATATTACACATATCAATGTAGCTAGGAAATATATCTATATATATATATATATATATATATATATCCTATCAACAATAATATTTATATAATTGCAAGATTGACACATAGTTTCCCAACATGAGGCATCACATTCTAACTCAAAAGGTTGGGAAAAGTTCAGAATGGCCAAATCTGGACAAGTTTGTTAAATATCCAAGATATTAAGAGGGGGGGTGAATCAATATCTTAATTTACTGAACAAATACCATCCAATTATTTCAATGCATAATACAGTAAAGATAATCAAGAGCATTGACAGAGCATGAAATCATACAACACATGAACACCAAGATTTTTACATAGAAAACCCAAAATGGGAAAACCATGGTGAATGTTAGCTCACAATATAGTATAACTGGTTATAGAATATTACTAAAGATGGTGGTTCACTGCCAGGACTCACTGTCCAAAAACAAAAGGCTCACTACCTATACAATTACAATGACATAATGAATTATAGCCACAAAATGAACTGATAATATACACCTATTAAGTGTTGATTCAGTTCTAGTGATGCTCAATAAACTGACTTAATGCACTTCATCATCTTCGCACATTTTGCACTCATAGCTTCACAATCACTACTAATTCGTCACACCTCAATCTTCAAACCTGTCCAACATATATACTTGATCCATTCACAAGCATCAATTAGGTCAGCTTAATTATATGCAATCCTTGTTTACCAAAAATACCAACTATCAGCTTTAAGCTTTCATAAAAAATTTCAAAACAAAAATGTGTAGCACACTAAATCATGTCGGCATAGACCTAAGATAGGTTGCAAATATATTCACACAAAAAAATTAATTCATCATATCTCCAACAATTCATGAAGTCGACCAGATATAGGATTAATTGACAAAAGGCAATAACATAGAAATGTTGATTCACCATACGAGCATTGGAGCACGAGAAATCCTAAACAACCATTCTTCAGACATCCACAAGTTGTTTCCAAAAACTACAAAAAATGGTAATCAACTGTTAGGAATTATAGACCAAAACATCAGAGGATGATAACTGCATACCAGATTAGGTACCGGTTCAAAATACTAAGACTTGATCTTGCAATTGCAACTCATATATCATGGTAACATCAATGACAACAAACACTATATAAAATATGTTCTTCATTTTTCAAAAAATATCCCCCTTTTTCATTGATGGCAACATGTGCCAAAATTTCAAAAAAAAAAACTTCCATTTACAACACCAAACACCTATTTACAATACTCTCCCCCTATCACCAGTATTTACTTTCACCGTCACCTTTTCTCTCTGCCTTTGACATCAAGGAAATAGGGCGTCCCCAAAATTGAAATATGAAAACAAAGAAAACAAAGAGACATGTATTAACCAGAGGATGGCGAGCCTTGAACCTCCTTAAGAACACCTTGCCATGTTGATTTACCATTCTCCCAACTTTCCTTTGCAGAAATCAACATCATGTTCAAAGATTCTACCTCTACCAGAGTTTCCTTTGCATCATCCAGAGTACCAGGGGTCTGATTTATCATCTCAAGTTTCTCTACACTTACCAGAGCCTTGGCAACCGATGTGTACTCCATTCTTATAATGTCACTTAACTGATCAAATTTTTTTATAATCTCTTTCTTCTGCTTCTGTAAAACAAAAAAATTATCTTTATGCGTAGAGATGGCATTCCAAGTTGCTTTATCTTTGTCTTTAGATATATTGTAAGTATCAGAGAGAGCAGTCAACTTGGACTCGATGGAGTCCATAACAACCTTAATGTTCTAAGTGGCATCCAACCACTTCAAGCAATTTAGCAAGAACAACATTTTCCTCTAATTCACAAATTTGCATAGCTTTCAGGTTATTTTCAACATTTGTGTGTGCTAGAGCACACTTATAATGCAATGTCAATAACCTTTTCTCTATTATCTTCTCCTCAACCTCTTGTTTTTACTTTTCACCAAGCCCGGAGGCATACTCCTTAAAGGAATCCAATAACAATCTCAAATTTTCAACCGAAGTGAGAAATGTATTTATAGAAGTACTAGGTGTGGCCTCCTGTAATTCCTTCAGAGCATCTTCAATGAGTTATATTCCTTTCCGATGAGTTTCAAGAATCCCCTTCCTTCTAGATGCCTACAATACATCCCCTAATACCACTTTATGAACCAGAGACATCTTCTCCACATCTACATACCCTTCAATCATAGGAAGTTGTAGACACTCCTAAGGAATTATTGGTTGGAACCTGATTTGCTTGGATAGCAAACCTTGCAATACATTATTACTGGAGGAAGATTCTCTAGAAGACTTAAGAGATTTTACAAGCTACTTTTGACTTTCTTCAATTTTCTTGGCAGATTCCTCATTTTTATTGTCTTCCTCTCCTTTTTCTTTTTATTCTTCCTTCTCTTCTTCCACTTTCTCTTCTTCTTCGTCTTTCTTTTCTTCCTTTTCATTCTCATCTTTATCTTTGTCCCTATTGTCTTCTTCACCATTTCCTTCATTTCCATTTTTATTTTGTTCTTCTTTTGGATTATCTTTTTCTCCTTCTTCACTTTCTTTTCCTTTTTCAGTATTATCTTTTTCATCCTTAATATGCTTTGGAGGAGCATCATCATGTTTCTCTATTTTTGCTTCTCCCTCAGTCTGGTTCTTCATCTCCAAAGAATCATTTTCAACACCTATATCTAGAGGTATATCCGCAGCAATTATTTATGAAGGAATCCTTGTATTTCCTATATCAGAAGGAATATTTTTTTTTAGCCTCTTCTATAGACACTTCTTCTCTTGTCTTAGGTTTGGAACTGAAAGGTTGTGAACCAAGCATACCATACTTTTCAGCTAGGTCCTTTATTACCTTTGCAGTTTCCTTCCTTATCTTCTTTATCTGCTTCTTATCCCTAGTCATTAGAATATTAACCCTTTTCTTCATCTAGAACATGTATGCACATATCTTTTTCAAAGTTTCTAGATCATCTAAGGTTAGAGAAGACCCAATTTTATCAAATGCATCATTCCTGATTTTCTCTTCAAATTCAACATCCTTTGATCTTCTTTTCATTAGAGGTACCCACATATTCTCAAGCACGTCTTTCTTCACATCATCCCACTTAACTTCAAAGATGAAAACATATTGAATGATAGCTAAAATTAATATTTTCTTATCCTCTTTTCCAACATGATCATAAAATTTTGTTGTAGGCTTCAGCATATTCACAAAATCTAACAAAGAATTGAGAGTTGCCTCTAATTTGAAATAGGGGCCAAGACTTACCAGAATGTCCTTTTGTTCTCCTTGGTCCAGAGAGGCTTCTTCATACATATATGATTCCTTTGGTTTTGATTTGGTGTGCACATGAATACCAAAAATTTTCTCTTCGTCTTCCTTGGAGGATGATACAATATGCACTCTCTTAGAACTAACACCTTCACTAGAGGACACATTTCCTCTTTTCTTCCTTACCATTTTTGCTGCAGTATCCTCCTCTTCTTCATCTTGATCATCTATGACACTAAGACTAAGGTTCTTCTCCCTTGTAGCCTTTGATTTCTTTCCTCTCTTTCTAGGAACCACTAGAGGAGTTTCTTTCCTCTTCCTAGATCTAGTAGTAGGTCTGGAAGGAGCTAGGCCTTTGCCTTTGTCAGCAACACTGGGTTCTGCACTTGCTGCAAGAGCTGCGAAGGATTTAGAAGGAGAAGTCCTACAACATCTCCTTGGTCTTGATGATTCTTCCTCCATTTTCTCACTCTTAGCTCTACTTAGCACAATTTCCTCATCAATAAAACCTACTTATTTAAGCTTCTTTTCAACATTCTTCCTTATTATAGGCTTCTTGAACTCCATGTGAACCTCCATAGTATTTTCAACATAGGTCCCAATTCTAGGATCATTGGCATCTTTCAAACTTTTTAGCAATATCTACACATAGCCTTTGGCTTCATTCTCCATGATCTCATAGCCAAGCGGTTGAATCCATAGGGTTTGGGGCTCAACAGCTTCAATCATACATTCATCAAAAGTAAGATGAAAAATTATATCATTTATGTACTTCTCAACAATTTTCCTTTGAATTCTTTCTCTCTTATTCATATTAGTTTTGAACACAACAAATAATTTTGTTAGAGCATTATCTCTGCTCTTCAAATCACCCATATTAAGTAAGTAATCAAAAATGTGATGCGCCACTAGTCTGGATGAATCCCAAAACACATCATCCTTTCTAGGAAGTCTCTTCATGAAATAGAACAAACATACAATCAATGAATCCAATTTAAAAGCATACTTTTTTTCCTTCGTTATTCTCAAATTCTCAAGCAGCTGCAATTAGAGAAGTTTGCACAGGTCATAATCTGCACCATTGAACACCATGTCAAAACTAGTATAAATAGTTGTGGTTGAAACATAGTTCTCTCTATTGGTGAAGTAAATTTTGTGACCAATCATCATAGCGGAATACTTCACAACTAGATTAGTGATGGACTTTGTTGTAAGAGCTCTCTTATCATATTCGACACTAGTGAGATCCATTACAACCTCATTCTTCACCGCTTTCAACACAAGTAGTGATCTGGTGTCACAAAGTCTAGTAACAACCCTAATTGCTTCCTTAGTAATAAGATGGGTTGGAAGGTCCACAAAAATTTATCATGTATTCTATTGAGTACTGGCTTCACATATCTATCATCAACTATGGAACTGAAATTAGGAAAGTAGTTCCACTTGTCCAATTTCTTTGCGACAACATTTGAGTATTCAGGTTTCACCAAGAAATTGTTTCTAGTGAGCTCATTCTACCAAATATCTGTCAATTTTTCATGATTGAATTCTTTTGTTTTTACTCGAATGTACATTCTTGTATCCTCTATTGGCATAACCCCATGAGGGATTGATGAGAAGGCACCCATAGGGTCATCTTAGTAAACCTTCATACAATACTTCCTATATGAAGGTTTAGGTTTTTCTGAAGCATTTACAACTACAGGGGTTGCCATTTTTCTCAATTTATGGCTCAGATAACTTCAAAAATATGATACTCACAAACCCACAACAACATAGATAAGTAAAATACCTTTTTCTTTAGGAAGAACCAGGGTTAGGGTTTTCATAGTTCAGACTCCAAATTTCCTCAGGAATGCTCCAAAATTCTCTTGATTTATTCAAATGCACAAGTGGTTAAAATTCCTT
This sequence comes from Sequoia sempervirens, assembly GCA_007258455.2. Classification (NCBI taxonomy): domain Eukaryota; kingdom Viridiplantae; phylum Streptophyta; class Pinopsida; order Cupressales; family Cupressaceae; genus Sequoia; species Sequoia sempervirens. The sequence continues at coordinate 366,285,056 of VDFB02000003.1, read as the reverse complement.
ACTTAATCACTTTATAAAACAATGATCTACCCTAGTTTGCATTAAATGCGGTAGGATACAAAAAGCTTCTAAAAACATTCACCACAACACATAAAACCCTAATTCACTCTGCAAAACAACATGCTTGCATATTTTCTTCCAATTTCTTTTTCAAATCCTCTGCCTCATCATTCCTTACAACATATCCTCATGTCAAAGTGTGACACACCAAACATCCAGGGGGTTCGTACAATTTTAAAAAAAAGCTCCCCCTCAAACCATGCAAGGTCTAGTTCTCAAAGTAATTGTTTGTACTAGATGAGGGCACAAACACATGTTTCAGGCTCTTCTTTCTTTCTCCAAATTTTGTTCATTTCTTGTTTTGCCTCTTATTTATTAATTTTCTTCACCGATTCATTCTACTTTATTGATCAGTCTTCTTTCCCTTTTTACTCTATCAAACTCTTGAGATATGTCCCTTTTTTTGCAATTATAGTAGACAACATTTTTTTGATTAGTTTGACTTCCACTGACCCTTTTCTTGCACTAATTAGCTTTATGTCCATACTTGTTGCAAGTATGTCATTAGTCATTAAAATATTGATTTACTCTTCCTCCACTGAACTGATTCATCATTCGGGTTCTACATTCACTAGCTTTATGTCCAATTTTCATGCATGAAAAACATTGTCTAGAGAAGGAACCAAAAAACTAATTCATCCTATTTCTACATTCAATTGCCCTATGACAATATTTATTACAGGAAAAGAAAATACCATTGAAAGATGGATACCTTTGTGAATTTGGTTGTTTGATAGGATATTTTCTAGTAGAGTTCGCCTTATCTTGAGAATTGCATTCTTGGAACTTTCAAGATTTCCTAGCTAGGCCTCTGCATCAAGTCTAGACAGACTACTTTCAAATTCACCACTTCTTGTCCAAGCTTATTGCATTCATCATACTTGCTTTGCACCATTTTATTCATACATTATTCTATTCTTTTCTTTTTCCACTCAAACTTCATTTTTGCTTCAACTGCTCAGTTACTTCGCTTTCTTTGAACTAATTCAATTGCTCTTTTCTTGGACACATTCATTTGCTTCCTCAAGATTTTTTTTCAATTCTCTATTTTCACTTTCATCTTTTCAAGATCTTCAAGTGCAGTCTAGAGATCTTCTTTATCATTCATTTGTTCCATCTTCAGGATATTCCTCAAGCTATTAGGCTTCTCCAAAGGAACCAAGATCTAATACCAATTGTTAAATATCTAAGATACTAAGAGGGGGGGTGAATTAGTATCTTCTTTAATTTAGTAAACAAATACCATCCAATTAATTCAATGCATAAAACAATAAAGATAATCAAGATCATTAATAGAGCATGAAATCATACAATACATGAACACTAGGATTTTTATGTGGAAAACCCAAAATGGGAAAAACCATGGTGAGTGTTAGCTCACAATATAGTATAACTGGTTATAGAATATTACTAAAGATGGTGGCTCACTATCAGGACTCATTGTGTAGAAACAAAAGGCTCACTGCCTACAAAACTACAATGACATAATGGCTTACAACCACAAAATGAACTGATAATATACACCTATTAAGTACTAATTCAATTCTGGTGATGCTCAATAAACTGACTTAATGCACTTCATCATCTTCATGCTTTTCACACTCATAGCTTTGCAATCACTACTAATTCTTTGCACCTCAATCTTCAAACCTGTCCAAAATATATACTTGATCCATTTGCAAGCATCAATTAGGTCAACCTAATTAGATGCAATCCTTGTTTACCAAAAATACCAACTTTCGGCTTCAAGATTTCATATAATTTTTCAAAAGAAAAACATGTATAACACCACATCATGTTGGCATAGACCTAAGATAGGTTGCATATATATCCACACAACAAAATTAATTCACCATAGCTCCAACAATTCATGAAGTTGGCTAGATATAGGCTTAATTGACAAAAGAAAACAACAAAGCAATGTTGATTCACCATACGAGCATTGGAGCACGAGAAATCCTGAACAACCATTCTTCAGACATCCAAAAGATGTTTCCAAAAACCACAAACAATGGTAATCAACTATTAGGAACTATGAACCAAAACATCAGAGGATGATAACTGCATACCGGATCAAGTATCAGTTCAGAATACTAGGACTTGATCTTGCAATTGCAACTCAAATATCATGGTGACATCAATGACAACAAAAACTATATAAAATATGTTCTTCATTTTTCCAACAAATTTCTCATAATTTGCTTGAACTGATCAAAATATTGTTGTGATGCATTTGACCAATTGAAAGCTCCTTGTCAAATCTGCAAGAGGTGTTGCTTTTTATGAGAATCCCTTAACAAATCTCCTGTAAAACCCACAAACCAAAAAATCCCTTAAGTTGAGAGAGATTTGTAGGTGGAGGCCAATCAACAGTTGCTTTGATTTTTTCAAGATCAGCCTTGACACCATTGGCACTAATTATATGACCCAAATAAAGGAGCTTGATCATCCAAAATTCACATTTACTCTCCTTAGCATAAAGTGAATTCTTCTCCAAAATGCTCAACACTTCCTCTAAATGCCTCATGTGCTCATCCCAAGATTTTCTGTATATTAAGATGTCATCAAAAAATATAAGGACATACTTCTTAAGTTGATTATGAAACACCTTGTTCATACATGACTGAGATATAGTTGGAGCATTGGTTAAGAAAAAAGGCATCACCAAAAACTCAAAATATCCCTAATGGAATCCAAATGTTGTCTTCTTTGCATCCTCTTCTCTCACTTGTATTTGATGGTATCCTAATCTCAAATCAATTTTAGAAAAATAATGAGCCCCATACAGTTCATCAATCGACTCATCTATATGAGGGATTGGATACCTGTTCTTTATAGTTTTCTTATTCAATGCCCTATAATCAATACACATACACATTGTACCATCTTTTTTCTTGGCTAGCACCACCGAAGAGGCGAAAAGACTCTTACTAGGTCTAATATGCCTCATCTCAATCGACTCCTTAATTACCTTTTCTATCTCATCCTTATGGAACTTAGGATGTCTATAAGGTGTAATGATTACTGGTTTTATCCCCTCCTCAAGCTCTATCATATGCTTCATCCCTCTATCAGGTGGTATCCTTGGAGGTATGCTCCCAAAAATTGTTTTATGCTTAGTCATCAAAAGCTCAACATCATGGTGATATATCCTCTTAGGCTACCCTATATCTATATCTGTAGGCATAATAATACATTTTGCTGCCCACTCCACCTGATCTTGTCTAATAAGCCTCTCCATCCTCTTGAATGGGACTGTATGTGGTCCACCATTAGTCATTCCCCTAAGAGTAATCTTTTTACCATCTGAATTAAATTTCATCTCCATAGTTTTCAAATTCATAGTGAACTCACCAATAGAGCGTAGCCACTGTATATCAAGAACCATGTCAATATCCCCTATGCTTACCACATAAAAATCATCTCTTAGCTGATACTCTCCCAACTAAATTCTCAAATCATATATTTTCCTGGTACAAGAGTAAATCCATTTGCTACCATAACCTTGGATCCCTCACAATCTTTAGTTTTATACCTCTTCTAGCAACTAATCCTTCATCAATAAAATTATTTGCAGCCCCCGTATCAATAAGAGTCACTATACACTGCCCAAATAACACTCCTCTAACTCTAAAAGAACCAATTTTTTGCAAGCTAGATAGTTGGGCTATCACACCTTTTTTACCTTGCTCTTTTTTGGATTCATTAGAAGAGCTTTCATTGTCACTCTCTTTTGAACCAACTTCTTGATCTAAATTTTTTTAACCTGATTCATCAGTTGTATATTATTCTAATTATTTTTCTTTTTCCTTAGTAGCACGCTTATGTGCTTTTTCCCATCACTCATCACAATAATAACACAAGCCCTTCTCTCTATGATCATTGAGTTTCTCATCATCCAATCTTGGAGGAATGTTTTTTGACCATTTTGGATTCTTCTGAAAATGTTTTTTTATCTTTATCTTTCCTAGACATAAACCCCTTGGATTGAATTTTTCTCTTTGAAGTAGATGACTCCATATCCCTTGTATTTTTAATTGCATCCTTTAGTGTGGGTAGGTTAAGTGCCTTTATCCAACCCCTTAACGAAATTGCTAAACCATCCATGAACAATACAATCAACATCCTCTCTAAAATATCAGTCACAAGCACTGAAAGTCTCTAAAATTTTGCTATATAAGTGTCCACAAACCCCCACTGCCTAAGCTAAGCTAGCTCCTTAAAATGGAGTTTTGGATCTTTCTTATTGAACATGTCAATCAACCTCTCCATGAACACTACATAAGAATCAATTTGATCATGGCCCAATATTACCATTCCATGGTGCCACCACTCATGTGCATACCCATCTAAATGTAACACAGAATATTTGATGGCTTCATCTTTAAGCATTGGATTAAGCTGAAAGTATGTGTCAAGCTTTTGCATCCACGCTCTTACTCTAGTTTTTCTGGAACCATCGAAATAGGGAATGGATAGCTTTCCAACTTTCTTTTTCAAATCATGATTAGGGGATCTCCCACCTCTATGTGGTTTATGTCTCGTCCTAATATCCACATACTCATGAAAATACATTATAGCTTGGAATTCTAAATCTAAATTTCTCCAATATTCTAAGATTTGATCTTGGAGCTCCAATTGTCTAGGTTCCACTTCAACCTGAGGGTTATTTTTGGGTGGAAATTGAGGCATCAAAGGTCTAGTTTTTGTTGTCTTGGTCACATTATACTATTGATTAATAGTTCTATTATTGATTGACCCATCTTCATTTCTTTCATTCCTTCCATTAGCATTGTTCCCAGCATTGTTCCCATTGTTATTATTATTATTTCCTCTCAAATTTTGAGTCATTAAGGCTTCCCATTTATGTCAGGTTCTGTTGTAATTCACATTGTCCCCTTACCAAATCATTGAACATGTCACGAGTAATTGGTTCTTCATGGCCCCTATTTTCTCTATTATCCATGTCCCTATCATCCATTGTCCTATTTGAATCAACCTCAATATTATGCTCACTTCTTGTTGTTGCAATTGATAGAGTGTCATGTTCTGGATAAGATTGAGCCTATTGAGCTTGTCTTCTCTTTTCTCTTGCAATGTATCTCCTATATCTGTCATTCATGAACCCTACAAGCTACATAAAGTTTTTTGGGCTTTGATACCAATGAAATGTGCTACCCCAAATAACAAATTTAATCTTTTATCTTACAAGTCATGCAATAGATGAGTTCATAATAGTGTACTTCATTTTTTGTGTTTTTTAATTTGTATGGTATTTTGAACAAAATGACATATGACACAATAATCCACTATAACTAGCAAGAAATTTAATTTGACAAATAATACTTCATATATGTTCCCAAATTGAACAACAAATGCAATACAAAAAATAAGGTAATGCTTTGACCTTATTTTGTTGAAACACAATTAGACATCATATGAATGGTCATTCAAGAGTAGATTACACTTTCTGAGTAGCAGTCCTTAAGCAAAATCATAACCCGAGGATAAGTAATTCAAGCTTTTGATCAAAAAGCACACTCCAATTTTCTATCTCATAGCACCTGGGGTCACCTCACTTCTAACATCACTTCCTTGTGCTAGAACATATTAAACAAACAAGATGAATGACTCAAAACAATATGATAGATCAACACGTATTTCATAGAATATAAAGCTATTATTTATCAAGTACCATATGTATATATCTTCTCTGCTTCATCTAGTAAGTCTCGTCTTCTCACAAGACTATATGATGATTGACTGCACCAACAAAACTTATAGACTTCAAAAAAATCACATCTGTTAGCCTCAAGAACCATGGGAATGCACTTCAAGTTGATTTGCGCACTTGTGATAGATACGTGAATTATTACTCCTGTAAGGCCTAGATTAAGATCACAACTCTTGTAAATGCAAGTGAGTCTCATGACGAAGATGAAATACCGACATATATTTTTTGAACACCACTATTACATTCATATTTCATCACACCTCTAGCCATAGGCTTATTTATTATCCCCATTAATGTTACCACTTCTCCATACCTCCCATTTTTTTCCTTCGACGATTGCAAATTGATGATCTTCCATTTTAAAAAAAAGCTTCTTGAATAAAGTCTGATATCTCTTATTCTTTCTTTCAATAGCTATAAGTAACATTACACCAATAGCAAACTTCTGATCACAAGAAACTCTAGCTCTTAAACTGATTATATTTCCTTAACCTTTCTCACGATAACCTTTGAATTGAATGTTTTAGACGACTCAATCCAAACTAACACTGATATCCAAATTCTGCTAAATCATTCAATGAACCTCATTACTTGGGGTACATCTTCCAACACCAAAGGTAACAAAATATCCACAAATAGTCTCAATTTTTGTAGAGTCGCAAAAGCTTTGTCCAACCAAAAAATTGAATCAAATCTGCATAAACTCCATCAATCCTCCAGTTCTCACTTTTCCTCCATCTTGAATGTAACTGACGTTACATTTCTTGAAGAATTTTATTGAAGGCTTAATTAAAAGATCTCATTTATGTGCACCTAAGGGACTCTTTTTTTCAAAATTTAAACCATTAACACCTTTTATCCAATAGGCAATAAATAAATTAATTCAAGTTATTAAATCACAAACAAAAGGGTCGAGCATTAATATACTCCTCTAAAAAATATGCTAAAGGGGGGACATTATAGATTCCTAATAGAAAAAATTTCATTAAAATTTAGGAAACAATGAAGCATAAGAAGGATGTCTTTTTTTAGGAAGAAGTGGCTATGTCACTATAGGATTTCATTAGAATGAAAATGTTTAGTTATAGCAAAGAGGCTCTAACAGAGCTTATAGCCATGCTTTTCTCTGAAAGTGGAAGAATCATCAACCTACACCCATATACAAAACATGCAAGAGATTTGGAATACACAAGATGCAAGAGTAGATAGAAGAGAAGCAAAACATCCTATAAAATAAAGATATAGGCTACTCGACATATACAAAATAAGAATCAACCAAACGAAAAAATGGAAGCAAATAACCACTCGAGACAACCCCCATAAAGAAAATTCTAATAAACCTCACTCTCATTAGAAGAGGCAAAATCAGCTGGTGGAGCAAAGTAGGGCGCGTACATAGGATCCCCAAGGGAATGTTTGAATAGGAGGCTCACCACCTTGAAGAGATTCTTGAGTTTCCTCGCAAAAATAGCACCCCAAAGACGATCCCATCGAATGGAGACGAGTGTGGAACATATCAAACTTTAGGACTAGAATATCCATCACCATATCCATCATCAAAACCCTCAGGGCCATAGAAGAAAGTAAGGAATTTTTGTAGATGTTGCCAGCCACCAAATTCAACCCACAACACCGGCTTTAGGAGAAACATCAGATAGACATGAGGTAGAAGGAAGCTACCCACAATGAGTTTCACCACTTCATTGCACCATAACATGGCCATGAGGTTGGACACAAAACACGAATTCAACTCATGAGGAAGAGACTGTAGATTCATCTTGAGCCAATCTTTATTCAACACACACACAATTGTGTCTTCAACCTGGGGAGAATGAATGACAAAGGTTGTGTGAACCAACTCACAGACACATTTGTGTGTAACCCTGGTTTAGGTGCACCTTTTGAAAGAGCATGCCTCCATGAGGAAAATTTTGGATTTTTAGCTGGGTAAGGTATTTTCATGATGTAATAAGGCTTAACAAGCCATTTTGAGGTTGTAATAGTCTTAGTTAGGCATGAAATTGCAAAACTACAAATATTGACAAAAGTTGTCAAGAAATGTTGTAAAAAATGCAAAAAAGATGTAAAGGCATGGAATGCCAAGGTTCAAGGTAGTTAAGGAGGTTTTTTAGGCATTGTAGGGAGTTGAAAAGTTTATGAAAGAGTTTAAAAGTGATTTGAACTCACTGTAAGGGGTTGTTGAAAGGTTTTGTAGAAGAGAAATCAATAAAAGTTTAGAGGTTTCTGTTATTTCCTATGTTTTTCATCATTATTTTCCTGTGTATAGCTCTGTATAGTAGGGTTTCACCTTGGAATTCTTTAAATTTGATAAAATACTATGTTAGCAGTGTTTTATATTACTTCTTGAGAGGTTTCATTGGGTTATGAGCTATTTTGAGGTGGTTTACTAAAAATAAGTTTGTAACAGGAGGTATAAGGTTTGAAGGCTACAATGAGATGAAAAGGCCATTCCTCCTCCTATAGTGATTATATCTCATAGGAATGAGTCTATGTAGTTTAGAAGTAGGTTTAGGAATAGTGTTAAGTCTGGGAAAAGAGTTTTTCCATGTTGCCCTGTTGTAAACACAGTTTTGGTGCCTTTTAAATAAGGCTAGAGAGTGATTCCAAGAAATTGTTGAAAGACTTGTTGGAACCTATTGAAACTTGAGTGAGCAGGTGAATTTGAAGGTGTTTAGAAAATATGAGCGGTTGTAAGTGGTTAAAGGAGTGAAAAAGTGAGAAACCCTAGGTGAAAGAGGGTGGAAACTAGTGAAAAAGAGGGATTTTGTGAAGTGTAGGTAGATCCTTGGGGAAGAATACATGAAGGATAGAATGAGCATGTACAAGACAAAATAAGCTTGATTGAAGTGGTTTCAAGTTGGAGAGTGTTCAGGGTATATGTTTTTCAATAAGCCCTAGTTGAAAGAGGAAAAAGTGAGGGTTTTTTGTTTAAAGGCCTTAATAGGCGAGTGGAGACCTAAAAGTGGAATATTTTGAGGGTTTGTAGGCTATCCTTTGACTTTTTGGAGGCTCCAAGTTTTGGATGAGAGTTTTGAGGTGAGTTTCTTTGAAAAATAGGCCTAATTCAGTGGTAAAAGCCTGATTTGGGATAGTTGCTCCAAAAGAGTTCTAAGTGAGTATTGGATATGTGAAGGTAGGCCAAAATGGGTGTTTTATTTGGTGATTTTTTTATAAGGCTTTTTTGGAAAGTTGTGAGTTAAGTGAAGAAAAGTTGTATTGTTGACCTACTAGCAAGACCTAGTGAGAAGTTGAAAAAATAAGCAAAGAGTTGAATCATGACTAAAGAGTGGGTTGAATCCTCTTTAAATGGTGATGAAAAGTTATTTCCCTATCCTACATTGCATCAATTGGTATCAAAGCACATCTTGAAGATTCTTGAAGGAGATTAGTAGAAAGTTGCAATTGGAAGTTGAAGAGACAAGTCAATATGGCAATGGAAATCAGAGGAGTAGCACAAAGGAATAAAATTTTCAAGACCACCTGCAAGTGTCAAGGTAAGGTATGTATTGTGATGGTTGATTCAGGTACTTTAGATAATTTGGTCTCTCAAGAAATGGTTGAAAAATTGCACTTAGAGAAGATATCCCATGAGTCAACTTATTCAGTTTCTTGGGTGAATGGTGAGCATGCTTTGATGGTTAAAGAAAAAGATTGGGTTGAGTTTCACATAGGTGCATATAGAGACAAAATCTTGTGTGATATTGTGCCTATGAGTGTGTTCCATCTCTTGTTTGGAATGCTATGGGTGTATGATAGATTTGCTTTATATGATGGAAGAAATAATAGTTATGAGTTCAAGAAAGATGGTGTTACTTTCACTTTGATTCCTTTGATGGAAAAAGATCAGGAAAAATGTAGGACAAGAAGAATTATGATGCAGGGAAGTAGAGTGTCTATGAGACATGAGAAGAACAAAAATGGTGAAGAGGCAGCCATTAACAAGAAGGAAAGAGTTGAAGTAGAAATAAGTGGTAAAGATGTAGGGTTGCAAAGTGAAGAGGTTAAGAAGATGGTGGTAAAATCTAAACAGAAAAAGATCAAGTGAGAAGACAAGGAAAGATAGCAAGACGGGAACAAAGAAAAGATGAAGATTGGTCAAGAAGAATCCAAAAGAGTGATAGGACATTCAAGTACTGTTTGGACAACATAGAGCAGGTCTAACATGATAGAGTTGGATATAGAGCAATGGGTGATGAAGAATTTTGGGATAGAGACCCTGACAAAAGGAAGAGAAGACAAGTATTCAAAAGGCTGGTCTAGTAAAAGGAAAGAAGATATTGGTAAAGACACCATGGAGAAAGGAAGTTTTCCATAGATGGGACAAGCACTCAAATTGTAGCAGCAAGAGGATGACAAAAAGAATGGAAAGTAGCAGGAGTTTGACAGTAAGAGTGTTGAAATATCTAGTGGCAAGGAGGTCTTGGGAGTAAAGAGAATGCATGTGAAAATAAGAGATCAAAGAAAAGAGAGTAGAAGGATTGAAGAAATCCATGTAAGGCTTGTAAAGAATGAAGGAATCAAAGTAGGTACATTGATGTGTCCTTTGGAGAAGGAAAGGAACAAGGAGTAGTCAAGTGTTGCTGAAATAGAGGCATTTAGATCAAAAGACATAAAGATCAAGAAGGCAGAGAGTATGAAGCAGGTTATGAAGATAAGAGTTGTAGATATCCAACACAAAGGGCTAGGAAAAAAGATATGATAGTGGAAAGTGGAGACAAGCTCAAGAAGAGCATGGTAAGAGTGGAGAGTTGTCCATTTGAAGGACAAGAAGATAATGGATCTAAAAGTACAAAGAAGAAAGAATTTAGTCAAGGAAAAGAGGTTTGAAAACAAATTGAGCCACTAAAAGTGGAAAAATCATGAGAAAGAAGTTGTAGAGAATCATATTAAAGGTATGATATTGAGAGAAGATGATGATGGATAGTTGAAGAATGTTCCTAAACAAGATAGGATAGAGGAAAGACAGGAAGAATGTCAAGACAAGATGTTAGAAAGGTCAATATGCCAAGAGAAATGGCAAGAGATAGTGAAAGAATTTGAGAAAGAGTTTGTAGAGAGTGTGGTCACCATGAAAGGTGAAGATGGAAAGGCAAAGAGTTTTCCAAGAGTCCCAATGATGGAAGGGGTTGATGATGATGATTTGGTAGAGGTTAGCCAAGTGAAGGCTAGAGAAAAAGTGATGGTGATATCTCTAGATGAGATGGAGAAAAGAACACATGATGTGTTTAGGATAGTGGATTGTCCTAGATTGCTGAAATTTTTGATATGGCAGTTGTATGCTATTGTGATGGTGGTTCTGAGCGTAGAGAACTTGAGGATGAAAGTGAGAAGAAGAGTTGAGAGGAAAAAGGTAAAGAGATTCTTGTATTACTTCCTTGTTTTGATGATCCTGATGATGAGAATCAAGCCATGGGTAAAAATGAAAGAGGATAGAAAAAAAATGAGTTATTTTGTAGAGAGGGAAGCTAAGGAACAAAGCAAATGTAGATGGAAGAAGCTGGTGAGGGAAAATTAGAGTATGGAGATGTTCCAAGATGATAGAGAAAAAAGAGAAGAGTTGTTGAGTAGAGACAAGTACAAACCCAAAGACAAGATGAAGGAATTGTGGGAACAAATTGGAGCATCAAAGAATGAAGACCATGAAGATGTTGTTGATTCAAGGCATAAAGGCTTCCAAGAGACTTGGAAGGAAATTTGTGGCCAGGTGAATGGTGCAGGTGCACCATTTGAAAGAGCATTCCTCCATGAGGAAAACTTTGTATTTTTAGTTGGTTAAGGTATTTTCATAATGTAATAAGGCTTAACAAGCCATTTTGAGTTTGTAATAGTCTTAGTTAGGCATGAAATTGCAAATTTGCAAATATTGACAAAAGTTGTCAAGAAATGTTGTAAAAAATACAAAAAAGATGTAAAGGCATGGAATGCCAAGGATCAAGGTAGTTAAGGAGGTTGTTTAGGCATTGTAGGGAGTTTAAAAGTTTATGAAAGCATTTAAAAGTGATGTGAACTCATTGTAAGGGGTTTTTGAAAGGTTTTGTGGAAAAGAAATCAATAAAAGTTTAGAGGTTTCTATTATTTCCTATGTTTTTTATCATTATCTACTTGTGTATAGCTCCGTACAGCAGGGTTTCACCTTGGGATGCTTTAAATCTGATAAAATATTGTGTTAGCAATGTTTTGGATTACTTCTTGAGAGGTTTCATTGGGTTATGAGCTATTTTGAGGTGGTTTACTAAAACCAGGTCTATAACAGGGGGTATAAGATTTGAAGGCTACAATGAGATGAAAAGGCCATTCCTCCTTTTGTAGTGACTGTATCTCAGAGGAATGAGCCTGTGTATATTAGAAGTAGGTTTATGAATAGTGTTAAGTCTGAGAAAAGAGTTTTTATGAGTTTTTCCATGTTGCCCTATTGTAAACATAGTTTTGGTTCCTTTTAAATAAGGCTAGAGAGAGTGATTTCAAGAAATTGTTGAAGGAATTGTTGGAACCTATTGAAACTTGAGTGAGCAGGTGAATTTGAATGTTTTTAGAATATTTGATAGGTTTTAAGTGGTTAAATGAGTGAAAAAGTGAGAAACCCTAGGTGAAAGAGGGTGGAAACTAGTGAAAAAGAGGGATTTTGTGAAGGAAGTGTAGGTAGATCCTTGGATAAGCATAAGTGGGGGATAGAATGAATATTTATAGGAAAAAATAAGCCTAATTTAAGTGGTTTGAAGTTGGAGATTGTTTAGGGTATATGTTTTTCAATAAGCCCTAGTTGAAAGAGGAAAAAGTGAGGGTTTTGTGTTTAAAAGCATTAATAGGTGAGTGGAGACTTGAAAGTGGAATATTTTGAGGTTTTGTAGGTTTTCCTTTGACTTTTTGGAGGTTCCAAGTGTTGGATGAGAGTTTTGAGGTGAGTTGCTTTGAAAAAGAGGCCTAATTGAGGCCTAATCCTGAGTTAAAGCTTGATTTGGGATAGTTGCTCCAAAAGAGTTATAAGTGAGTATTGGATATGTGAAGGTAGGCTAAAATGGGTGTTTGATTTAGTGATTTATTGATAAGGTTGTTTTGGAAAGTTGTTAGTTAAGTGAAAAAAAATTGTCTTGTTGACCTAATAGGGAGACCTAGTGAGAAGTTGAAAAAATAAGCAAAGAGTTGAATCGTGTGTGAAGATTGGGTTGAATCCTCTTTGAATGGTGTTGATAAGTTATTTCCCTGCCTTGCATTGCATCAAACCATTACTTCTACATGGTAGGGTTGGATATAAACCCTGAAGAAACTATCCATGGTAGCCAAATGAAAATTCCAAGAAAACCAAATTGAGTGATGCAAAAAAACCAAGTTGTGCAAAATTTAAAGCCTAAAAATGCCCCACCTTTATGCAGGTGAGAGTAATCAAGGATAAAACTTGTGTGAAATAATCCCACACACATGCAAGACCAACATTGTTACCAGTCTTGTAATGAACTATGCCAGTACTTGAGGTATTTCAATAAATTTTAGCAAATGTGTCGTGGAGAAGAGGTACCAGCAACCAGGAAGTTGTCATTGAAAAGACCCTGAAATCAGAACAACAAGTGCAACAACACCGCCAAAAGGATGCCATAAATGAGCTAATATTTCTAGAGATCCCACCATTCATGCAAAGAGCTAGACCAAACAAAGAATAAATGTGCCAGATGTATTCTCACACAGATCCAAGCAAGCTAGTGGCATCATGAAGACCATCATCCAAGACCAATCAAGGATAGAAAGTGGCAACCCTAGAAGGCCTAGTTAGCATGGTCACAATGCATTTTAACAGGTTGATGGGGTAGAGAAGTTGTACAAGTTTCCAATTGAAGCCATATATAGTGATAAATGAAGGGGGCGTCATGGGGACCAACCAAGAAGTAAAGCCGACTTGAAACAAAATTGTAAGAACTGTCAAAATCCAAGATGTCATGGAGACTACCAAATCAAAGACCAGGAGTAATGAAGCCACTAACCCAAGGACATCATGGAGACTACCCAAGAAGTAAAGTTGGCTTCAAATAGAATTGTAAGCAATATCAAACTCCAAGGCATCATGGAGACTGCCAAATTAGGCCAACGAAGACGTCATGGAGACCATCTAAAAAAAAAAGGAACCATACCCAAAGATGTCATACAAACCATCTTTCCATCAACTTTGTAATGATTTATGAGACGTCAAGGAGACCATCTGAGAGGAAGCAATAGAGAGCAAAGGCCTCAAGGGGACAACCTGGAGGCCATACAAAAAATCTTGTAAAAACAAGCCACTCTACCACAAGAAGAGTGATAGTCAATGATGGAATCACCTAAACAACAAAGATGGCTACCACAAAAACAAGAGTAATCCATAAGATGGATAAACTCAACATGAGAAAGAACAATAAATGGGAGGGAGTTATTAATGGCCAAGTTCACCAATTTATCTACTTCCAAATTTTCCTCTTTGTAGCAATGTTGGATCTGAAATGATGTGAAATTATGCAAAATGGAAAGGGCATATTGCAGTAGGTAGTTCAAGTGCCAAGATTTAGAGGTTTTTTTGGAGAGGTCTCCAATAACAATCTAGGAATCCCCCTCTATGATCAACTTTGAAATGTTGTTTTAAGAAAAAAATTGAAGTCCTAGAATTAGGAGCACTAAATTCAACCACATTGTTGGAACCTCTGCACAATAGTTTACATGCTAGTTTGATCACCTTGCCTTTGTGGTTTCTCAAAATCAAACCTACCCCTAATACACTAGGGTTACCTCGATAGGCCCCATCAAAGTTCAATTTTACCCAACCTTCAGGAGGAGGAGACCACTTGAGTTGATTCCTGTCAAATTTCCTTTTATCCACTTGAATTGAGCCATGAGTTGGAGGGGTTTTCAAGGCCTCTCTAGACCTTAAGCAACCAAGCATCCCAAGAATAGAATGAGCTCCCACCGTGAGAACTTCAAAGCACATGAGATCTCACAACTTTAGAAATGGATGCTTCAATATTTTGAAGAACTTGAGCAACCCCTAAAGATTCTATTGTTGCATTCAAGCTGAATATTCCATATTAGTATTGAGGGGACAATATCCCAAATGCAAGAAAAATAGGAATTCTTGAAGAGGGATGGCCAAGCCTAAAATTGTTGTAGAAGTAACCCTTGAAGAGGGTTGCACCAACCCAATTTGTCCATGAACCAATACCAACAAGTGGAAGAAAATTCACAAGTGAGCAAAAGATGATTAGTTGATTCCAGGGTATTTCCATAAAGTATGCAAGGAAAGAGTGGAGTGATCCCAAGGCAATCCAATCTCATAGTCATTAAAATCCTATCTTTGATTTCCAACCATGCAAATGCACCCACTTTCGGCAGCACACCTGGGCTCCAACACAATTTAGATGGCCACTCAAGAAGACTTTCTGCTTTAACCAACACTTTATAACCCTC
Source organism: Sequoia sempervirens (assembly GCA_007258455.2). Taxonomy (NCBI): domain Eukaryota; kingdom Viridiplantae; phylum Streptophyta; class Pinopsida; order Cupressales; family Cupressaceae; genus Sequoia; species Sequoia sempervirens. The sequence goes on along the minus strand of VDFB02000003.1, from coordinate 366,269,818 downwards.
CTTAATACTATAGGAAGCCGAAGGGGACTTAGCCCAAATTATTTTGTCTTCTTTATCTAAGAATACAAGGCTCCTAGACTCCAATTCCTTACTAGATGAATTCTTTAGGACTTGTGAAAGCAGCAAAAAACTTACATCGCTGCATTTGGCGATGGGGGGAGAGACTGACAAGTCAATTGTGAAATAATCACATACCTTACAACCCCAAATCTTCTTCAAAGCCACTACAATTTTTTTTCCACTTTACTTCTGAACATAGAGGTTGATGGCCCTTCCAAGCATCATCCAAAAAAAAAGCTTTCTTACCATTGTGAATGACCCAAGATAGGTGTGGAAGAATAATAGATCTACAAGAAATAATGAAGTTCCAGATTTTGGATCCTTGAGGAGTATTTTTAATGGTAAAGATACACTCTCTGTCTAGAGTGTCAAGGTATTTGTGGTTCATAAACTGGCACAATTTAGCTTCTAGGTTCTTGTAGATATGCCAAAGCAGTTTTTCTCCCAATGCGCTATTCTAAAGAATCATATCTTGAATGCCTACGCCCCCTTGCTCTTTAGGAATGCTGACCTTTTCCCATGAAACTAAAGGAAACTTTTTCTTCTGGCTCACATTTTCAACCCACAAGAACTCCCTAAAGAATTTTTGCAATTCCATGGCTTTCCCCTTGAGAATTTTCAAGACTAGCATGAGGTAAATTGGTAGAGACTATAAGATAGATTTGACCATGGTCAATTTACCCTCTAGTGACAACCACTTTGATTTCCAGGCCAAGATTCTACTAGAAACTAAAGCAATGAATTTATCCCAATAGTCATTCTTTTCTTTACCTGAGAAGAAGAGTAAGCCCAAATATCTACAAGGGAGAACATCATGCTTGAAACCCCAAAACCACAATATCTTACCTTGTACCAAAGGGTTGACATTTAGGAAGAAATTTTTTGATTTCTCCCAGTTGATAACCTATCCTGATCATTCTGAGTATAAGGATAAAACCTTCTACATATATTTTGCTTCCAACATACTAGCTTTCCCAAATAATAAAGTATCATTAAAAAATAGAGAGTGAGTAATAGACCATGGCACTTTGCTTACCCTTAAACCTTTCCATAGGTTTCTGCTATTAGCAGACTGAATAGACCAACTAAGACCTTCTACCATGAGGATAAACAAGAAGGGTGAGAGGGGATCACCCTATCTAAACCCCTAAGTTGCATTGAAGTGACCACAAGGAGAACCATTGATTGGAATTGAAAAACTTGCTCCTGAGATACAAGAAAATATCAACTTGCACCACTTTCGTGAGAAACCAAAATTTGACAAAACCTTCAATAAAAACTACTAGTTTACTTTGTCATAAGTCTTCATATCCAATTTCAAGATAATAGTAGGTGGTTTTTCCTTCATGAGGGAATGGAGGATTTCATGTGCTATAATTGCACCATTATCTGTCTCTTTTCAAACTACAAAACCTCCTTATTCATCTGATATAATTACCAGGATCAAAGATGCAAGCCTGATTGTTATAGCTTTTGTGAAAATATTATAAAGCGTGTTGCAAAGGGAAATAGGTATGAAGTCTACAAAAGAAACAGGGCATGACTTCTTTGGTATCAGCGTAATGAGTATACTATTCATTTCCTTTAGTATGTTGGTATGCTTCCTAGATTCTTCCAAAGCCAACCAAACATATTTTCCCACAAAGTTCCAGCACCTTTGGAAGAATAAAGCAGTGTCACCGTCAGGGCCTGGAGCCTTCTCAGCAGCCATTGAAAAAACCACCTTTCTAACTTCTTCAAGAGTGAATTCATTCATGAGCATTTTGTTGTGTTCATCTAAAACCAACTTTGGAATACAATTCAATCTCTCAAGATAAAACTAAGAAGATTTGTTGGGAGGGGCCAGTAGCCCCTTGAAGAATCTGACTGCCTTCTCCTCAATTTCTTCGGGGCTAGTAAAAGTAACTCCCCCTTCCCCTTATATGGATAAAATTTTGTTAAGTGAGTGGTGAACTTTTGTTGATGCATAGAAAAAATTTGTATTTTTATCTCCATCCTTTACCCATAAATCTAGTGATTTTTTCCTCCAATAAACCTCCTCCCTGCTGAGAATGTCATCCAACTTTGATTTCAAAGATTTCTCTTTACCAAAGGATTCCTTGTTCATTCCCCTTGCTAAAATTTGTTCATATAGATCAAACAATTCTTGCTCAATACAAATTTTCTCCACAAAGATGTTCTTGAAAAGAGTGATATTCCAATCCTTGACCTTGTCTTTAAGAATCCTCAATTTAGTGACCAACTGAAACATCCAAGAGCCCTCAATGAAGGGGCACAAAATCCACCAGTCCTTCATAAGGGATAAGAACATGGGGTCCCTGAACCACATTCCCTCAAACTTGAAAGACCACTTCACTATTGGTTTATGTTGAAATAGCCACAGAGAAACTGGGAAATGATCAAAACCTATGACAAGGTGAATCAAAGAGGAGAAGTCATGGGGAGAGAAAAGCCAGTTATCTGACAACAAAAATCTATCCAACCTTTCAGCAATATGATAGATATCCCTCCTCCTATTTGTCCACATGAAGAGGCCATTCTTTGGCACAAAGTCAACAAGTTTATTAGCAGTCAAAAGTTTTAAAGTCTTCTATCACTTTTGCAGAAGGAAATATTGCCCCCCCACTTTTTAGACGTATTCATGATTGCATTAAAATCACTGCCCAACACCAAAAGTTCACCAAGAATCAATTGGGGAACCAAAGATAATTCCTCCCACATGTGTTTTTTGGCAGAGGTAGCACATGGCCCATAAATTTTGACCAACCACATATAGTTACCAAAATATATACAAGAGACCTGAACCCCAATCTAGTGTAGAGCAAGATAAAAGGGAACCACGATTGCCTTGTTAGGATCTTAGAGAATAGAAAGGCTCCTTGTAATCCCCAAACGTAGGAGCAAATACAAATTTCCATTTAGCCCATGAACCAAAAATAGAATTAGCCAAAGAATCTAAAAGCTTTGTTTCTTGTAGCATCACAATATCTAGATGTAAACTTTCTAACTAACAATTAAGAGTCTCTTGTTAGGGGTGTTTAAGCCCCTAACATTCCATGAAATTATCCTCATGCTTTCCGAGGAGAGAGCTCTTATCTCCTCTTCTTCGGGTTGGTTTCCAAGTTCTTTGATACCCCAACAGCCTCCCTAAACTGATATTTTTTCCCAATTTTAGAAGGACCCACATCATTAAAAAGAACTCTTTTGCTTGATCTCAAAGTTCTTTCTAGTGTTGACTAAATACACACAACAATCTCCACCTATTTTTTGTGAATGTTGGGTTTTATCCCTCTAGTTTTGGGTTTGGGTAAAACATATTTTGACTTTATAGCTTAGATTAAGAAATGGGTAAAGAGGACGGAACTAGATTTACATCCTCTTCACAAGCTACTTCATCTACATCTCGTTGAACACATCATTTTCTTCTTTCTTGATTATTTCATTCACCATTCCTAAAAGTTTCTCATCATAAATCATTTTTGTTGGGGAATGGACCTCAACTAAATGATGAGGGGGTGTAGCATCTTCCAAAGGAGGCATCTCCAAGTTCTATGGCAGTCCCTGATTGTTTGGCACTAACTCCATCCTTAGAGTGCAAAACATAGATGCTACCATTGTATCAAGACTTGAGTTTGGCCCCTTCTTAGGAACCTTTGGAGAAACTCAAAAAATGCCATTTTCACCTTGAGGGAAGTGCCTACAAGATTTATGAACTCTTCTATGAAGAAAAACCAGATCACACCCAACCCCAATATCCCTCTTGCAGTTGAGATCAACACTGTAGGTTAATATTTGATTCCTTATCCTGATTTTTGACAAAATGCAGATCTCAATAGGAATGACTTTAGGGTCCTTTAGAAATACCCAAATAGAGGTAAAAGGGAATCCCCAATCCAATAAATAGTTAGCCCTAATGAACTCCTATAGGGCATTACCCATCTCTCTTAGGGAATTCTAATCAAAAAACTCAAAAGAAAGATTGGGGAGAGTAAAAGAGGCTGGCCTTTTGACCCCCAATAAAGCCCCTTCTGAGAAGTTTGGTTCCCAATCATGCAGGGAAAAAAAGGAATTACCCAACCAGAAAGGGCCTTCCTTTAGAATTTTTCCTTTTTTCTTTAGCTTGTTGAATAAAATTATAAAAGAATCCCTCGACAATAGATATAAATCAAAAGAATCATCCCAATTTGCAATAGCCCATTCATTGATCTAAGGAAAAGATAACCTCTCTCCCCAAACTTGTCCTACTATAGCATTATCTTCCATATCTGAGAAACATTTTATCAACTGGGCATTTGTGAGACTTACCTTAGGGGTTGTGTTGGTCCAAGATGCCTTTTCACCCTCCTCTAGCATCAGCTTGATAGTACCCTGGGATGTCAACTTCTTCTCTTTCAAGGGCTCATTTGTCAGACATTGATTCTCCTCAGTTTTACCTCGATCTTCCCATCTCCATTTTCCTAGCGGACACGTCGAAGGAGCCTTGTTTTCCCTCTTTTTTCCATATTTTCAAAACCCATTTGCATGCCTATCTCCTCTATATTGCATATTTTTCTCCGTGAACCCCTAGCGATTATGGTTTCAAAAGTTCCCATAATTATTGGGCCTTCATTACTCTTGATTCGATGGTTTCTAGTAACCTTGATGAGTAGGTGTTCGAGGGGAAAATGATCTAGAACCTCTCATCTAAAGCACATTGTCCTCTTTCTGCATTATTAGGGTATCTGTGAGATCCCTGATACCAAGACCTTCATTCAAAGTTTTGGTTAGGATTACAATGATCACCATTACCACAATATGACTCACCAATTGATTTTATTTGATTTCGTCAATTGATAACTTTTGTCCATCCTTTGTCGCCACGCGGAGCTGACACACTCTGATCAGCCAGTTTTCTTTGATTTCGTTGATTGAAAAATTTCATCCATCCTTCATCACCATGTGGATCTAACACCCTCTAATATGCATGTACAAATGGTGAGTCATCCTCCATGACATCGCCCCAAAAGACTCCATTTCTCTATCAAAAATTTTCCATTTTTGAGAGAAAATGAAATAAAAATAAAACTAGCAAGCATAAGAAGGATTTCATTAGTGAGTTGATCAGAGATTTACAAGAGGATCAAGAGGTAGGTGAAGATATAGGTTTAGATCTCATTTCCAGAATCAAGGAGTTGCCTTGTCAAGTGCAATATGACAATCAAAAATTTCTTCCCGTTGACACAGATATCCAAGAATCTACATCATTGATTCAGAAAGAAATTAAAGATGAACCTTTTTCATTAGCTTCTATTGAAAAATTGGTGGACTTTCAAATAACATTGGATAAGCTGAAAATAATATTGGAAAGGCACAAGAAAGCGTGCATCAACATTGAGGACTCAATCACACAAGTACTCGTAGTCTCTAGCCATACCACAGGACTAGATGATTATGAATTCCAACCAGCGTTGAAGAAATATGAAGACTTCATGGAAAAATGATGAAGAGTGAATGAACGTGCCTTTTCCAAATAGTTTATTTCCAACTTTTTCCCTTTATGTAATTTGTAAATTTTTGATGGCATATTGCATGTCTTTTGTAAATATGCAATTACATGTAAAAAAAGCACAATCCTAAATCAAATCAGACTTTGTTGTTGAATAAGTCAAGTTAGTTTTATCTTTCCTATTTTAGCTCTTGGCTCTCCTCTATATATATGAGGGAGCTCTTTTGTAAATAGATACATGTTAGTTTATGAAGTGAAGCATTTCCCAATTGAAGAGCATTTTGAAATTGTGTTTTTGAGGTGTAAATCAGATTTCAATCATTAAAAGAGGAAAATTTGAATCCAATCTTTGTCTTGGATCTACTTTGTTATGTATTGAGAATGTTCTTATGTCTTTATCATTGCATTATCTTGCACATGACTGAATAAGTAGTGTGATATCATATATTTATAAGGGGATTCAAATCTAATTTTGTATACTTTGAGTTGCATTATTGCTTTTGAAGGTTATGTTTATGTGTGTGCACTTTGGTGATAATTCGAAGACTTTGGGTTGTGGGTTGTTATATGTGTTTTGTTGATCTTTTGGTGGTGTATATTGGAGACTTTGGGCTGCAACATATACTATTCTTTATCTTTATGAATCATCATAGAAATCAACAAAATACTTTGAGCTTTTGTGGGTTTTCTAGGTACAGACATTCATAGGTATCACGTTGATTATTCTTTCATTTAGTCGAACTAGATTTTGGTTATTATTGCTCAAAATAATACTTTGAAGTGAATTAAGTATTGTAATTGTCACAAGGCATAATTGTAATTTGTAAAAAAGGAAAACATCTATTCTGAAACAAGAAAATAGGATGATGAAAACACCCATGGTTAATTAGAGTGTATATAATCATAGTTAGTTACTAGTTTTTTTAAGTGAGAAATAAGAATGAAGCCTCCCCTTTCTAAGAGGAGATAATTAATCTCATTGTAACTGTGGATGAAATCACCATTTTGTAATCAATTAGTTGATTACAAAATATTCACCCAACACATTAGATAAGCCAAGTCATTTGCTTATGCATTGGATAGTTTATAAAAGAGATATGTGGTCTTATATGTGCAATAATTAGGCCTTCATGGCCTAATCTTGGCTACCATAGCACATTTCCAATTTGGTTCACTTGGTCTACTTTGCATAATAGGTTTGAAAGATTCATTAAGAGATTTAATCATGCTATGATGTTGGTAAATTGTACTTCACATTTTCATATTGAGCCCATGCCAAATTGTGCCTTTTCTCATTATCCATTAATCTAATTCAAGATTGAGTGGGGTATATAAGACCTTAAGTTTGAGAAGACTCAATTCTTTTTTTAATACTTCCCTACACATAATTTCATGTTGGACAATATCCAACGTGTTTGGAATTTGGTGTCACGTGTAAAAGGTAATCAAGGCTAGATTGTGTGGTGGTCTGACCCCATCACACATACCACTCAATTGAGAATGCTTGGTGAATAATTGGAAAATATACACCCCAAATCCTATGCGTCCATGTCTTCAAAGCTTAGTCAACTCTTTGCTCAACGTAAATTAACATATTTCCATGTACCCTTCCAAATATATGTGGCTAAGAATCACCACCTTGTACAAGTGGTTAATGCCTACACAACCAAGGGTGCTCAAATCAAAGCCAATATTCATTATTTAAAATTTGGAAACTTTATCTCAATAGAATTTGGTAAGCCATGTGGCCCCAAAAATCAAATGCACTAAGGAGAATGGTCAATTCTTTTTAGCTATTTTTGTGAGAAAAATGGGCAGAAATTATTGAAGCCAAATAAAGATTTTCACACATAAAATAATAGTATTATTCTACTACATACCATTTTGTCAGTGATATGAATCACACACACACACACACATATATGTATGTATGTATGTATATGAAATTCTTTCTAACTCCTATAACAACACCACCAAACTCTCACACTAAATCTAGGTGGGTTGTTTAACCTCATTTATTCTCTCCCTCCTATTTTCACTCCTAAAACTTTACATGAGTTGTGTTAACAACTCTTTACATTTTTATGCTCACACACTATAATATAATATTAATTTATTCTAACTACAATCCCAACCAACTCTTCTCATACCTAGAATAGCTATGTGAGTTGTTAGTATAACTCACTTTTATTTTAACATAACAATTATTATTATTCTAATAAACCATACTAAAAATAATATTAAGTTGCTTCTCAACATCCTAATATTTGTTACAAATACTTATAATGCTAATTTAAACATGTGAACACTAATCTCTAACACACCCCCTTCATGTGAACTTGGGGAGAAAGAACATCACACAAGTTGGAAATAGAATTGTATGTCTATGCATACTTTAGGTCTACATGTTGCTATTTGGATCTTGTTGTACATGATCACCTACATGCGAGAACTTATCCCACTTTCACTTCCAATGAACTCATCACTGACCGACCACACTTCCAAGAAGTTTGATAGTTAGAGGATCTTTGTACCCATCTACTCTCCTATACAAGTGTTTACAATATCGATGATGTCCACATTCTCCTCCTTAGCACTTCCAACTATAGTAATCCAACTCATGTGGCTCATGATCTTGATTCAAACGAAAGGAACCTCTCATCATCCTTTTATGGTTTTCACATGGATTTACTACAAACTTGGACATGAACAAGAACACACTCATCTATTCACCTCACATGGTTTTCTAGATTACCACTATTTCAAGATCCATTTATTGCATTGCACTAGTGCTTTTGTTTAATACAATAATTTTACACCAAGAGGTTTCAAAAGGAAATAACTCACACAAAAATAGAAATGATATGAAATGCCACTAATAAAAAAGACAACCTCATCATTAGTGGCTAATGAGAGGCACTATTGTCCTCCAACCTCCTATCCCTCCATTCTCCAATATGATATGTTACACTTTATTCACTTGATCTTTTGAGAGTCCAAATAGATTTAACATGGGTGGCCTAGAAAACACAAACAATATTTTCAAACATTTGTAAAACCCATGAGATAATAGGATGTCAAATTCAACTAAAAATGCATCCTTTACAAAAAAAAAATCAAAAAATTGTCCAAAATTTTTTAAAAATGATAATTTTCAACTTCAAATCTTCTCAAAAAAATTTCTTATTCCTCCTATCATAATTTTAGGAAAACACTTATCTCTCCACAATTCCCTTATTTCCACTCATTCATCAATTCTAAAATGATTTATTTTTACTCATGGAAAAGTAATAATCTTTCAATGCCAAAAAAAACACATAAAACTTACAGAGTTTTCAAGTAAATTATCCACTGAGAAGCAAACACATGAAACTTTGGCCAAAAAATCTCGAACCAACAAATCATTGTATCAAAAAATGCTTTCATCAAACAAGTAGCAAATTGCATCCATCATTTTGTTGTTCTTCTTCTACAACAAACTACTCAGTGAATTATAAATCTCATCAAAATATTTTTGGGTTTTTTTCTACTATTCATCAGCTTTCCAAATCATTTTTAATTTTTAATTTCTATTCAATATTAAGGGATATATTTCAATTTTATTGAACCAATAGTGAAAGAAAGTTTTGGATGCCTAGCTTTGATACCATGTGAGAAAAATGGGCATAAATTATTGAAGCCAAATAAATATTCTCACACACAAAATAATATTATTCTTCTATTCCATACCATTTTGTCAATGATACAAATTGCATATATATAAAAAATTCTTTCTAACTCCTCTAACAACTCCACCAAATTCTCTAGTCTTATTGAAAATCAAGATGTCATCCAAATAGACAATCACAAACTTACCCAAGAATTTCTTCAATACCTCATTCATCAGCATCATGAATTACTCAGTGCGTTCATTAGTCCAAAAGGAATTACCAACCACTCATAAAATCCTTTATTTGTCTTGAATGATGTCTTCCACTCATCCCCTTCTTTGATTTTGATCTAATGATATCCACTCATCAAATATATCATTGTAAAGTATTTAGCTCCACTCAAACAATCCATAATGCCATCCATCCAGGGCAAAGGAAATCTATACTTCACCATGATTTTGTTTATGGCTCTAGAGTTTGTACACATCCTCCATTATCCCTCCTTCTTAGGTGTTATCACAAGTATTGCACAAGGACTTAAGCTTTCTCTGATCAAACCCTTCCTCAAAAAATCTTGCACTTGTCTATTCAACTCTTCATTCTCTTTTGGTGTCATCCAATGTGTTGCTTTATTAGGAAAACTAGCTCCAGGAATCAAATCCATGCAATGACTAATACTCCTCAAGGTGGAAATCCATTAGGTACATTATCTAAAATGATCTCCTCATACTCTGTTAGCAACTCTGTTATCTCCTCTAGTTGTTCTTCTACATGCTTCAAGTCTTTAGCCTTCTTAGGAACCAAGGCATAGCACATGTTCTCATGTCTCAGTCCATCCAGAAATCTCCTTCCATCAACCAAAAAAACCCCAACATTCATACAAACCTTAACTTTAGGAACATCCTCCAATGGCAACAAAGTATACTTCATCCCATTAGCAACACTGGTATATATATTCTTCTTTCCATCATGAATAACTTGTCTATCATACTGCCAAGGTCTTCCCAACAAAACATGGCATACATCCATAGGCATGATATCACACAAAACTTCATCATGATAATTTCCTATCTTCAATTTCACCAAACATTGTTCACTTACCTGTATCTTATGCTCATCTTGAATCCATGCTCTCTGATAGGGCTTAGGTGTTTCAATCTTTCCAACTTCAATTTGGTCACCATTTCTTTAGAAACCAGGTTCTTTGAGCTTCCACTGACAATAATCACTTTGCAACATTTACTAGCTACCTTGCATTTGATCCAAAAAAAATTCTTTCTTTGCAACGGTTCTTGCTCTATCTCACTTTGACACAATACTCTTCTATTCACCAACATTTCTCCATCTTCCCATTTATTAGATGATCTGACATGATCCTCCTCAACAAAGGTTGTCCTTCTACTATTCTTTGGCTTCCTACTTGTCTCTCCATGATTGCATTCAAATGCTCTATGTCCTTCTCCACCACACTTAAAACAAGTTCCCCTAAATACTCTTTTCTCTTGTCCTCTATCTTTTCTATAACCCTCATTCCGATAACCACCATAGCCTCCTCTTCACTGAGAGTTTCCATCATCTCTACAGTACAAATTATCATTGTTATTGACTTCCTTATCTTTATTCTGATCTTCAAAGGATCCTCTTCCTCCTCCACTAAAAGTTCTTCCTCTTTGAAATCTTCCACCTCTTTGTCTCTGTCTCTGCTCATGTCTTTTATTTAGCTTTTCTTCCACTTTTAGGGAACATTTATATGCCTCTTCCAAACTCTGCAACTTAATTAAACTAATCTCATCTTGTATAATGACCTCAAGCCATTCACATATCTGGCTACTTGCTCGATCTCATCCTCCAAATGTCCAGATTTGATATTCAACTTGTAGAACTCTTCAGTATACTCTATCACACTTGACTCCTTTTGCTTCAAATTTTTCAACTTTTAGAAAAAACTAATCTGATAGTTTGCGGGCATAAAATTTGTCTTTAACTTATTCACCATCTGATCTCATGATTTTATCTTCTCCTTTCCTCTTCTTCGCCTATCTATCTTCAAAATGTTCCCACCAAAGGGATACATGTCCTTTCAACTTTGTACAAGAAAATTTCACCTTCTTGTCTTCAATGGTACCTTCAAAATCAAAATACTTCTCCATCTCTGTTATCCAATCAAGCAATTCATCTAAATCCAACTTACCACTATAATCCGGTGGATTGAAATGTGATTTAGAATTTTCTCTGGTTAGGGCTCTTATGAACCTCTCTTCTCCCTGATCCAGGCCAGGTTGATCTTCTCTTTGTCTTTCTTCTTGTGCTTCTACCTCTTCATCACTCAAATCATCAACTGGTCAACCTCTCCTCTAGGCCATTTCGAATGCATCTAATCTAGTAGCAATTCCTCTCAACATCTCCATCATAGCTGGGTATGCATTTCCACACACTCCATTTCCTCTACCATTTCTTCTTACCACTATCTTTACACAAGTCCTCTACAGATGCAGGTTAGATCCACAGTCCATCACTCCACAACAAATCTTCAACAGGACTTTGCAAACTATAACGATCTCTCATGGAACGAATCTCACTCTGATACCAATCTGGTGTAGCCACAGTAGGAGGTTCCTCAAAGAGAACAATCTGGACCATGCAACAAGAGTCACACAATAGAAGCAACATGAAATATGGAGGAAAATGCATATTCAAACATTCTCATTATCAAAAATTTCATTTATAATCGGCTGACAACATTCAGGTTTACAGATTCGGCTCATAGGCCTGATACAACATGCTCAAAATATAATATTCCTATATGCTCATTAATGCAAATGAAAATCTTACACATCGAATCTACATTAATCTACTTAATCAACTTCTGCTATCCCAATGATCGTTACAATGCTTTATATCATATTCACAGATCTAGAATCTTCCATGTCGGCCAAAGATCATTACAATCGCCGATGAAGGAAAATGTAATGTGTGCATGAATAGGTCGGCCTCAAATTTGAATTTCTCCTCAACAAGTGCATAGAATGAAGTGTGGAACAATAATTAAGGTCAAGGACACTCCACAAAACAATTTGAAATACATTGCGAGGATCCACAAGTTACAGGAAAGATCCACAAGAGATCAAACAAGTTGTTAGGCTTGAAAAGTATTCTGATGCCAGTTCAAGAAACTGTCACTTAATCCGAGAGTGATAACTTGCCAGAAAAGGATCCAATCCATATGAAATCTTGGAATAAGGAAAATGAACATGTCCACAATGAAAACATAGATCCATAGGGTATGGTGAGAAAATATGATGAATTCGCCAACTTGAACTGAACAAGAACTAATCAAAAACAATACTAAAATGAAAATATTTTTGGTTGATGCAAGATTGCCAAGAACCAAGGATGCTCCTACATCATAATGGTTGTATGTCCTTCACACTGGGCCTGCTAGGGTACTACCCATGTAGTACCCTACACATTAAACAAAAAAAATTGCCCCACTTTTTATTTTCAAAAACTTTAAAAAAAAAACTTGACTATATTTTTTTCAATTCTGGGAAAATTTTAATAAAATGAGAATAATTTATATATATATAATATATATATTGATTTTGCAAGAAAATATAATGAAAAACCTAAAAAAAATGATAAATGGGGAAAATTTTAAAAACTAGAATATTAAAACCTATCGTACCTACGCACGCAAATTGAGATACAATAGGGTACAAATCTACATACAAATTTGCATGCCCTTAAAAAAATTTCCTTTTTTTGCAACTACTTAGAAATTGATAAAACAATAGTCGTTCCTTAGGTTTTCGATCATTCTGGATGTAACGGTGATGCCTATTTCATCCTAGGATGAGCCAATTTTTCTCTCAAGGCTAGATCTCTCAAAATTTAGACATGAGGCTATAGATCTGGAGCTCTAATACCATGTTGGAGTTGATAGTGAACCCTAGATGAGGATTGCATTATATTGTGACAAGTGTCTCAATATCATGCAATAAGACAACTAGACCTATAATTAGCCCAATCTAATAATAAAAAAACACTCCTAAGTTTAGCTTAAGTGAACTAAAGTAATAAGGGACTTAATAATTAATTAATGAATAATTAATTATCAAGTGATTATCCTGATTACTCCAACAAATACATCTTCATTATTTAATTAAATAATTTAATTAAATTAATCATCATTTTCACTTCATCGTGATAATTAAATGTTTTTTACAATTATTTAATTATATAATTTTAATTTCATTTTAATTCCACTTTAATTAAAGGGTATGTGCAGGATCAATGCAGTGGTACTTAAATTTCAGGGAAAAAATAAGTAGGTGTTTGTCTGACCACCCTAACCACAATAAAATGATAATATTTTTTTATAAGATTTCAGATATAAGTAGATGACTCATGCCCCGATGTGATGCATATATTTTTGTAATTTTTTTCCAAGTAAATAATTAATTATGAATTTTTTATTACAACTTTTTTAAAAATATAAAAACTCGTATGTCTGACCACCTTAACATGGTCAAAACTTCATGAAATTCCATTTTTCTTTTTTTAATCCTATAGTATATGAAGCATAGAATGTGACACATGTTTTGGATTGAAAAAATGTGATACCATTTGAAAGCTATAGATGTTTTTCAATTAGCTTATCAATCAGGACTTTAGTCATAATTTGAATAGAAAATGAATAATAATTACTTATTAAATTCAAAGTAAAGCATAATTTATATTGGTGGAAAGCTGAGAATCTCCTTTAAAAACCCTTTTCATTTCATCAATTTTGGGTAAAACAATAGTAGTCAACCACATACCCATCATATTGTCACTTTTTGGCCCATCATGATCCTGCACATACCCTAAATAATTTTGAATTATTTAATTAAATTACTTGTTTCACCACTATTCATCTATATTAATTAAATAATTAATTTTATTTAATTAATTTACTAATTAGTCTTCTATTTCCAATTTTAGTTAAATAATTCATTATTATTTAATTAATTATCTATTTCTCATCTCCAAATTTGAATAATTTATCATTTAATTAATTCCCACTTTTTAAATCAAATAATTCTTTTAATTATTTAATTTATTTCTCAAACATTATCTTCTTCCAAAATAAATAAAATGATTTATTTTATTTGTTAAATTCAACCTTGCACATGTAAATAATAATTAAATTTATTTAATTATTAAATACTCATGCAAATTCCACCTCACTCGTTAACTGAGAATTACTCTCAATCCACTAATCAATCTAATCAATCCACTCATCAATCAAATCCACTTCACTTCCACTCACTTCGAGTCCACTGAGCAATCAATTTAGTTCACTAATCGTTAGTCTCAATTAATACTCCAATCAATCCTCTTAACTAAATCATGCAACCAGTTAACAATTAGTCCTCCTGTAGTTAGTTAACAATCAATCAATTCATCTCATCAATCCTCCACCATTGATCTTTTTTAGTCTTTCTTCTGATCTCGACCATTGATCATTGTCACCAAATGTCTATAAATCAAAGCATCCTATCATTCATGTTCTCATCTTAGATCATGCAAATAAAATCTACTCATATTCTACAAGTGTCGTTATGTTATTGTGCTTATTACAAATCTAGGAGCAAAGGACTTACACCATTCTCCAAAAGTGAAATAGAGGAGAACAATAGAGCTATGCTAGGGTATATTGTGTGTTTTAGTGTATAAAGGTTTGTATTTTGTTTGATTCAGTTTTTTCTATTTACTTCTTTGATTATGATCGTTTGATTGTGAATACTTGTTGATTTATTACTTTATTCCTTCAATTTCACAATCAAATTTCTAGGTAATACACCTTGATTATTATTATTATTTTTTCTTAACTTTAGAATGCAAGGTTGAGACACCTTTCCTAACAAAGTACAAGTCTAGTTAGATTTTTATTTTATGTTTATGCAATATTTTTGTAAACCTCATAATTATGTGTCATTTGCACTTAGTTTTCTAATGATAATGTTCATGCTCACTTGTTGCTAAAATTAGTGTTCACTAAGTGTTAGTTAATTTTGCTATAAATTTACTATTCATTCAATAGAATTTGTTATATCTACCTTGCTTCTAAATTTCTATTTAGATGTTTTGTTACATTTATTAAGGTGGATCAAATTACTTATAGCAAGTTCATAAGATTTATATTGCAATTTTTTTCAAATTTGGAGATTAAAGCTTTATGTCAATCCCTTAATTTGAATTACCAAAGTGTTTGTGTCTTTGTGCTTAAACCCATTCACCCTGTTTGCATATTTGCACTGTCCAATATCTATTTTTAGTTGAATAGCACAAGCATGTAGTAGCGGGATTTATTTTTAGTTAACATGCATAAAAAAAATCCTTGTGTTGATTTGCATGTCAAGGCTCTTAATTCTCTAACTAAATCCAAAGAGCTACACATTCACATTGTAAATATTGTAAATAGCAAGTGTATCTTGTGTAAATTAGGTTATCTTTTATTTATAGAGAGCTTCTCATTCTAATTTGAAGAGTAGTTCTACCATGCATATATTCCATTTGTGTTGCATTGGAAGATGCAAATGGAAGACACTAGCAAACCCTCAATAAGAACAATTTAGAACAATTTCCTTTTGGAAGATGAAAATTCCTTTAGTGAAATGGTAAGATAATTCTTTACCAAAATTTTGATGAGAAATATCTTGTAGTTTTTAATTTTAGTTGTTGTAAAATATAATATTGAGTTCTTATGTAAATAAATGTATGGTTTATGCTTTGCATTCAATTTTCATAATATTTTTATCTCTCCCCATGGGATTCATGTGCTAGAACATAGACCAATATAGGGTGTCCCTATCATTCATTTTTCAACTTTACTTGTAGCCTTTTATGCCTTCTCCCATGTAATTTTAAGGCAAAGGCTATGTCAATGTGGAGAAAAGGGCTCTTTTTTGGAGGATGTCCACTCCTCTTTGTAAGGACTACTAGATGATAGTGAAACTAAAATGACATTTAAATGAAGGAAATATTTTAGATGAGAGCACTAGAATGAGTACCAAAAAAAAAAACATCATTTATAGAAAAAAACTCTAATGGAAGGAATTAAAAAATGAGGATCTACTTAAATTGGTCTCCAAAAACTTGTTCCAAGCACTATTCTTACCCAATTGGAAGAAAATTTAGTAGATGTGTATTGCAACCTATGAGAGATTCTATAATCAATATGCCATGAGATTAAACATATTAAAGGTCGTGCTTATGATTAGAGTACAAACAATCCTCTTCAATGAAAGTAATACTATGGCTACAAAGACACACTAACAACTTGAGTTTGGGATCATGGCAATGTAGTAAAAGTTGTGGGAATTGTAAAAAATTGAAGCCAATGAGAAGCTTATAGAAGGTAGGAAGCTTAATGTCATAGGTGAAAGATCAAGGATAGATGTCAAAGGATTGGAGCCACAAGAAGGTGAGGAGCTAGTACTAGCATAAATATTGCCATGAATAAAGTTAGATGAAAAGCTAATAAGAAAATTGACCAATAATCCATAAATGATTGTGATTTCAAGGAGGAAGGGATTATGAAGGTTTAGGAGGATTTTTTCCTAAATTTTACATTCATGATGGTTTGGACCCCTTGATTGAAGTAAGTTACCCCTACTTCTAACAAATGTTGTAACTATTTTGTGTATTGATTGTGTGTGATTATGGGGAGCAAGAGGAGGTGCCTTGACAACCACATTTTGGATCTTTCTTTCCTAATATGGCTATGATGTACTTACAAATTCATCTATGTGTTGCTATTATAGTAGTCAAGCTTCTTTCTAATTTTTATTTATGATCCATTTTGGTGCAAGCTATTCTTATTATTGCCCAAAGGATATACAAACATTCTTTTTTAGTAGACAAGTTTGAAAATTGATGTTTGTATATTGTATTTTATTGAAGTTACATACCATACAATCTAACTTATTTTCTATCCAATTTATTTTAAAAAAATCAACTACCAAATTTATAATAAAAAGCAATTCAACTAAATATTTAGTCTTCTCAAATGAGCTCAAGACATGAAAATGAGTTCTAGTGAATGATCAAATAATGTTATTCCTAGTTTGTCTGTGTGTGTCCCTTGCTTCTTTTTTCATACCACTTAGCAATAAGGCAACATGAATTTCTAATATTTTCTACAATTATTGCTATAGTTCTTGGGTTTTTCGTCCTTAGGGTAGTCCTTTTAATGATACCCAAGTCTCTTACTTTGGCTATTAATTCCAAAGCACTAGGAATTAGAGAGAGCAATGGCACCACCAAAGAAACCTTGCCACTTTATTCCTAAAGTCTTCCATGAGGTATGTCTTCCACCAACTGACCAAACCTTGTCCTTTTGGTGCTCAAAGTCGATACTACATGCAAATGGATTGAATAATTTACACTTATTGGTTATTTTTTCATTCATGTGCCAACTAAAAGCATGCTTTGCAACTAGATAAACATTGTGTGGGTTCCCCATTAGGTTAAATTAGATGACATATACAATTTAACTAAAGCTTTATTTATCTTTCACTTTGTAAAATCCAACCATGTAGACACAGTCCTCTACCATGGTCCATGCTACAAGTAAATCTTGCTACTTGTTTTTTCTCCCTAGACAAGGGACTTTGTAGTTTCCAACCAATAGACTCTCAAGATTCTTGTATGGATCGAAGTTCCTAGGTTACCCCTACCTTGATAGCCCCTCATTGCATTAATTTCTCTTTTTTGGAGGCTTGTTTCTATTGAACCTAAGAATTTTTAATCAACCAAGTCACAACATAAAGTTTGTGTAGAGATTGACCTTACCTAAGACATAAAAGAAACCATTCAAATATAGAAAAGTGATATGCACCACATACAACATATCCTATATATCAACCTTCTCAACACTTGCTTCTAGTGTCAAGCCTCTAACCACAAAATTAGAGATTGTCCTCTAGCTACACATAGGCCCAAATTATCCTTCAATCCAATGGTTGAGGTAGGAAATTTTGAAAATGGGTGGACTAATCCTAGAAACTATAAAAATGATCATATTGTGGACCATAAAATTTTCAGTCTACCCCTAGAACCTACAATGGTGTAGTCACCAAATCCAAATCAACAAGTCCCTAAAAGCCTCAAGCCAATGAAAAATTAGCCAAACCAACATCTTCTCAAGTATAGGCTAGTGATAAATAAAAGCAAGCAATCAATTTACAAACAATTATTTTTTATGCCTCCAATGATTCAATCAAAGAGGCTCTAGTAAGACTCAATTCTCAAGAAATCATTTACCAATGAGTTTTCTTTCCTTTCTAATTCTAGGAGTTTTGGTTACACCATAACCAAAGGAAGGAAGACCTCATAGCCCCCTCTCCCAATTGGTTGAAGAAGGAGAATATGTGCCTAAGAAAATGTAGATGCAATTTGGTGTTTTTTATCTTGATCACCAAAATAGTTTTAAAAAAAAAAACACTTACTACATTGCAAGTCTTGGACTCTAAGGAATGTCCCTAGACCCACTTTCCTAATGAATTGCATCACATGGAATGCAAGGACTATCAAACCCAAAACACAAGTTTAATGTGTGGGATTTTCAATAAATATTTTCTTTTCTAGACATTCTCTATCTTCAATAGATTAAGGTTGTTGGGTTTTTCCTTACAATCATTTGGTGTGTCTTATGGTTAGTATTTGTTTCAATAATCATCATAAGCAAGGTCATGATAGTATTGTGACATTCATTAATGGAAAGTGATAGCTCCACTATGTTACCCATAATCGTGACTTGAGTAATAGAGCCTTGTGGGTCCTTTTCAATCATAATAACTAAGCTTTTAGATGACCTATTAGCACAATGGGTTCTTAATGGTGAATTCAACATGGTTGATGTGGCATTATGTTATCCTCAAATTTGGCACACTCAATCTATGGGATAACCCTTATGAAACTTGTCTATTTCATAGCCCATGTCCTCTAAGCACGCAAATCAAGAAAAATCCTAGTTGCCCTCATGCGTGGAATGATCCCTCAAAAAGTCATTTCAAGCGATAAAGTCTTTTTCTTTTCAAAAAATTACAAAATTTTCTATTTTCAGAGTTAGCATTTTTCTTGCACATGCAAGTTCGCTAAAATTTAGCGCCCTTACATCTTTTTGTAGATTGCATTTTAAGGTGTAGTCACATTGAATTTCAGCACAACTACACTCCAACCTTCACATGAGTGTCATTAATCACAATTTTTAATGAGCATTTTAAATGATTTAAATTAGTCTATTCCTTGTGTTTCTTCATTCTACCTTTGTTTTTGGTCGCTCAAGTATCCTTTACCCCTATTTACTTGACTCAAGGCGCTATGTTTGATTTTTGAGTGGATTCTTCTAGATTTTTGTCATCTAGGGTTTCACCACTATTTTCATTTGATAGGTATGTTTTCATGTTTTTCTTTCATTGTTTTTGTAAATTTGTTTAGAGTTTCATGGTCTCTATCTTTGGCGTTGTCATTTTATGGTTTTTATTTGCATTTCAATCCATTATCAATTAGGATTTAAGCCCCAAATAATATTTGTTTCTTATGTCATTTCTATTCTATGCAAATGTTTAGGGTTTTAAATTTTGATCCACATATCCCATTTTCTTGCATGCCCTTTATGTTCACCATTTTCAAATATCTTTAATATTCATAGGTGTTTATCAAGGTTTTTATCCCAATCTACATCATGTATCCTCCATGTACAAGCCTTAAATATGCAAATGACACAGAAGTACATATACCAAATTAAGCTGTGAGTTAGGTTTTAAATCCCAATTTATACCCTTTTAACTCCCTTTTGCAACATGCAAAGTCACAGTTTAATTCTCATATTGCATACTTGTTTTACCATCACAGATGTAAGTCGGGTTTTAAACCCTGACTTACATCAACCCATAATATTGTACGTTCTTGTGGGGATTTTTGCCGCAAGGACATATTAGTGTATTCACCTACATGTATGTCAAGGTTTAAACCCCGACTAACATAGATTATCATTTCCCTTTCAAGGTGCAGGTCGAGCTTTAAACCTCAACCTACATAGTCAATACTACCAATAGGATGTAAGTTGATGTTTAAACCCCGACGTACATCCTTAATGCACTACCCTAAGTGCAGGTCAAATGTTAAGCCCTGACCTACATCTTTTTGCCAAACATTACACATGTAATAGTGGGATTTTTCTCCACACTTGCACTTGGGTACATTTACTGGGCCATGTAGGGTCAGGGTTTTCTTTTCCCTTACAACTAATTTTCTCTACCCCCATTTAAGGGCACAAAAAAAAAATTCCTTTACATCTAAACTATAATGTCCCATGCAAGGGTGAAATTTTTTAGCACCCTTGCATCCCAATTTCAAAAGCACATGCAAAGTTGTGATTTTTTCCCACCAATGCATGAAATCTTGAATTTTCTCTAACACTAGGAAAATATGATATTTCTTTCTACAGCTTATCCACCAATGTCTAATCCTTCACCAAGAAAGAAAAAAAATTAAGTTTAAATACCAAGGAGTTTTTCCAACAACCTTTGTTGCTTCAAATATTGATGAGATCAAGGATACCAAGATTGTCCATGTTGATATGTCTGAGTTTCTAGAAGAGACGAAGAAGAAGCTATTGGATGCAAGAATGAGATGTATCATTGACAGTAATATTCAATTGGTGGCCATGTTTCCAATGTCAACACATAATCTTGAGTTTGTTCTTCTAGTAGTAGCTCATTTTCATAAAGAATATGGGAGTGTCAGGGATGTGGATGGGTATATAATCATAAAATTGGATGAATATTTCTTTGATAAGATCTTCCAATGTCCATGTATTGATATGTATGTTGACCTCACCATTGAGCAATCACAGGCTCATTATGACAGTAATCCAGACAAGTTCATGAAGGCAGTCAATACAAGGTGGATCAAGAATCCAACACCAAATATCTCTAGATGACCTAAGAGCATTCCTCGAAGTGATTTCATTAAGGAGGTAAATGACTTGATCACCCTTCTCAGTAGGATTAAGGATTTACCACTTCTTTCACTTTTCATGAGTGAATGTACCTCTATATTCATGTCATAAGGAAGAGACATCAACAAATATTTTGGGGAAAGCAGATAAGTGATGCCATCTATGATCAGCTTTCAAAGGTCTCCACTTCATTGAAGTTCTATATGACTTCATACCTAGTCTATGTTTCTACCTCAATGAGGAACTTTCCAAGGTTGACATCAAAGGGTGACAGAAGGAAAGTTCTAGTTTATCAGTATTACTCTCAATTGACCCATAAGAAAAGTATCCAACATTTCAGGAGGGTCAATGATTCCTTCTTCACTTCATACCTATGTATGTTTGACAAAGATCTTGAGAAGAGAATAGTATCAGATGAGGCAAGGGAATTAGTCAATAAGGTTGGTTGTATGTTCATGCAATTCGCCAACTTCACATATATCTGAGATTGGGTGTTTCAACGAATACTTGTATATGCTTCCAAGGTATATCTGAGTGATAATATTGTACTCATGGAGCTATGTAGGAAAGTCAAGGCAATTCATAGCAGGCAAGCTAAATCACACAAGCCTGGATTCAAGTTTCCTATCACAATCAATAAATACTCCATCACCACATCTCCCAAACCTAAGGCTATGGAAATAGAGATGTAGTGGGTCACAATGAAGACATACAGAAGGAGGCCTGACTTTGATTATAGAGGAATGAAGGACAAGCTAAAGAAGAGCTATACACATGTGCATAAAGTTGTGGATATATGGGAAGATTGTAGGATGGATGAAGATATAAGGAAGCTTGACTATTGTCAGCTTAACTTGAAACAAATTGTAAACTTGGATCTAGTTGATATCCCAGAAGACATGGAGGATGAAGATGGCATCCTAGATCCTACTTATGAGAGGAATAATGTTGTTGAGACCCCTCTTACTCCCACCCAATGGTCCAAAAATAAAGTGATCTCCATTAGGGAAAGGTTCTAGCTGATTCTTGCTAACACAAATGTTGGGTTATAGGGGAGGGGAATAAAATTGAAGTATTTTAATACTAGATATGAAGAAGGGGAAACTGATGGGAATATTGGGAAAAAGGTAGAGATAAGAACAAAGAATAAGGGTGATGCATCGAGTACCAGTAAAACTCCCAAGTTCAAATTCACAGTAAAAGGTGGTAAGAGCAAGGATATAGAAAGGTCATTTACTCTGACAAAAGAAGCATCAATTCAAGGTGAAGAACAAGGAGAGGAGAGCCATATGAAGAAGCACAAGAATCTCCACATGAGTCCACTCCAAAAGACTCCTATTTCTTCTTCTCCAATCATTGCTACATTTCCCAATCCCACTCCTCCTGTTGTTACAATTGAACAACCTTTTCCTTCTATTTCCACCATTTCAGTTGCTCCTACTATGTTTATTCAGTCAGTTCAATCATCCCCAACTTCTGGTCAATTTTTGAAATCCCACAAGACAATATCAAAATATTTTTTGGGTCCTTGACTTCCATACCAAGTCTGTCTTCTCCTATTTTGATGTGTCTACTCAATCTGAGTTTGAAAAATTTATGATTGAGTCCTTGCAAAAGGTATCTAATATGGAAATTTCAGCTATAGTTTTGACTAACACTCCACCTCTTGTGGCCACCACCATTATCAGTGCAACACCATCAACTAAAACTATGGTGACAAGTCCTGAAGAAGGTTATTCTCCTCTTCCCCCCTGGTTGGCCTCTCAAACACTGAAGAGAAAGAAGCAAGTCATCTCTCTAGATAACTTCAATTTTGGTCAGCTAGTGCCTATGAAAACTAAGTCAACAAAGAAGGAATTTTTTTTTTTTAAGGGTATTGGATAACAAATCAAGTTACAAGTATGTAGAGGTAGCACAACCTCCTCCTGATAAAAATGCAGAGGAAGTTGATTTTTCATAATATTCTATCACTAGGATAGAGTTGGGAAAAATGACACATGAAAGTGCAAAGGAAGATGTGCAAGAAGCATTGGCTTCCCTAATCGAGAAGTATGATTAGGATAATATTGTCAAAGATCAATTGAAAGTTAGGGTTGAACAACTCACCTTCATGCTCCAAAAGATAACCCAACTTCTGAGTCAATTGAGCCTATTGCTACAAGTATAGAGGATCCTACTATTTAGAAAGGTGAGAGGACACATGCATAGGGTAGAGTTGTTACAGAATGGATCGACGAGGTATTGGCCCAAGGTACATAATTGCTAAAATCTTATGTTGAAAGAATTAGCAATATGGAAAATGTGAAGGAAAAATTGAGCCAAACAATTGACACACTGTCCCAGAATCTATAAGAGATAGAGAAAAGTCTTGAAGCTTGGATGAAAATGAAATATCTAGAGAAAATTCTTGAAGCTTGGATGAAAAAGAAATATCTCAAGCTTGATGTGTTAGAGGAAATTGGGGTGCTTCTGAAATGTGCTACCCCAAATAACAGATTCAATCTTTTATCTTACAAGTCATGCAATAGATGAGTTCATAACAGTGTGGTTCATTTTTTTTTGTTTTTTTTTATTTGTCTGGAAGTTTAAATAGAACAACATATAACACAATAATCCACTATCGCTAGCAGGAAATTTAATTTGACAAACAATACTTCATATATGTTCCCAAATTGAACAGCAAGTGCAATATAGAAAATAAGGTAATGCTTTGACCTTATTTTGTTGGAACACAATTAGACATCTTATGAATGGTCAATTTGGAGTAGATTACACTTTCTAAGTAGTAGTTCTTAAGCAAAATCATAACCTGAGGATAAATAATTAAAGTTGTCAGTTAAATAGCACACTCCAGTTTTCTATCTCATAGCACCTGGGGTCGCCTCATTGCTAACATCACTTCCTTGTACTTAAATAGATTAAACAAATAGAATCAATAACTCAAAATAGCATAACAGATCAACACGTATTTCATAGAATCAGGCCTGGAATTTGATGGTCTATTTGACCTTTTTTGCATTTTGGACCGTATATTACAATTTAAAAATTTATTAGACCATATTATTTGACTTGTTATATTTTTATATAACTGTAAATATGACACATAAAATTATTATTAAACCGTAAAAAATTATTGTATATATATATATATAATAATGTTTGATAAAAATATGAATTAGTTTAGAATTGGAATAATTCTTTCTAATCTCACTTTATATTAATATATATGATTTATTATAAATATATTTATTAATTCAAAATTTGTCGAAAATAGAATATTTTCAAGATTTAATATAGTTCTTTCTAATTTTTTAAAGATTTTGATGTTTTTACTAATAGTTATCATTGATTTTTATTAATATATATGATTTATAATATTTATTATAAAAATATATATTAATTCAAAAAAATCTTTTCAAAATAGAATAATTGATTTTTAACTTTTTGAATATTTTAACAAGATTTATTTTCTACATAATTTAGAAACTTCTTGTTACAATTAACAGTAAATTTAAGATTTTTAGATTTATTTCTAATTATCAATATTTTCTAATCTTACATTTTTTTTAATATATATAGGATATCCTTATGAATAACATAACACAAATTTACTATTTTTTCAAAGCATTTATTTTATAGCATTGTAACTTGTTTTTTCAACAACAATTTTCAGAATATTGGCATAGAAGCTATCCTCATATGCTGAAGTTATGGCAAGCTATGCTTACTATTCCTACAAGTACTGTTGATTGTGAAAGAGGATTTTCAAAGCAAAACATCATCAACGATGTTAGAAAGTCAAAGTTGGGTTTGGATACATTGGATGTATTAATTAGAGTGTCTTTAAATGGACCTCAAGAAAGTGATGTAAATTGGAATAAAGTATATCAAATATGGAAGAATACAAAGTCAAGAAGAGTTCTTGACCTTTGATAACATTTATTTTTGTTTATTTTCTATGTAATGCATCATTAATTTTTGCATCTCAATTTAAAAATAATAAAAGAAAATAGTTTCTTTCTTTCCAAAAGTTGTTTTTTGTGTTTAAATATAAGCAAATTATATAATGAAGGTTTGTATCAAATTATTATATTTTTTATTGTTTATTTGATATTTTTAAGAATTATGATTCCTATAAAAAATACTTATTTAATTTATATGATACATAATATTTTAAAAAATCAAATTACTTGTGTTACATTAAAAATAGAAATTTATAAAAAAAAATCATATTTAATGATTAATAAAATCCATAATATTTTAATATAAAAAAATTTATATAAAAAAAATAACTTAATTTTTTTTTACAGTTAAATTTTTTCATAAAACGTAAAGTGATAGGCATTTAAATAAACAAACCATCACAAAATTTTCATATGACAGGTAAGGATGGCCGTCAAATTCCAGACCTGCATAGAATATAAAGCTACTATTTATCGATTCCCATATATATATATATATATATATATATATATATATATATATCCTCCACTTCACCTGGTAAGTCTCGTCTTCTCACAAGCCCGTATGATGATTGACGGCACCAACAAACTTTATAGACTTCAAAAAACTCAGAGTCATTAGACTCAATAGCCACAGGAATACACTTCAGGATGATTTGCACACTTTCCGCAGAAACGTGAATTATTACTCCTTTAAGGCCAGGATTAAGATCACGACTCTTGTAAATGCAAGTGATTCTCACGGTGAAGATGAAATACAGGCATATATCTTTTGAACACCACTATTACATTCATATTTTATCACATGTCTAGCCACAAGCTTATTTACCATCCCCGTTAATGTTACCGCTTGTTCATACCACCCATTTTTTCCTTCTGCGATTACAAACTAATGATCTTCCGTTTTTTAAAAAAGCTTCCTGAATAAAGTCTGATATCTCCTGTTCTTTCTTTGACTAACTACAAGCAATGTTAACACCAATATCAAGCTTCTAATCACAAGAAACTCTAGCACTTAAACCGATCAGATTTCCTTAACCTTCCTCACGATAACCTTTGAATTGAATGTTTCAGACGACTCAATCCAAACTAACACCAATATCCAAATTTTGTTAAATCATTCGATGAACCTCATTACCTAGATACATCTTCCAAGACCAAAGGCAACAAAATCTCCACAGATAGTCTCAATTTTTGTAGGGTCCCAAAAGCTCTGTCCAGCCAAAAAAATGAATCAACTCTACATAAACTACATCGATCCCCCAGTTCTTACTTTTCCTCCATCCCGAATGTAACCAACGTTACATTTCTTGAAGAATTTTATTAAAGGCTTTTAATTAAAAGATCTCCTTTGCGTGCACCTAAGGAACTCCTTTTTTTTAATTTAAACCATTAACACCTTTTATCCAATAGGCAATAAATAGATTAATGCTATATTAAATCACAAACAAAAGGGTCAAGAATTAATTCACTTCTCTAAAAAAATATGCTAAACGGGGGACATTACAGATTCCCAATAGAAAAAATTTCATTAAAATTTGGGAAACAATGAAGCATAAGAAGGATGTCATTAGTGAATTGATCAGAGATTTACAAGAAGCTCAAGAGGTACGTGAAGGTACGTGAAGAGAGAGGTTTAGATCTCATTGTCAGAATTAAGGATCTGTCTTGTCAAGTGTAAGATGACAATCAAAAATTTCCTCCCGTTGACACGGATATCCAAGAATTTACATCACTGATTTAGAAAGAAATTAAAGATGAAGCTTTTTCATTAGCTTTTACTAACAAATTGGTGGACTTTCAAGTAGCATTGGATAAGCTGAAAATAATATTGGAAAGGAACAAGAAAGCGTGCATCAGCATCGAGGACTCAATCACACGAGTACTCGCAGTCTCTAGCCATACCACAGGACCAGATGATTATGAAGTCCAAGTAGTGTGAAGAAATATGAAAACCTCATGGAGAAAAATGATGAAGAGTGAATGAACGTGCTTTTTCTAGACTTAGTTTATTTCCAGCTTTTTCCCTTTATGTAATGTGTAAATTGTTGATGGCATATTGCATGCCTTTTGTAAATATGCAATTACATGTAAAAAAAGCACAATCCTAAATCAAATCAAACTCTATTGTTGAATAAGTCAAGTTAGTTTTATCTTTCCTATTTTAGGTCTTGGCTCTCCTCCATATATATGAGGGAGCTCTTTTGTAAATAGATATATTTTAGCTTATGAAGTGAAGCACTGCCCAATTGAAGAGCATTTTAAAACTATGATTTTGAGGAGTAAATCAGATTTCAATCAATAAAAGAGGCAAATTTGAATCCAATCTTTGTCTTGGATCTACCTTGTTATGTATTGAGAATGTTCTTATGTCTTTCTCATTGCATTGTCTTCCACATGATTGAATAAGTAGTGCGATATCATATATTTATAAGGGGATTCAAATATGATTTTGTAGACTTTGAGCTGCTTTATTGCTTTTGAAGGTTATGTTCATGTGTGTGCACTTTGGTGATAATTCGAAGACTTTGGGTTGTGGGTTGTTATATGTGTTTTGTTGATATTTTGGTGGCATATATTGGAGACTTTGGGCTGCAATGTATACCATTCTTTATCTTTTTGAAACATCATAGAAAGCAACAAAAGACTTTGAGATTTTGTGGGTTTTCTAGCTACCGACATTCACTGATATCACATTGATTATTCTTTTGTTTAATTGAACTAGATATCGGTTATTATTGCTCAAAATAGTACTTTGAAGTGAATTACGTGTTGTAATTGTCACTGGGTATAATTGTAATTTGTGAAAAAGGAAAACATCTATTCTGAAACAAGAGAATAGGATGATGAAAACACCCATGGTTAATTATAGTGTATATAATCGTAGTTAGTTACTAGTTGTTTTCAATGAGCAATAAGAAGGGAGCCTCCCCTTTCTGAGAGGAGAGATTTAATCTCATTGTAACTGTAGATGAAATCATCATTTTGTAATCAATTACAACTAATATTCACCCAACACATTAGATAAGCCAAGTCATTTGCTTATGCATTGGATAGTTCCTAAAAGAGATATGTGGTTTTATATGTGCAATAATTAGGCCTTCATGACCTAAATCTTGGCTACCAAAACACGTTTCCAATTTGGTTCACTTGGTCTACTTTGCATAGTAGGTCTGAAAGATTCATTAAGAGATTTAATCATGCTATGATGTTGGTGTAATTGTACTTCACATTTTCATATTGAACCCATGCCAAATTGTGCCCTTTCTCATTATCCATTAATCCAAATCAAGATTGAGTGGGGTATATAAGACTTTAAGTTTGAGAAGACTCAATTCTTATTTTAATACTTCCCTACACATAATTTCATGTTGGACAATATCCAACATGTTTGGAATTGGGTGTGACATCTAAAAGGTGATCAAGGCTAGATTGTGTGGTGGTCTGACCCCATCACACATACCACTCATTTGAGAATGCTTGGTCAATAATTGGAAAATATACACCCCAAATCCTATGCGGCCATGTCTTCAAAGCTTAGTCAACTCTTTGCTCAACGTAAATTAACACATTTCCATGTATCCTTCCAAATATATGTGGCTAAAAATCACCACCTTGTACAAGTGGTTGATACCTACACAACTAAGGGAGCTCAAATCAAAGAAATATTCATTATTTAAAATTTGGCAACCTTATCTCAATAGAATTTGGTAAGCCATGTGGCCCCAAAAATCAAATGCATTAAGGAGAATGGTCAATTCTTTTTAGCTATTTTTGTGAGAAAAATGGGCAGAAATTATTGAAGCTAAATAAAGATTTTCACTTATTAATGGAAAGGAGCTACCCCTATGGTAGCAATTTGGTAAAAAAAAAAAAGATTTTCAAATAGTATTCTTCTATTACATACTAGTTTGTCAATTATACGAATTACATGTATATATATGGGTAAAAACACAAAGTTGTGTCACACTTTCAGCCAACTTATCAACACAACCTAATTTAAGTATTTCCAACTAAAAATCAATTTTGGTCAAATATATGATCTAGTAAGATTCATTCTAGCTAAGTTAGATGCTTCCACAACTTTTTCAACTAAAATTGTTGGCTAAAAATGTATGGAGCACCACTTTGAGTCCAATTTACCAAAAAAAAAAAATTATTTGAAAAACTTGAAGTTTCAATAAATCCTACTAATGTAAACAACATTTTTTTTAAAATACAAAAATACCCTTTTGTAGATCCATAAGTGTAGTTTTCAAAAATATATTTATTTTAATAGTTTAATTATTTTTTATATTTTATTTTTTATTTTTACTAAAAGTAGGTTTTCAACTCAAAATATTAGGTTGATTATTATGCCAAGGAAAAATACTAAAACTTATTAAAAAAATTTGAAAATAATATGATGCACTAGATAAAAGAATCTGTTTTAAGATGGTATAATTTTGTTTCCATTTTAGATAAATATTTAATATGAAAGTTGACATCTGATAAAAACTTCACGCACATTTTAATATTTATTTAAAAATATATATTTATCAAAATGGGAAAAAAATATATCCATGCACTAAAATGTCAAGTTATAAATACACACAAAAATTTTGAAAGAAAAAAAATAAATTTTACTATAAAAAGTTTGACGTCCCATGCAACTTCATTTTTCAGCATTTTATCAGCAACAAAATTATAGTTTTAATTTATTAAAAACTAGTTTAAAATAATTTTTTATATTTTTTTTAAAAATACTAACATAAAATATACTAAAAAATACATATTTCACTAGTTTACATCATTTCAAAATTCAAAACATATGAACCACTTTTAAGTGATTCAAGTTTAAAAATTGGATCAGCGTTGGTTGTTTCCTTTATAAAGTGTGACACAACTCTGTGCTTTTACCCATATATATGAAATTATTTCCAACTCCTATAACAACTCCACCAAACTCTCACATGAAATCTAGGTGCCACCTTTATTCTCTCCCTCCTATTTTTGCTCCTAAATCTCTACATGAGTTGTGTTAACAACTCTTTAAATTTTTATGCTCACACACTATAATATAATATTAATTTATTCTAACTACAATCCCAACCAATTCTTCTCATACCTAGAAAAGCTATGTGAGTTGTTAGTATAACTCACTTTTATTTTAACATAACAATTATTATTATTCTATTAAACCATACTAACAATAATATTAAGTTGTTTATCAACAATTTAATATTTGTTACAAATACTTATAATGCTAATTTAGACATGTGAACACTAATCTCTAACACCCCCCTTAGTGTGAACATGGGGACAAAGAACATCACACAAGTTGGAAATAGAATTGTATGTCTATGCATACTTTAGGTCTGCATGTTGCTATCTGGATCTTGTTGTACATGATCACCTACATACGAGAACTTATCTCACTTTCACTTTCAGAGAACTCATCACCGACCGACCACACTTCCAAGAAGTCTGACAGTCAAAGGATCTTTGTAGCCACCTACTCTCCTATACAATTATTTACAATATCGATGATGTCCACGTTCTCCTCCTTAGCACTTCCAACTACAATAAGCCAACTCATGTGCCTCATGATCTTGATTCAAACGAAAGACACCTCTCATCATCCTTTCATGGTTTTCACATGGGCTTACCACAAACCTGGACATGATCAAGAACACACTCATTTGTTCACCTCACATGGTTTTCTAGATTACCACTAACCATTTACAGATCCATGAACTACATGGCACTTGTGCTTTTGTTTAATACAATATTTTACACCGAGTGGTTACATAAGGAAATAACTCACACAAAAATAGAAATGAAATGAAATGTCACTAATAAAAAAGGAAGCCTCATCATTAGTGGCTAACGAGAGGTACTATTGTCCTCCAACCTCCTATGCCTCCATCCTCCAATATGATATGTTACACTTTATTCACTTGATCTTTTGAGAGTCCAAATAGATTTAACATGGGTGGCCCAAAAAGCACAATCTCGAACCAGCAAATCATTGTATCAAAAATGCTTTTATCAAATAAGTAGCAAATCATGTCCATCATTTTGTTGCTTGTCTTCTACAACAAACTACTCAGTCAATTGTAAATACCTCATCAAAATATTTATAGGTTTTGTTCTACTATTCATCAACTTTCCAAATCATTTTTAATTTTTAATTTCTATTCAATATGGAGGGAGATATTGCAATTTTACTAAACCAATAGTGAAAGAAAGTTTTGGATGCCCAGCTCTGATACCGTGTGAGAAAAATGGGAAAAAATTATTGAAGCTAAATAAATATTCTCACACACAAAATAATATTATTCTTTTATTCTATACCATTTTTTCAATGATACGAATTACATATATATATATGAAATTCTTTCTAACTCCTATAAAAACTCCACCTAACTCACATTAAATCTAGGTGGGTTGTTTAACCACCTTTATTCTCTCCCTCCTATTTTCACTCCTAAATCTCTACGTGAGTTGTGTTAACTCACATTTTTATGCTCACACTATAATATAATATTAATTTATTCTAACTACAATCCCAACCAATTCTTCTCATACCTAGAATAGCTATGTGAGTTGTCAATACCCACTTTTATTTTAACATAACAATTATTATTATTCTAATAAACCATACTAACAATAATATTAAGTTGTTTCTCAACAACTTAATATTTGTTACATATACTTATAATGCTAATTTAAACATGTGAACACTAATCTCTAAAAAATTTGTACATGCTCGATGCCTTTGTTTGACATTACACTAGAGTTTTCTAGGCTCAATCCCCTTCAAAAAAGGACAAGGCTCTTGAAGCCTATTTGTCTATTGCTTTATGTAGGCTCTCCAAAAACCAAGTGGCCACTAGTGATAAATTCATCTCATGAGGGGCTCCACTCGACTACATTTGGAAGGGCTCATGACAAAGTTCCAAACTACAATGTTTTTCCTTGTGAAGTTTACAAAAATATTTGGGATGATGTTGTCCCTAATTTGTTTGAAATCTACTTTGAAGCATTTCGTAGTAATTCTCTAAGCCCTGTAGTTAACCAAGGAAATATCAAGTTCATACCTACAATTGGTGATTTGAAGGCAATATACAATTGGAAGCCCATCACCATTTTGAATGTCTCCTACAAAACCATTGCCAAAATTTTAGCCCGTGCATTAGATATCTCCTCATAGTGGTTATTCATCCTAAACAAACTAAATTTATTCAAAGTAGATACATCCTTGACAATGTTATAGCCATCTAGGATGGTATGGAATGGGTGCATAGATAAAATCAATAGATTATTTTCATTCTTCATGTTCTTCATGCTCTGGGATTTGGCACCACTTTCATTCAACCAATTCAAATACTTTTTGTTGATGCTTCTCCTTGTCTTAACAAATTAATAGTATTTAATTTGAGCCCTGGCCTTTTTTGTTCTATACAACAAGGTTACCTTCTTTCCCCTTCAATTTATGTGCTTGTTACTACAAGATTTGGCTATCTCCCTAGCCAATGCTATTTTGCAACGATAGGTCAAAGAAATTTTCCATCCTAGAAATGCTCCTAGTAAGTAGTTAATGGTCACTTTGGGGACAACTCTTTCTTAACACTCAAAGAGGAAGATAATGTTCACCAAGCTTTTCAATGCCTTGACCTTTTATGCATCTAGCTCTAGCATCTAATGGAATAAGACATGATTCTATAGGAAAACTTTTCCCAACCCCCCAACCTTGCTTCATACTTTTGGATGGAAATTCATTAATCACAAGGAAATTTTTAAGTTTTTGTGAATCACTTTTTCCATCCAATCCCAACAATCCAAGCTTTTGTAGCATGCCATTGATAGGGTTGAAAAAAATCTTGCTTATTAGATAACCAAGCCACTTTCATTGGTAGGTAAATTTTAGATTTTCTATTAAGCTCTAGTTGCCACTCATGTTTACTACTCTTACTAGATTCCCTCCAATGAGATTTCCTCTATGCTAATTTAGGTCTAAAAAATACTTCCATTATTTTGCTTGGGATATATATTGTCTAACAAGGGACTTGGGAGGGCTTGATTTTATTAGCATCAACAAATAGGGTATTACTCTATGAATGGATTGCCAAAGCCTACAAGGGAAACAAAGCCTAGAAAATTCCAATGAGGAATCGCATCACCTCTAATTCACCTTATGGGTATTCTACTTTGAATGGATTGGACTTCATTCTCTTGTCATTGCTCTAGTGCCCATCAAAATTAATGGCATTTTTGCTGCCAAAAGTACACGGAATGCTTGGGAGACTATCAAGTAATGGCTACTATAGAATGGAGATGGTTTTTGTAATGATTTATCTATTAATCAACAATCCATTTGGTGGTTTCCCACTATCTTGTTTTGGGATGCACTAGTTACAACCAATCCCTAGATTTATTCCCTCAAATTCTTCAAAAGGAGAATTAACAAGATCAACTCCACATGGTTTTATTGAACTCATGCCAAAGCTAAGTTCAATTTACACTAGAATGAATTTTTGACCTTTCAAGGCTATATTGGCATTGTCCCTCAACATTTGCACAAAATTGATGTATATTCTCTTTGGTATTATGGAAGGATAGGAAGTGGTATTTCAATATTCCCTTCAATAACTATAGTCTAAAGAAAGGATATACGTGGCTTTTAAACCTACCCATGATTCAAAAGTTGAATGAGAGATGGTCTCTTAAGGCTATTATGGAGCCTAAAATTACTTAGTTCATCTAGTGTTCGTTATACCAAGGTTTGCCAATTGGCACCCATTTGATTCATCTTAGCATTTCCGATCCTAGATGTCCTTTTTGTGGGAATTTTGAAACCACTATCTACCTTTTCTAGTATTGTGCTTGTGCCAGAATGCATAGTAATGGATACATGATTTCTTTTGACTATTACAGCCTAAATTGTTCACTTGGCACAATGTCAATATGAGAGATGGAGCCAAATTTCCTAGTCAATTCTATCAACTATGGCATGTTTTTAAATAGGAGATTATTTTTGCATTTGGAAAGATTGTAATTCGACAATAATTGTTAATATTATTGTGGATGTTAATCCTTCTATTCACTTCAAATCACTAATATTTCTAATCTTCTCATGTAGATTAAAGTTCAAGCCAACAAGATTGCATTAAAGCTTTAACATCTCTATTCCTTACTAAACCATTGGGGGAATGCTCCTTGCAATGTGGTCAAGGTGCCACCTTCACCATCCTTTACTAGATCTCCCCATTGGGATAGGAGAAGTTGCTCAAATTCCTCACACTATCGTGAAGTCATTGGACAACCACCACTTTAGTGGCTCCTCTACCTACAAGGCAACATTCTAGTTGGACCCCTCCTTCTTAGCCTTCTAGCCAACAAGGAAAGTGGTCTTGACCTCCACACTACTCCTCCACTTCCTCTTAGTGGCATGGTTGGGCAGCTTCTACTATTCCCTCAACTCCAACTTGCTATATATCCACAAAGGTCCACATATAATCAATTGTTGGAATTTCGCAAGGAAGAAGAAACAATGACTAATGATGGATGGGAACCTATGGATGGTGATGCTAACTTGCCTAGTGGATGGGGGAAATCCTATTTGTCAAGACCCTCCTCCCAATACTAGTGTTGTCCTTGTGGCTTCATTTTGTTTTTTTCATTTTATGCTATTCAAGTGACTTAGAGCTATTTCCCTTGTGGGGTCATATACTCTATTATTTTGTGGATTTGCCACGTTTGTTTTGATCCTTGCTTGCTAGTTTGTGTTTTAGGCATGATTACGTGCCAGCTAATTTTTTTTTAGGATTTGGCTATGTGCTTTAATGCAGTTGTCTTAATGTATGGTCTTTCCATAAAAATCTCACCAAATTGAGTAAATGCTCTTCAACAAATGAAAAAATTATAGCCAAAGAAAATTGTAGTATATAATTTATGTTTCCAATTATCAAAGAAATAAACAAAATAATTATCATAAAGATAATGATAATAATGATAATGCATTTTATAAATCATATAATATTTGAGCATAATATGTTTTTCAGCAGAGTACAGGTTTAATTTGAGGACAGCCTAACAAAATGGGACTGATTCTTCTATCCTTTACAGAATGAAAGATTTGTGATTAGATTCTTTAGCCAATCCTGTTCCATGCTGCTACTTAAACTAGAACATGAACCATGTCAAATTTCTCCATCCCAAATTTCTTCCACACTCTTGTAAGGGCTGCCTGTCTCGTGGACTAAATATTCAGAACGAACCAACCTCATCTGTACAAATAGAAGGAAAAAATTATTAGATTGAAGTTACATGCTTTAGGCCAAAGTGGTGTATAGATCTTTCAATGTGTTACTTGTTTCAAAGTTGTTTCTGTAACTACTAACTGTCGAAATAAATTATCCAACTCTTGTTTGATTGTCTTATGTAAAATTCCATAAAATTTGTTATAATAATAACTATCTGTGTAATTAGACGCTTGATATAATCATCTTCTACTCCATTTGATCTACATAGTACACATCATATGCATGTATGTATATTATGTGTTTGCATTAGCTCAATTAGTCGGCAGGTCTGTTGTCATAGGCAAGACCCAGGACGAGTCTCTTTAAAGACACATTCAGGTTACAGTTTGCTGATTATGGGCTTCAGTCCACTTGCAACTAGATCTGGACAGTAACCTAAAAGTAAATCACTTGTAAATAAATGTGTGTGAGAGTATCTGCGTGCACATGCTCTGTATGTATTGGGGGAGAGGAGGTGACAGGGAAGAGAGTGAACATGGGCGTTATTCATATAAAACTGATACGTGAGAAGGAGGATAAATCTATTTACTTGTTCAATTTGAGAGAAGAGCTCCAATAATTCTGTGGGGATTGACCAGGTTAGCACTTCAAAATTTTCTCTCAGTTCATGCTCAAAGGTGCTTTTTGGAAGCACGCTATAACCAGTTTGTATGCCCCAGCGAAGGGCAACCTGAGCAGGTGTCTTGCCCAGTTTTTCAGCTACCTCATTGAGTACAGGGTGCTCCAGAACCTTTACATTAATGCCTGGGGTGCCTGGAGAACCCAGTGGAGAATGTGCCTGCAGAGACCACTGTAATGTGATAAAATCCAACAAAATTTCGTTCATTGCAGAGTATGAGATGTAGGTGACAAGTAACTCACTGAGATGTGAATCCCCTTGAATTTGCAAAATGAGTGGAGATAATGTTGCTGCCAAACAGGATGGCTTTCAACCTGATTTACGGCTGGTATCACTCTTGCATATATAAGTAAATCCTTCAACTTCTTCACAGAAAAATTGCACACACCAATAGAACGAGCCTTTCCGGTATCAAGCAGCTTCTCCATGGCCTTCCAAGTGCTAGGAATATCAAGAGGAGCAAAATTTTCAGGAATGAATCCCTTGGTCCCCTTTTTGAGCCTGGCTGGCCCATGTATCTAGTGCAAACCAACAGGGATTTCATTTTGTTAGGCTACTAATGAGCTACTGCATGGCAACAAAATATTTCTATTGAAAATGAATAAAGTAGAAGCATACAAGATATAGATCCACATGGTCAAGTTGTAGATCCTGCAATGTTCTATCCAAAGCTTGAGGAACGTCTTCAGGATCATGCTCAGTGCACCTGAGAGATAGTAATGAAACAAAATATTACTCGTTGGAAGAAACATTTCATATGGAGGGTTACATGCTTAAATTGTTTAAAATAGAAGTATTGTTTCACTCCCTTAAAAGTTCATTGAACAATTTTGCAAGTTTTGAAGATAGTAGAAGCTTCTAGATACAAGCAGATTTTATTCATTTATGGTTTAAGATAGACAAATCTTTGCATCCAAATGGAAGTCTCCCAGGACAGATATATGGTTCAGGTCCTAGCTTAGCACAGACAACAACAACAAAGAACTAAATTACTTTGTATCATGAAACACATACTTCCTACCAAAAATGTACAAAAGGCTTTTGGGAGTATTAGTATAGTTTTAATAAACTCCAGCAGTTGCTAAATTTTACCCTGTATCTTCCTGCACATTTAGGAACTATCTTCAAGTTGATTAGTATGTAGTTCCCAGGGAATAACTGGCATTGAATTTGACTTTGTTTGGCATAATATCCCTAACAGAATGTTGTTTAACATGCGTACTGTTCTTGTATTATATCTCAGAACACTTCTTTACATTATCACCGGAATACAGGATTTTAAACAAGAGTCATTTAATTTTCATTTTGTAAACCAAATAAATTTGATGGTTCATGAGTTTATAAATAAGCATTCTACTGAGGATGTCAGAAGCCTTCTGTAAGATAGTGCTATTTTCCTATGCCCATGCATTGTCTCTTGCCTCACCCTGAAAAAGTATTAAAATTGTCGGCCATCCAAGTGGTATGGCCTTTGAATGACCTTATCAAGTAACATTTATATTGTAAACCGCAGACCCGCATGCAGCTCTTGTTATCTCTTTACATTTGTGTCTTTTCCATTATTTCTTGTCTAATTGATTGAGACTAATCCATTTTTAATTGTATGATGTTTCTTTATATGGATACAACTGAGTTTCATAGATATTGAGATCTCTGACCTAAAGTAGATGGTTACAACATACTGAGTAAGCATTCATCTATACCAGAAGATTCCTTCAGCTAAGCTGCCATGACTACGAGGACCCCCTCCATCAAAGTCACTCAGGGATCGAACCTGGCGCTCTTCATATCAGGTTTCTCTCAGGATTTAAACCTTGGTGGATGCCATGACACACTATCATTCTCATCAAACTGGCAACAACCCCTTCACTAATAGTATGGTGCTGGCTTTGTAATCTTTTGCTTCCTGTCTAAGACTGTTAAATTTGATACATCTGGTTTTCTGAAAATCCCATCCATGCTGCCTTCATCCGTTAAACATCATAAAATTCCTAATGGTTTTCCATTTTTCTTAATATTCTACATTCATTTCAGTTTTGCAGATATTTTATAATGCATCATGCTACATTTTTTTATCAACTGAAATTATACCAGAATACATGGCCCCTACATAATTGTATTGATTGATTGAAGTTCTTTGACAAAATTTTGAGGTTAAATTTACCATGAAAGGAAGCTAGTCCCTGCGTTCCTTCACTAGTCACAAAGAACTGATGTTCGTAAGATTGAACATTATTGTTTTAACTTAAATATCCATATATTATTTCTTCTCCCTGCTTCGGGAATGCCATTGCTTGTATTCCACATTTTGTCTTTTGATAGGCATTTCATTGAATAGATCACATACGTTAGGACCCCTATCTTGGAAGATTGTAATTTACCTTTGGTCTTGTCCTATAAACAATGGTTGTTGCAAGATATAACTGTAATTTTGATTTTATGCATTTTTTCTTTTGCCCAAACACTCTTTTTCCTAATCAACTTTAGGTGTCATTAGCCTTCTAAACTCCTAATGACATGTGCTGACTGAATTTCTCTCTTTTTGAACTTTTGTTAAATGGAAAGAGAACACTTGAAAACAAATCTTTAGTCAGGGAAATCTCTCCGATGTGTAAGGTGCAGGGTCAAATATAGTGTGTTGCCTCTTATACTCAACAATTTTCAAAAGCATCATTGCAATAAGTCTGCCCACTAAAGCCAATAGAGGGTCAGGTCTGAGAATATAATCAAAGTTTATAACTTTTATCATGCTTGTAGTATAAGAATACCACACTATATAACATTTTTTTGGATTTCATCTTTCTATTAGTTTCTAAAATATGTCTTTCTGCTCAAGTTGAATACTAAGTTTAGGTGGCATTTAGATTTCAGATCTAGGGATAGAATACTGTTTTTGTTTCCAGGTTTATATTTTGTTGTACCTTATATTAAGTTTGCTTAGATAATTAATATTATTTACTTGAGCAAAAATGGAAATAAGAGCACATGTCATCTCCTTGATTGATGGGAGCACATGCCACCTCTACTTCATTCATCTCCTTGATTGATGGTAATTAGATGTTACATCTTCCTCATCAAGGTAATTAGATGTTACATCTTCCTCATCAAGATGAGTTCACTTGACACCTATGCTTTTATAGTTCAATTAGTCCTCTAGTTTACTGTTCTTCTTTGGGACACTTGTCACCTTGACTTGTGCATTCTTAGAGACTATATATTGTAGTCTATTTCTTTGTTTTACACATCTTGAATATAGATATTGGAATAATGTTATTCTTATTGTTTGTATTTAAATTTATCATCATTGTATTATTGTTCTTGGGTATAATTATTGTGTTTATGCAAAATTCTATCATGATATCAAAGCATGGCAATTTTGGTGCAATTTAATTGAATTTGGAATATTGTCTTACTTTTTTTCACCTAGGGTTAATAGTCTTGCAAATTGAGTGTTTTCAAATCACTCATTGTACGAGGCCTCCAGGGAAGAAATTGACTATTCCATTGCATTTAGAAAGATCAAATTAGCTAGGTTAGGCTTTCATTTCATCCAATCAAATACTATGAAGTCAAGTAACCAGGTTTTTTCCTATAGGGTTTGATCAGAAATTTTTTCAGGTTGCACTCCTTTTGGAGCACTTTGATGCAAAAAAGACTCCCATTGCATCCAAAGTAGCCAAAGATCCACAAATAAACTATCCATTCATCAAAATTGGAGCAAGACAAGCAAGGTAAAAAAAGTTTAGGCCCAACCACACAACTTGAGGCCATATGGCTACCTATGCAAGCTGACACATATAGATATCACAATAAAAATTAAATTAAATTAAATTAAATAGAAAATAAAAATCTGCTATTTATATAGCGCTGCAAAGCACCTTTTTGCTTTGTAAAACATGGGGGTGGGGTAACCCTTGTACCCCACAATGTGCAGGGTCCTTGGGGGGACCATCCACTAGCCCCTGCCTCCCATTAAGGGGGTAGTGGGAGCCTTGGGCCTTTCCCCACCCAGATGGGCCTTGCAACAAGAAATAGACAATGGCCTTTAGATTATCCAAAGATGGTTATGGTAAAGAAATGAATCAAGCTATAGTAAATGATATGCCACCAAATAGAAAAGTTTTCTTACTAGCACCACCTATTTGTCTAATTGCAATGTGGTGAGATTGAAATACACGTGATACAATAATGAGTTGTATAAAAGGGGATTTGACTTCAATAGCTAGGATCTTGTTATCTTTTAGTATTTCTCTTTAACATTTCTCTATAACTACTTAGGACATAGCTTTAGCAAATTTCTTTTGTAATAGCTCTTAGTTTGTGGCTAAATTCAACTCTATAATTCGAAATACTTAATAGCATGATATTCTGGCTTATACTAACTTTAAGCATAATATTTGTGTGGTTGTTCAATTTGATTACAATAGTGGACTTCACGTCTCTTGCATCTTTGTCAAATCATATTAATTTAAAGCCGTTATGAAGTGTAATTTGTTTTATGTTATTTTGTTTGAGAATGTTTAGAAGATCACTTTATATTTGCACATTACATCAGCTTTTTTGTTTTAGAATACAATCTCTTTACCATTTTCATTCATAAGTTTTCTTTAATAGCATTAGAATTGGGGAGCTGGCCTAAATCTGCAGGTTGTCCTAATCTTGGAACTTTCAAAACTTTCTAATGTTAAGATTTGATTGTAAGAGTGCAAACTAGGTAGTCAAAATAACAAACAATTTTTGGCATGTCTCAAGTGGGACTGTTTCTACAAAGAACTACTTGAAACCATCACATCCCAATAAAATCAAATATAACACACCTATAGTCTCGTTGTAATTTGGACTAGGGTGGGAACTTGTCAACCATGGTGTTTTATTTTGACTTTGTGTGTGTGTGAACAGTTAAGATTATTGTTGATGAATTCAATTTATTTTACATGTTAAATTTAATAAATGTGAATATGTTTAGGACTAACCTAGATTAATCGTCATTTGGTGAATTTGTACAAGGGACATTGTCCATTTTACAAATCCCAAAGTGTAAGGTGATGTGGATTATGTGGCTTTTTCAAGAAGGAAGAATCCTAATGCCAATTTAGTGCCAAAACCATTTGAGTGTGCATCATGTCTAAACTATAGGTTTAACCAAAAGTTAGTACCTTGTACACAACTGTGGCACTTAGCAACGATTTAGTTCATCTAATAGATTGAGTCTGCAATTTTTTCCAATATATCTATGTCTAATGCATGTGCATATGTTACCTTTAATGCACCCTCATTTGTATATGTCATCATGATGATATTCATTTAAATTTTAACATTGTATGTTAGTAGTGGGTAATATTTAATATTAAACTTAATAGATATAATATCATATAATATATATAAAAAATACTATCATTGATTAACAAATTAAAACAAGAATTTGCATCAAATGAAAGGGGAGATACAACAAATAAAGAAAGGAGTGGCTAAAATTAAAGGCTTTGTCAACTACAACCTACAAGTATGGTGCTCTAAACTCCACACCCCATTACAATGAATCTACACCCTACATTCCTAGGAGGGAATTTTGCATAGTGTTGTACCCCAAAATTAAAATTTTTGTTACACTTAGACATTTTGAAGAAATGAGTAAAAGTCTTGTTAAATAAGTTAAAAAGGTCAAAATTTGGGTGTGCATGTCTTGCATGAGGGGTTAAAACGCAAAATTTTCAAAATCTGACGATCTGGGTCGGCTCAAAGCAGCTTAATCTACAAAACCCAGATCTCAGTTTTTCATCCCTATGTTTTAGGAAAAGCTGGCTTATTTTAAATAGTAACTTTTTGGGTTTTGGTTTCTTTTGAAGCGGATACTGAAAAACTTTCTAAAAAATAAGAGGCTGGTGCATTAGAGTTCAAACTGATTTTGATTGGTTCAAAATACATCCATATCAAGCTAGTGCAGTTAGAATCTCAAAATGATCAGTTTTTCCCTAGTGGGTCTATTCTGCTTTTTCAAAAGCATATTAGGAGCTCTGACGTCATCAATGGAAGTCAATCAGCTTCCAAGCGTCAGATTCAACATTCAGGCGTTCAACAGAAGGCGATTTGGTGAGCAAGCACGAAGAATGAAGGAGAAGGTGAAAATTATGAAAATTTTCTAACATTGGTTGACTTGGGCGCCCCAAGTGAGAATAGGCGCCCATCTTTTTAGGGCATTAAATGATGAAATTAGGGTTTGTGCCTCCAACCAAAGTGGCTCAGTTCTTTTCCAGCTCCGCAACAAGTTTGACGGTGCATTCAACAGATCATCCAATCGCTCGGGATTCGAGGCCAAACAGCGGAGATCCAAACAAAAGTCAGAATGAAAAGAATGAAAATTATCAAAATTTGACTAAGTCTGGGAACTCTGGGCGCCCCTGGTGAAGAAGAGCACCCAGCTTTTTGGAGCACCTAACTCAGTAGTTAAGGTTTGAGAATATGCTCAATCTCTTCAATATTCAGCCAACTTCGCAACGCCTGTCTCCGTCAGAGCATTCAACTGTCCAATCTCCAGTAGATTCAAATCAAAGAGGAACATATAGAATGAAGGTTTCAAACTTGAAGATGAAAATCAGATGAAAATGGCTAAGTCTAGAAGGTTTGGGTGCCCCAGGAGAG
Organism: Sequoia sempervirens; assembly: GCA_007258455.2. Taxonomy (NCBI): domain Eukaryota; kingdom Viridiplantae; phylum Streptophyta; class Pinopsida; order Cupressales; family Cupressaceae; genus Sequoia; species Sequoia sempervirens. The sequence goes on along the minus strand of VDFB02000003.1, from coordinate 366,227,086 downwards.
AAGAGGTGCCCAAGTTTTCAAGGGCCTAAACAGATGAATTTGTAGAAGTAGCTCTAACATGAATTCTTCAGAATTGATCCAACTCTCCAATGAGATATTTAGCGCATCAATTGGAGTTTGCAGTTACCAGATACGAGAAGCTGAACAGAGGGTCTGATGAGAGCTAAGAACTGAGATTCAGATGCAAACAGGAAAAAATGAAAAATATTCTAACTCTGGTGAGTTTGGGCGCCCCAGCTTGCCAGGGGCACCCAAGCTTTTGAAGGTCCAAACTCAACTATTTGATGAAGTTTCTCCCAGGAGACCCCGCTTAATATCTCTTCACAAAGAGCATAACCATCAGTCAATCCAATGCCCAGATTGCCAGATTTGACAAGATCATTTGTGGAAGAAGAGTTAATGAAGAAATTGAAATTCATAAAAAATGGCTAACTCTGGACAAAATGGGTGCCCCTAGAGAGAAAGGCTCTCATGAATTTGAAGGTCAAAATGAAGATTTTAGCCAGAGAGGCCTCCAGAACAATCTTCTCAGAACGGGTCTGGCTCCGCAATGAATCATTCAGCTCGCTCATCAGATTAGTCTACAAGACGGAAATCGATGTCAAAGTAGGGGGTCAAAATGGTGAAAAGTTGAAAATATCAAAAAAATGATTAACACTGCTTGAAGTGGGCACCCCAAGTCAAGAAGGGCGCCCAACTTCTCATGCCTTAGTAGAATTTTCAAGATTTTCAAAGTTTCAAAATTGCAAAGAGGAAGGAGGCATCCAAGTTCAATGATCAGAGATTTTTAGGGTTTTGAAAATAAAAGCAAAAGAAAGCAAATCTAATTCAAACCCTAAGTCTATTTAACACCTCTCTTCAATGTAATTTTCATTATCTTTGTAGGTAGCATTTAAAGGAAAAAATTGGAGCAGCAAGTTTGAAGAAATTTTTCAATATTCAAAAGCTCAGTTTGCTAGTTATTCATCAAATTTTTCAGGTTAGCAACATAAACCCTTGCTTTTTCATGCTTTTTCATCCAGAAGATCAAATTTTTCAAGGAGAAGGCCAAGGTTTTCAAATTTTCAGCCATCTAGGTCTTATCACCTCATTCTTCTGAAGAAATTTTCAAGAACTTCATCAAGTTGCAGTAGCTATTTTTTATTTGCATGTCAGTGAAATCCTCAGTGCATTCAGTTTTCAATCATCTAGGTCCTCTCAAATCAGTCTTCTGAAGAAAACCCATATCATAGTTTTTTTTCAAGAAAATTTCAAATCCTAGGGTTGGCTGCTTTTTCGATTAGCCATCAGTGTTTTGCAAATCTAATCAACTAGGTCCATTTCTAATCATATTCTGAACAAAACCCAGGTGCCAGCTTTTTTCCTGAAAAATTGAAATTAGGGTTTGCTGCTTTTTCAGTATAAAATCAAAATTTTTGAAAACAGACGATCTGGGTTGTTTTGCAACAAAATTCTAAGCAAAACCCATATCTCAAAAAAAAAATCAAAAAATTTGTCCATTGGAGCAAGAAAAATCAGCATTCTAAAAATAGTAAATTGCTCAAAACTTGTCTAAACCTAGGCGAGTTTACAGTCATTCTTCAAGTTTTCCAAAATAGAGTACACTCCCAATGTTTTCAAGACTGGATAAGCTCTTTATCATGATTACATCAAAACAGCTGAGACAGATTTGCATCACATTAAGTCGGTGTTCGATCTACACGCTTTGGAGAGCGCATGAAACACTTCAATTAGAAACCTGGGACATTCTGGACTCCTAGCAGCAACGTCTATCCCTATATCAGTTCAGAGTCTTGAGTTCGTAATCGCTTGCATCAAGCATTACAACCCGGCTACTAGGGAGATTTAATCAGTTGATGGTAGATTGATTTGCAGTATGAAGCCTGATATGATCGAGAAGTGTTTTTCCATTCCCCCATGGCCTGAAAGTGTTACTATCTCAAAGGGTGAATGTGAAAGGATATGGGAAATGCACAAAGACAAATATAGTAAGAAGATTGCACAGAGGTGGATGAAAGTGAAGCATAAGACTTTTCCTAAGAACGTTGGGCAAGGAGAATTCAAAGATGAGATTGCCATCATAATCACCTTGCTCAACAGGGTTACTGGATCGGAGGATGCTACCAAGTTTCAGCCTTGGATGTTTTACGCCATACCCCACATCATGAAGAAAACCGAGTTCTATGATTGGCCCACCTTGATCAGTAACAGTCTACATCAGCAGATAACAGAATACTTTCAGTTTCATGAATTCCATATAGTTTCTTACCTAGTCTACCTAGTGGCCTATCAAGGTCAATTCAGAGGGTTGAACACCGAGGGATCATTGAGTGTACAGCATATATACAACTACTATCCCCAATTGGAATTCACGAAGTCGTTGCATCACTACAAGAGTGAATGAGGATTTTCTGATGTACACGGTGCGGGACCTAGATAATGAATTGCACGTTTGTATCTCTTTAGTTGCTAGGGTAGCAATGGCGGAGTGGGAAGATTGGTTCATACAATTTTCCTACTTTCACCTATCTCAGGGTCTATGGCTATTCAGGTTCCCTGCTCATGTTACCAAGATACCCGTCAGACGAGGTCGTCTTCATGGAGTTCTTAAGGTAGGCACACAATGTCCACACATTCTTGAGGAATAGAAAGAAACCCTCCCTCAATTTTCCATTAGGGCTAGGAATCTATACATGCAGGACTGTTACAGATGCTAAGGCAATGGGAGATGAGTTAGATAAACTCGGCCTCAAGCCTTACAACGAGAGACAATCATTTGATCCTCATGGTGTCTACGCTTGCCGACTTGAGAAAAACTATGCTTATATATCCGCCCTTGAAAATTTTTGGGCTAATTGTACAGATGAGTTCAAGGTGCGGAGGCATAGTCACAGCAGGCTCACTCTTCACCAAATGAAAGACTGCTTAAATGAAGACATAGAAGGGTTGTTAGATGATGATGAGGATGTGCTTCTCCCGATGTATACTCAGAAACGAATTGAAGATCAGCCTCTTCCTCAAGTTAATTGGGCTAATAAGGAATCTCTCTCAATTGAAGAAAGGACAAGACAAGTCCTTGAACATAGCAAGGTTTTCCTAATCCTTAAGAGGAAAAACTCCATTCCAGTAGCAGAGCTGCTAAGGACAATTCCCTCTTCTTCCAGAGCACAGTCAAAAGGGAAGGGAACAATTCAGTCTCAAGAAGTCAAAGGTAGTAGATCAAGTAAAAATGTAAGAAGAAGGTTAGACTTCTCAAGCATAGTCATACAGGAGCAACCTACAGTTGTAATAGAAGATCCTCCTAACGAACCCATACCTCAGAAAGAAGCAGAGGAGCCACCTTTAACACATGTTATAGTACCTTAGACAGAACTTTTACTGATTCACATCGATCTTGATATTGAAGATGATGAAGAAATTGCAATTATACCTCCTAAGGAAGTTAGTAAAGATACTACCGTGTCTTGGCTTGAGAACTCCTTGGGAAGGGTAAGAAGAAGGCCTTCATATTAGGTAAATTTTGATGATCTTGATAACATCTATTAGGAACCTCCTAAGAAGAAAGCAAAGAAGCAAGTTCATTTTGCTAGGAATCCTGATAGCGAGATAGTCATGGAGACTGCATTACCCCCAGAGGACAAGAACAGGGATGAGGTGAATATGAATGACTTCGTGATGGTCAAGGCTAATCTTGGTAGAAATACTAGACATGCGGATGTGAGTCTATTCAGAGTTGTGTCTGAAAACCTTCAAGAAAGAGTGCTCAAGGATGGAGAAGACAAGGCAGCCCTCAAGGCTGAAAATCAGCAGCTCAGGCTTTATATTTCTAACCTTGTCCATGCTTCTTCACGGGTGACCCAGTTGCTGCCCTAGATTTTAGAGACACCAGCTGATCATCATCAATTGAGACAGCTGGTCATTTGTGGGAAAGAAACTCAGGAGTGGATCGAGAGTTTCATTGTCAGAAGAAAGGAGATCCTAGCACGGATGTCTCAATTGAGAGAAAATGCTCATGAACTACGTCAAGGTATCCAAGGATTTGAACAAACAGTGGTTGAAGTAAAACCAAGGCATGAAATCATCATTGTTGATTTAGATACAGCCTATGGTTCAGCAATTTCAAAAGAACACAAGAGGCAGATCCTTGCTTGGCGAGAGCGTCATGTTTTCAAAGTTAAAACTTATGAGAGGACATCCGAAGAGTTTATTGCCTACAGACAAAGGGTGATCGAAGCTCTTCTTTTCATCAGTGAGTTTGTCACAGAGATTCCTTCTTGATACAGTCTTGAAGATGGTTCCTACGTCATGCTTGATGAGGTGCAAACTCAATTTCAAAATGTTGTTTACAGCTGTGATAGCAGCAATACAATTGGTAGAAGGATGAGTCATATTTCGATGATGTCAGCAAAGTTTGAAAAGGTGGCCAATGAGGTCGAATATTTCCTGAGATATGTTGCAAATGCCGAAGATATTCTAGAAAAGCGGTGTTTTTCTATTGATTGCATAGATGCACTAAACCAGGACACAATTTCTAATTTTCTAACGGATGTGATCGAGTTTTAAAGCAGCTTTCTTCTAGAAGCTTTTTTCAAGCTTTCTTTCTATTCTTGGAATAATTCTTATCCATTCTTTGAGAAGAGAAAGAAGATAAATGTAATAGTTGGTGTTTCCCGCTTTTTCTACTTTCTTAGGTGCTAGATGTTATCTTCTTTCTAGATTTAGAAATAAAGCTTGCTTGTTGATCAAGCCCTAGATTGTGAAAGCAAGGAGATTTTAGAGTTCCCTACTCCTCTGCTTGCCTATAAATAAGAGCCTTTGCTTATTAGTTTTCTTTAACCATGCTAGTGATAACAAAATGCTGAGCCTATTGTGCCTTCTATTTGCTATTCAAGTGTTGCTCAATTGTTTTATGATAGCCAATTGTTGAGTCTCTTTTAGCCAACAAGAAGTTATTGTAATTGTTGTTCGTGTTGTGTAAGAACAAGATTGCAAGCCTCTTTAGCTGCAATTTCTTGTTCTAGGCATGTTAGTAGTAGATTTTGTTCTAGAAGTTTGAGTAATAAAATCATGAGCCTCCTTTGCCTTGATATAACATCTCATATTTCTGTTATTAATGTTCTACTTTTATGATCTTAATTTCAGCTTACATTCAAGTGTGTAGATGTTTGTTGAGAAAGAGTTTATTAAAATATTTTTTCAGAGAATCAACCTTGTTCATTTCTAGTTTCTCTTGCTCTGTGTATTACTTGAGAAGTTAGAAACGTCTTTAGTTTAAGTTAGTATAGTTGAAGTTCTTAAATCAAAAAATCTCAGCTGTGGCGTTTGTGTTTAATAAACCTTGTGCTCTAAGCTGATAAAAAAGATAGGCAACTTAGTTCTTAGTTTACTTTCTTTCAACACCATCAGCAAGAGGGAGCTTCCCCTTCTAATTTGAAGAGCATTTTATCTATGCATAGTTGTCCGTTTCAAATACGCATTCCAAAGGTGCGAATTTAAATGCCAACACATAGTAATTAAATATTTCTTTATTAAAGCACATCATATGCAGATGAAGGGTATTAAAAACAATTTGGAGGTTGGAAGGGTGTGGACTAGGAGAAAACAAAGTTGAATGCATTATCCAACTAAAGCCAACATATAGATAAAAAAGAAAGGAAAAAGGGATTTCAGTTTTTGTTTGAGTAGAAAAGGAACTTTAGAATTGTGGCCTTTTCTTGTCATGTCCCCTTTTCAAAATTAGAGACATGAAGAAGACCTATAGCCTATCCTCGTTTCCCATAGGCTAAAGGATTAAGCAAGGGAAATGATTAATAATATTATTTTAAGTTAGGCCCAATAATTTATACTTTAAGGGGCAACTTAATAATATTATTACAATTAATTAAAAGTGTTTTTGAACATTTAATATTAAAAAGTATTTTTAAATAATTTTGGAGGGAAATTCTATTCATGGGTCCAAATTGGAAAGCTATTTAAAAGGGGCGCTTAGATTCATTTAGGATCATCTTGTCATCATTTTGCAATTCAACTTTCCAGAATTGAGCTTTATGTTCGATTTTCACATTTGAAGATGAAAATCCTTGGTTGTTTGTAAATCTTGGAGAATAAAAACCCCTTTGGATTCTATCATTAAATTTGGGGACGGAAACCTTTATCTCCATCTAGAGTGATTCCACTCAAGGATTGCATTAGAGCTAATATTGGCGAGTATTCTTCAAGTTTTAAGCTTGTGGGGGATTGGTTCGAATTATATCTACAAGCAAATTGGTGATATTGTCTGTGATAGGTCGAATGTAAGCGCTAGAAAATGAGCAGAAAGTAAAAGAGTGCAAATAAACACCAAAACAACCTACACCTCAATATTAGCCTAAGTTGGAAACAACACTAGATAAAAGTAACAAATAGAACATTATACCTTGCGTCGAATCGATCCTTTGGTTGGCCCTTCGATTTTTGATGTGTATGCTCCTTAGATGGCACGAGATGCAAGCTAGATGTTGTTGTGAGGATGGATGCAAGTGGATGAAAACATGAAAATGGCTAAGTGTAGGTTGAGAAATAAAATTACAAGAGTTTGGCTAGCAAAATGATCTCCCCCAAAATGAGAGAAAAGAGGGGGTATTTATAAGAATTTTGAGAATTCTTAGAAGAGATGGATGGTCAAGATTGAGCCACCAAATATCAAGATGTAGGGCTAAGGTGAGTTCAGAACTCACAAGCCCTCACATCTTGACATGTGGCATGTGATATAGCCCTAAAAGGTGAAGTGGACATGAGGTGGAAGGATGGTACATGACATGGAGGGGGTTACAAAGTACCTTGGGATTGGACAAGATCTCCTCATAAAGGAGGTCCTTGTCCTCATGTGGGTGAGAGGACAAGTGGGGAATTAAAAATTCCTCAAATATTCTCATGGGGAAGAGGGAAGGAATTTAAAATTCTTTAAATGCATTGGGGGATTAAATGTGAATTAAAAATTCACATGGGGAATGGAGATGCCTTGTCAAAAAAGAAAAGCATTTAATAGGGTTGACTCAACTAAGTGATTAAGTACTTGATTAGAATAATTAATAAAGATTAGAAGAGGGTTAGATCTCACATGTGACTTGATGTGACAAGTCAAAGATCACATAGGGAAGAGTAATGAAGGATTAGAGGAGGGTTAGGTGGCTAAGAGAGATTAGAGGCCAACTTGCAAAAGTTGGAGGATGTGACACATCCTAATCAAGGATTAGGCATGTGCACATCCTAATGATGGGATTAGAAGAAGGATTAGTATAAGATAAAAATGATGGAGGATGTGACATGAAGGGAATTAAATAAATGGAATATTTATTTAATTCAATTGATAGAAGGAGGATTAAATAGAAGGTATTATTGATTAAATACATTAGGGATTTGGCAGAATTAAAGATATTAGTTAAACAATAGCAGTCTTACGAAAATAAGACGAAAGGGGATGAATTTGGATAAATTAAGTGTCCAAATTTAGATGTCTACATTGTCAAAGCAACATTTCTTATGATCTTCAATTGCATTGTCAAAAATTTAAAATTCAACCACATAGGCCAACATTGAGGTATTTTCTAGTGTTTTCTGGTACTATGTGATATATTGATGGTTGGATGGCATGTTACGAAGGCCATTTAGGTTGCCACAGCCTAATATTGTTTGAGCACAACCCTTTTGAAGATGTGAGCAACATTAATAAGTTGCCACACCAAGTGAGAAGGAGATCACAACATTTTCGGAGATTCCATACCAAATAATATCCATCACTGCCTTGTGGAATATTGTAACTTCAATCCCATTTTGTGAGTAGCATATAGTGTGCTTCTATCTGTACATCATTTTAGAAACCATTATAATATTTGGTGTTTGTTAATAATAGTTTAGAAAAATCAAATTTGTTGGTAATTTCAGTTATAAAATATTGGCCAATAGTGAAGAAGATTTAATTGTTGTTGGTGATATAAATACATGGAGTAGGATTTATTAATAATTCTGATTTTTTTAGCTATTATATGTTAGAATAATAATATATTCATCATTTTAATGGTCAATTATCTACTGTAGTTTCTACAGTAGTCAGTAGGTAGGTAGTAGGTAGATATTTAATATCTATAGTATTATGTATCTTTTATTTATGTAATCTTTTTTCTGTTAATGTTAATGAATGCTTTTACCATTCACATGGTATCAGAGCAGAAATTTTTTTTGGTCTCTTTCTAAAAATCGCGTCTCTTTACTCAGATAAAATTTATGAGCTCTATTTAAGACTTCGTGAATGTGAAGAAGACTGTAATCATGATTTTTTTTAAGACCTCTAGTGTTTTTCCTGGGCGCACGATTTTTGCTACTGCGGGTTTTTGGTCATGTTTTTCGTCCCTTACCCTAGTCGTGCTTCTGAAGACTTTAAAGTCGCAACCTGTAAGCAAGTCTAGGTGCAATTTTCAGACTTCTTCTGCCACGTTTTTCTTCATCTTTTTGAATGTGTGTTTTTTCCACTATTTTTAGGCATGATTTTTAATCTTTTCTTGGGCGCGACCTTCATTCTTTCCTGCATGCGATTTTTCTCTTCCTGGTCCCATTTTGTGCCTTAACTTGGCCACGTTTCTTCCTGTTTCTGGCACACAAAATGCCTCCATTTTGACGCATTTTTTCTGTGGTCAAAGCCGCAATTTTCATTCTTTTGAAGACGCAAATACTAGACGTCATTTATGGGCACCATATTCAATCTCTGTGGTGGTCGCAAGTTTTTTTTTTGACGTCCCTTTATAAGTCATCTTAAGTTAGAAAAAAAATTAGGGCTTTGACCAGTCATCTTAAGTTAGAAAAAAAATTTGATTGCAAATTCCTTCTTGGGTTTTTTGATACCTCAATTGGGTTGTCTTCTATTTTTTCTGGGTACCTTATTTTCCATGCCTTGAAATTTGTGCAATCAAAATTTTCTAGGTATTCAAAAAAAATTTGGTTTTCAGCAACATTTTTTGGGTATTCTTCAAATCTTCTAGGTTTTGAATTTAAAGTGCCTTGAAATCTGTGCTAGGGTTTCTACTTTGAATTTGTGTTATTTATGTTTTCATTTTTTTTCCTTCACCAGTTTGACCTTAGGGTACGTGATGGCATCTCTGACAAATATAATGCTCAAAAGTAGCTAGAAGTTCAATAGGAAGAATTACAACGCCTAGAAATAGTCCATGCTTACGGTCATTGAATATCGGTGTCTTAATCAGGTCATTTTGGGGAATTCAACCCATCCCACTGTAGCCAGAAAGGATCAAGACAAACCACCACGAAAATCTGGAATCATTTGAAGGACCTTCATGAAACCTCTGACAAGAGCAAAGTGTTCTTTCTCAAGAACATGTTTTTTTCCATCATGATGGATGAGAAAATGTCCTTAAAGGAACATCTAACAAAGATTAAGGACATTCGTGATTAGTTGGAAGCTATTAGTCAAAAAATGGAGGAAGAAGATATGGTGGTCATTACTTTAAAGAGTCTCCCACGTTTGTATGAGTATTTCATGAAGATGTTGAATATCACCTCCACCAATGTTGATCTCAAATTTGAAGATCTTTGCAACAAACTCTTACAACAAGATCGTTGGAGACAACAGTTTGGAAGTAGTACCAGTTCCACCTCCACAGAGCAAGTGTTCTTTGCCAAATCTTCTACTAAGAACTGTTGTGACCTTTTCACACATCGCCCCATTCAAAATGGGGACCCATAAATTTTCGCTCCATTCTGGTCTTTTGGCTTTGGTTTTGTGTCTTTCCCTCTCATTCTGCTTCTTTTCTGCTATCTGCTTTCCGGGGACGCTCCCGTCAGCAAACTTGAATGTAAGATTCGACCAAGTACTGAAATAAGGGTTTCACATCTTTAGGTCACTTTGAAGCCAAATTGAGTTGGTTAGTCAGCGTTTGAGCCTAGCAGTGCTATTACCATGTTTTCAGCAAGCAACTCCTAAATTTTCACTTAGTTCTGCCAACTTTCTATTTTTAGTAGGTGTCATTTTAGGGTTGATTTTCTTAAGATTTTCACATTCAGACAACTTCACTACATTCTGAGCACTTCAAGTTCACTTTTGGCAAAATTTGAGTAAGAACGAACGACCTGCTATTTTTAGCAGTCCAGCTTCCAGAGCAAATTCCAGGGTCTTCATGTTACATTTTCTGATGCATGTCTGGAGATTCTTTCTGGGTTTTTCGAGACCTTCGCAGCGATGTGACATGCAAAGCCGGACAACAACTTTCAGCACTCAGCCTTCAGAAGCCGATATTAGGGTTTGCATGCAGAATTTTTCAGCACATGTCGGCATTTTCTTTTTGGGTTTTCCAAGAGCTTCGCAATGATGTAACATGCAGATGGAACTGACCACTTTTCAGAAACTTACTATTTTTAGCCAGTGCTTGCATGTTGAAGATGTTTTTGGGTTTTTTTAGGTTTTTCAAGATTTTTCGGGCAGTGTGACATTCAAAATCATCCAACGGCCGGACGGTCACTTTTTCGGCCACTTTCTATTTTTAGCAGGTACCACTTGGGCAGCAGCTCGGCACTTCGGAACTGCAAACTGACCAGGATGCAACTGAAACGGGGTCAAACGGAGCTCATCTGAGCAACATGCACAAAATTAGGGTTTCAAGCTTCAGGGCTAAAAATGAGGAGTCAGAGGTCAAAATGTTCAAAACTGATGTATCCATCATGGTCAGTATCCTTCGGATAGTCTACTGGAAAAATTTGAAGGCAATCAGAGAACTTACTATTTTTAGTAAGGTATTCTCGGTGCGGGCTATAAATAGAAAGTTGATCTCAGCGTCAGCATAGACGGGAAAATTCACCAACAAGGAGCGCACTGTCCAAATTTCAAGTCAAACGGAGATAGGGAAGCCTCAGAAACGAACACTTACTATAAATAGTAAGTCACTTCAAAAGCAGCTATAAATGGCAGGTTGACACCAGATCTCAACGGGTACAAGACAAACATGTGGTAAGTAATCCGTGGCGCGAATTTCGAGATAAACGGAGTTACAGAGAATGAAGAATTAGATGATTGCTATTTTTAGCAGGTCAATTAGGGTTTCCTAAAATCAAGGGCAGAACACGACAGTCAAGCAGAAGCAGCATCCGGTCACGATCACCACGCTTCGGGAATTCAACACATGAAATTTGAGGACTTTCTGAGCAGTTTCTATTTTTAGCAGGTTGCTAAAAATAGCAGGTACTAACAGGCATCGGGCACCGACGGAACGAATCAGTTGAAATTCAGGGCAAGGCAAAAATCAGGCTTTCTGGAGTCAGAATTCAGTCAATGGCACAAAATTTAAGGGACTTTCTAAAAATAGAAACTCAGGGTGAATTAGGGTTAACAAAGAAAAATCAACCCAAATCTGGCAGAGGGCATAAAATTCACTAGAATGGATAAAATTTGGAATCCAGCATTGAAGTCCACTGTGAGAAGTTGAAAAAGGATAGAAATTTGACTAAGTCTGGAAAACTCAGCGTTCACCCTATGAAATGCGCCTTAGTCACTTGAAATGATGAAAACTGGAACCTCCAAGGGTCAAATGCACCTAGGTGTGTAAAGGTGTTAGAATTAAAAGCATGACCTATCACATGCGCCTAGGCTGGGAAGTCTGTGAAAAAATTACTAAGGCACTTAAACTTGAGGTAGCACCTGCCAAATGCGCCCATGGTGAAAGTGAAAGAAGGGGGTCCAATATGCGCCCTAGGAGCTTGGAAATTTGGCTAAGTCCAAAATTGAAAGTGGCAAGTGCAAAATGCGCCCAAAGCATAGATTGAAAATTAGATGGCTAGGATGCGCCCAAAGATGTTGGAACATGTTGAAAGTTTCTTAAAATTTCACTAAGGCATTAAAATTGGATGCTTGACCCATCATATGCGCCCCTCTTCAAACTTGAAGTCCACCCTCTTAAATGCGCCCCAAGATGAATGCTTGACCCCTCAAATGCGCCTAAGTCTGGAGTAAGAAAATTTGTCTAAGTAGCAAAAATGAAAGCTTATGGGTCTATTTGCGCCCCTCTTTGGGGACTTAGAAATTTCATCTTAATAGTAAAGAGTGAAAGTTGCAAGTGCATATGCAAAAATTAAAAGCATGCCTAGTGAAATGCGCCTGAGGGTGGCTTGAATTTGGCTAAGGCATGGAATTGAAAGCCTAACATTGGAAATGCACCCCACTTCATAAGTCAAACACGTGATATGCGCCCGTGGCAGGAGGAAGTTCAGAAATGTCTAAGTGTTTGAGATTGGAAGTTGGCCCCCTCAAACGCGCCTAGATGCTCAACATGGAAAATGCCCCTGAGGAGATTAAAGGTTAAAAGTTGGCTAAGGCGTTAAATTAAAAGTTCACCATGCCATATGCACCCCTGAGCATTGAAGACTTGGAAATTTGCCTAAGTAATGAAATTAAAATCACCACCTTCCAAATACGCCCTTGGTAAGAATGAGGATAGAAAATATTTCTAAGGCAAATAAAATTGGAAGTTGACAGGTCCAAATGCGCCCAAAAGGATTGGAATTTAAAATTCGCCTAAGGCAAAAACTTAAAGCACAGAGGGTCAGATGCGCCTAGGTGTGTAAAGGTGTTGAAAGTGAAAGTTCCATGTACTATTTGCGCCTTGAAGGAGGATAGGCTAAAATGCGCCCTTGATAACAAACTTGGCTAAAGCGTGGGAATTAGAAATGAAGTATTTAGTGCCAAATGCGCCCAGCTTATGGAGTGGAATTGGTAAATTTTCTAAGGCAACGAAAGTAAAAGCTCCCTACCTCATTTGCGCCCAAAGCCAAGGAACAAATTGGAAGCTGGAATATGGAGAATGCGCCTGGCAATGTGAAGGATGATGGCTCGAGATTTGACTAAGGTATGAGAAATGGAAGTTAGATATGCCAGATGCGCCCAAGATGTAAGCTGGAAGTCGCTTATAGAAAATGCACCCCAAGCTGAATGTTGACCCTCTGAAATGCGCCCAAGTCAAAAACGGAAGCACCACATGTCATATGCGCCCAGAGATGATAAGCCTTAAAATTCGAATTTGACTAAGTCCTCAGATTGAAAACTCCAGATGCTATATGCACCCACCAAGGTCAGGAATTCAAAATTCTTCTAGGGCATGGAAATTAAAAACTCAAAGCACCAGGGGAGATTTGCGTCTAGGTGTTAGAATTGAAAGCTTGATATATTAAATGCGCCAAAGGCTGAAATGAAAGCACAACATGGGATATGCACCTTGAATAGATGTTTGGAAAATTTGGATGCTCATGGGCTAAAGTGCGCTAAGATCAATATGGAAAATTTGAAAGATCAAAAATATGAACAAAGTGTGAAGTGCGCCTATGGAGGAAATTGTTTAAAAAGAAAATAATAATAAAAGGCGTTAAAATTCAAAAGCCTAACCCACAATGTGCGCCTTAAAAGGAAACAATGATTTAACACTTGGTGTTTAAATGCCGAGATAATAAAAGCAAGTGATGATCTTCAATGAGAATATTCAATGGCATTTAAAATCAAGCAAAGGCGTTTGGAAGTTACATAATTTCTCCAGGCAATTAATTTTAATTTTTGCTTAAGATGGAGAAATTAATTTAATTAATTAATTTAATTATTTTCCTAAGTTTAAATTAAAATTCCCCCCCTTCGATTTTGACCCATGAAATTTTAAAATTCGGATGATTTTAACACAAGGAATTTATTTTGGAGTCAATTACGGATAGAAAATAAAATTATGCCTAGCCAGTTTTGATGGTTGATATCGAATATTTAAGTATGTCGAAGAAATAAATTAAAATGGCTTTTAAATTAAAATTTTAATAAATTAAATTTGCCATTTTGACATGTAGTTGAGATTACTTCAAATCGGAGTAAAAATTGATTTTTTTTCGAAATTACTGAAGGTAACTGGCAGTCGGGAGGGAATTTTAAATTTAAATCGAGGAAAGAATCTCCCCGAATAGAAAATTGTCATAACAACTGCCAGACGACTGGAATATTCCCTTTTAAATTTAGCAAATGCGTCAGCCATAATGAAGGGAATAAAAGGCATCTGCTAAAATTAGCACCAGTCTTTTGCTATAAAACTCTGAAGATTTTCATTCTCATCTCACAAGATTCGAAGTTGAAATTTATGCTGGTGAATTGAGTTGTGAGATTTAATTCTCGAGCTGCTGAAAGTGTGAGGAAATAAGTTCGATTTTTGCAAGAGATTGAAGTTGTTGAAAGTTGAATTTCTCGAAGTTGCTACGATTCGAAATAAAGTTTGAAGGGTTTAGCATTTTTATTTCTTCACGTTGCTGAGGTAAGTACTCGAAGTTGCTGAGACTTTTTATTTCGCTGAAAGTTGAAATGTTTTTTGAAGTTGAGAGTTAAAAGGCTGAAATCATTTATTTATGCTGGAGATTGAAATTGTTAGAATTCGAAATTGCTTATGCTTTAAATTTTCGGAAGTTGCTGAATGTTAGTCAAATCAGATTTAAATTTGCTAAAGCCTTCGAAATTGCTGATGTATAATTTCCTAAGTGCTGATTTGGGATTGCTTTTCGAAGTTGCTGATTTATAACTTTCGAAAGGTTGATTTTAAATTGTTGAGGCTTGCTGATTTGAACTTGTTTGTTTAAAACTCTCGGACTTATTTAAACTCTTCGAAGTTGCTGATGTATAACTGTCGAAGAGCAGATTTGAAACTTGGTAATTTATAATTTGAAAGCTTGCTGATTTTAAATATTCAAAGTTGCTGATTTAAATGTTGCTGAAACTTAACACATTTTCCGAAGCTGAAATTGTTGGAGTTAATTTCTTACGGGGAGTTGAATATTTCTTTCGGCTGCAAGTTGTTGAAGGTTGAAGTTTAAATTATCGAGAAGTCAAAGTTGGCTGCTGAGGCTATTAACTTGCATTTATTTTTGCAGCCAACTCCAGCCGCCAGCCATCCCACGTGATTTTTATTTTAAAAAGTCGAAAGTGTAATGTTCGCTTTTTGTCTTGCAGATGGCTGATGCTGCTGGAACTAGCAAGGCTGGAGCTAAGGCTACCAATAATGAAGCTATCAAAGAGAATGCTTCTAGGCAGGCGATTATCAAGGGTCTAAAGAAGTCCTTCATTCCAGAGTCGAAGATCATCTTAAAGTATGGAAACCTGACAGACACCAATCTCGGGCCATTCAACCTCGAGGCATTCATACGCAGAATGTATGGGCAAGGTGGCAACCTTCCAACGGATGCATCGCGTAATATTGTGAAGAGCGGATTGTACGTAGCAGCAGGGTTCCAGCCAGCAGTCCGTTGTCCCGAGTTGATCCTAGAGTGCGCCAACTTCTACAATTCTGAGGATCGGACTATCAGCTCTCCAGATGGTATGATAATGGCTAACTTCACTCCTGATGCAATTGGCGAGGCATTTGGAATACTTGCTACAAACAATATGTTGTATAAATCCAAGGCAAAGGCTGACAAGATGTACGCCACGACCTTTGAAAAGTGCATGAAGAGGATAAACACCACGTGGATGTGAAAGCCAAAGCCTCCTGCTGCCAGGCTGCCTAAACAGATAATCTCAGAGGAGCTGAAGCAAGAATACTGCGACATAATTATGCTGCTCAGCAGAGTTAACAGCAGCCCGCAGTCATTTGTGTTCGAACCTTGGATGTTCTTCTATATCGGTGTAGTGCTCGAAGGGAAAGAGCAAGTAAACTAGGCAAAGATGATAAGTGATAATATCGATGAGCAGTTCAGGAATCTCAGGAGAACAAAAACATTTTGCATGAGCTCATATGTTATTTACATGCTTGCTCGAATGACCAAGTATAGAGGGTTGGCGTATCAAGAACCAATTGGCTGCGGATATAATCAATTCAAAATCCACCAGTCCTGCAGACAATTGCATCTTACACACACTGGTGACTTTCAGAGAGTGAATGATGCTTTTACCATGTACATCACAAGAACCCTTCAGCAAAGGCTACAGCAGAGGATATTCGAGGAGGCTCAGATGTTGATCGAAGAATATGGGTGTTGGTTCGTCCAATTCTCGAAATTTACCTATTTGAGGCTTCTGGGTTACGATTCATATGTTTACAAATTGCCAAGGTATCCAACTAACAGAATGATATTACTTGAGTTGTCCAGGCAATTGGTGGCCTATGACAAGATCATTAGAAGAAAGAAGGGAGGCTTTTTCCCATTGTATTGGGAAATTCACTCGAAGAATGCCCTACATTGCAAGCAGCCAAGGAGGCTGAGGATGAACTGAAATTCTACAAGCTGACTCTTCATACAAGCCGACAAGATTTTGATCCTAAGGGAATGATTGGAATGGTGCAAAGAGTGGAGTACAGACACAAGGCTCACTTGGAAGACTTTTGGGCGAATGCTAGAAGTGAGGATGAAATTAGAAAGAGAATGTTTTCGAGGCTACCACTCAAGTTGATTAGGGAATGTGAAGTGATCCGGGTGCTAGATCAGGTCGAAGAAGATACTAGGGTCACCCATCCAGACTATGAAGCAGTAAAGAATACACCGATGCCACCAGTAGATTGGGTCGAACCGGAGATTGCGGATTTGGACACCTTGTCTATTCCCGTCTTAACCTTTACAAGGGCTTGGGTAGATGAGTGTGTTAACAGATTAAGGAGGAGGTTAGTTACCCTCACATATGACCTCATGGGTGATAGAAGGCCGCCAGTGTTAGCAAAGAGGAAGAAGCAGCTCACACGAGGTCCAGAATCCAAAAGGGAGCCCGTTCAGCCAGAGCCTCAAGGGTCGGAGGACACAATGTCTACTCAGCTGGTATCTCATTCTTCCAGTGTGCATGAAGTTTCATTGTTTGCTGATCAAAGAGCTAAAAGAAATGAAGAGCAGGAGGTTGAAGAGGTTAACCAACCAATGCCAAGAGAGGTAGATACTCAGAGTGTCAATGATCCTGAAGCTACTAGTAAGCGGGATGAAGGGGAAGAATCGGATATGGATACCCACTTTGACTTTTCCTTCGGAGAGGAAGATGCTAGGACTCATGAGGGAAGTGATCAAAATGTTGAAATAATTGAGCCTCAACCAAATACTACTCAAGAAGAAGTTCGGGAAGTAGAAGCAACTGAAGAACAACCCCTGATCATCTATGATATTCAGCACAATTGGCTCTCACAGGCGATCAGAAGGGACCAAGATGATGATGCGGACCTGGCAGTTGAAATGGAAGAACTCCTAAACAGAACAAGCAAGTCGCCTAAGCGGAAGAGGGCAAGAAAATATACAAAGATGGAAACTAATGAAGCAGGGTCACGCAGCCTTCATATTGTTGTTCCAAGGGAAGACCATAATTTGAGTGATGCGATGCCGGAGAATTACACGATCACCACAGTTGAGTTGGGATGTCCTTCCGGAGCACAAGTAGTGGAAGAAGCAGAAAGTTCATTTCAGGCATTGAAGGATAGGCTGGTAAAGAAAGAAGGAAAGTACAAGAGATTGAAGAAAGAGCACAAGGCATTGGTTGAGTATGTGCAACATCTCGCACATCCTGTCACCCAAGGTAATCCAGCGGCAGAGCTTCCACCAGAGTTGCCACGAGAGCTGATCAGCGGCCTTGAAGAAGTGAAGAGGGTTGTACGAGAAGGAGATAAGTGGATAAATGGTGTCCGTACTGAGGCTGAAAAGTTTATGGCGGATCTTGTCTCAGCATTTCAAAATGCCTCCGATATTCTTTCACGCTTGGATGATGTTGAGCAAGCTTGGGGAGACACCCACATCTTTCAGGACAAAACTATCCCTCATCTGGCTGTTTTGATGCGTGTGCCCACGCAGACTTTGGTGAACGAAGGAGTAATCCAAGCGGGTGATAGGTATGATTTTCGTGGATGGCATTAAGCGGCGTTCACTGGGAAGAGTTTCTTTGACACTGCAGCTATGGAGTCCTCCAGGCTCAGAAAAGCTATGAGGAATATTCACGAGAGTATCCTCAACACATTGGAGGCAGTATTCGCAAGGAGGCTTACTCATGAGGAGGTAGATGCAGAAGGACTAAAGGCGAGGTTGCAGCCATTCTTTTATGAGATGAGGACGTTTTCCCAGTTGGATTTTGAGAACATCTCCATGTTTTCAACAATCATTCAGAGCACGCAAGATTCTATTGAAACCTGGGGAAAATCTTGTGAAAAACATGAGAAAATGGTGGCCATCTTGGAGTATCAGCTGAATCTTACTCCATCAATTTATGAGGAGGAGGTCGACGCAGTGCTGGCACGATTCATAGCGTACGCAGTCCGAGAGAAGAGCAAAGGAATCCGAGTCATGGACGAGAATATTCTAGAAGGGTAGTGGGCATTAATTGCTCATAAGTGGTCAAAGGAGGAATCTGCTATTTTGGGAGCATTTATGACACCACTCCACCTTCTGTCAGTTTTTAGGGAAAACTTGTCTAGGGCTGAGGTGGCTCGATCTGAGCCCTCCATTGTAATTCGATCTGGGCCGTCGGTTGAAACTGGACAGCTATATAAGGGGGAGTCCCCCTCATTTGTACTCTAGTAGTCATAGTCAGAATCAGAGAGTAGTGAGCAATTAGTGAAGCAGAATAGAGAGTAGAAATTTTGAGTTAGAATAGTTTTCATTTGCATTGTTGAAGAAGAAGGGGAATTCTCCCTTTGAGAATTTTGTAAGAGATTGTCACAAAGGCTATTCTTAATAAAGCATTTCATTGATGGTGAATTCAAACTTTGTTTTGAGTAGTTCGTGAGGTTTCTTCTTCCTTTGACTTCAACTAGGATTTAATTTCATGCTAATAGTTAGACATGGATGTTTATGTTTGATATAAGTGAGCTTCTTTATCCATACCACTAACGTTCTTGCTGATGGTAAGCTCATCTTGCGTGGTCAACTGGAACATTTTACACTTAACTTCGATCAAGATTCATGCATAATTATGCATCGTTGTGATGGTAGTTGCACTCTTGAATCGTGATTTGAACATCATTTTTATCCTTTGAAGATTGCACTTACTTTGTTGAAGCTGTCCTATAGGAGGCTAGGCAAGGTTTGTTCGAAGTTCATTCAAGTTGAGCATAACACCCATTTGCATTTAGATTAGAATTTAAAATTTTAGAAATCTCTGCAGCCATTCAAATTCCGCATAATCTTGGTTAGTTTTAGGAAATTTGCACTCTAAAGCCAAATCATTCGCATAAAAGTCCCTTCCAAAAGCATATATTGGTTTTCATTGCACGCATTCAGAACAATTACGTAAGTCCCCTCGTAAGAACACAACATATACACATCAACCAAACTGGGTCTATTCACATTACAAGAACCTTGGAGTTGAAAGCGTGATCTCACTTGCAATCTTAGCACGCTAAATACTTTGTTCAAGAGAGAATAGAGTGTCCATTGGGAAACTTTGTTCTGTGTTGGTGCGGTCTCAAAAACCACGTCAACAAGAACAAAGGGAAGGCGCAAAATTCTCAGCTAAAAATCTTTGGTTCTTCTCAAGATAGCAAGAAGAAAAAGAACGTTCAATGCAATTATTGCCATAAGTATGGCCACATGAAGGTTGATTGTCAGGTTCGATTGGCTTCTGAACAAAAGAAGCAAGGAGGATCTCAACAAAAGGCCAATGTCGCTGAGCACACTGATCAAAAATAATCTACATTATATGCGTTTATGGCCAAGAGAACATCAGATCTAGTACAATCTTATGCTTGGTATATTGATTTTGGGGATTCACTGCATTTTACTCATCGTTGGGATTGGTTCACAAAATTCGAACCATTCTTTGATTTTGTCATTTTTGGAGGAGGCGAAGAGTGCATAGTTGTTGGTAAGGGCAGTGTCCAAATTCACTTAGGAGGAATAAATTTACTCTTTCTTGATGTTTACTATGTTCCAAGCATGGAACATAACCTTCTTTTAGTCAGTCAAATCATGTGACATTCTCCCCAGTTAGATGTTGTTTTCAATTTGTTCACCTGCAGTATCGTTGATAGGGAGACTCATACTACAATCACTATGGGACTTGAGAATCATGGTCTGTATAGACTTGCTGATTCTGGTGATTCTCAGGAGCACGCTCTAGTAGCCAGGACTACTTCCATTAGCAAAATTTGGCATCAGCGTTATGGGCACTTGAATGTCCACTATCTCTCTCAACTGTCTCGGGAGGGTTTGGTTGCTGGTCTACCTGAGATCCAAACTCAAAATCATGGAGTTTGTGGAGCCTATCAAGCTGGAAAGTAGCATCAGACACCGTTCTCAGATGGTGATTCTTGGCGAGCCTCTAAGGTACTTCAATTGGTTCACGCTGATGTATGTGGACCGATGAACACTCCATTTGTTACTAGGTCTAGGTACTTTTTATTATTTGTTGATGATTTCAGTAAAAAAATGTGGGTGTATTTTTTGAAACATAAATTAGATGTGTACAACACATTTCAGCAGTTTAAGGCCTTAATTGAGAAGGAATCAAGTTCTCAGATTGTCACTCTAAGGTTAGATAATAGGGGGGAGTTTCGTTCAATTGACTTCTCTACTTTTTGTGCTACCTATGGCATTAAACACCAACTCACCACACCATACACCCCTCAACAGAATGGTTTCGTTGAACGTAAGAATCACACCATTACTAAAATGGCTCGTTCTATGTTGGAATACATAAATGTACCTAAGAAATACTGGGTTGAAGCAGTTTACACTGCAGTCTACCTCCTAAATCGGTCACCTACATAGGCCATTAAGAAGATGACTCCTGACGAAGCTTAGCTAGGACGTAAGCCTAAGGTGGGTAATTTGAAAGTCTTCGGTTCTACAGCTCATGTATGGATTCCAGACGCCAAGCGTGCCAAGTTGGATTCCAAGAGCCAGACACTTATGTTTACTGGTTATAGCGAAAATCACAAGGCATACAGGTTGATTGATGTGGAGACAAATCGTCTCATATTCAGTCGGGATGTTGTGATTGATGAGACTACTAGTTGATTGATGAGACTACTGGTCCATTCCTTCCGATTACCAGTCCTGTAGATCAGCCTATGAAGGTTCCTTATGAGGGTGTTCGTCTTCCTCTTGGTTCCCTTGATGGGAGGGCTTCAGAGCATTTTGACTCTGAAGATGAGGAGTCTACCAATCATGATCTTGCACCACTTGATTTTCCTCAGGACTCACATCTAGATGACTTTGTTCCAAAAATCCCAGGAGATTTTGTTTCTCCTATTCTAGATGTTGGTACTTCTACTCGTCAGCCTAAGTGGTGGGCCAAGACTATCGGAGATCTTCATGATGATGAACTCATTGAGGGAATATCAACTCATAGAAAGAGCAAGCAACAACACAGTCAATTTTTCTCTTATGGTCAACATCCACAGCATCTATGAGCCTCATACATTTTCAGGGGCCAAAGGAATTCCAAAGTGGGAAAAGGCTATGCAAATAGAATATCATAGTCTTTTGAAGAATCACGCTTGGGTTCTTTCTGATCTTCCTCCTAGAAAGAAACCTATCAGCTGCAAATGGGTTTTTAAGGTCAAGTATCATGCTGATGGTAATTTGAATAAATATAAGGAAAGATTAGTTTCTTGGGGATTCACACAATGGGAGGGCATTGATTGTGAGGAGACTTTTGCTCCTACTACCAAGATGAGCACAAATCATCTTCTTCTCGCTATTGCAGCCCAATTTGGATGGATAGTTCATCAAATGGATGTCAAGAGTGCCTTTCTCAATGGTGATTTGTAGGAAGAAGTCTACATGATGTAGCCTCCCAGTTTCAAGGTTTTCGGAAAATAACATCAGGTATGTAGACTTGTGAAAGCACCCTATGGACTGAAATAGGCACCCTGTACATGGTACATCAAGATTGATCAGTACTTGGTTGATCATGGTTTTCAACCCAATCCTTATGACAGTAATATGTATGTCAAACACTCTGGTGATGATATTCTCTTTCTTATTGTCTATGTTGATGACTTGATCATCACTGGTAGTACAACACATTTGATTGTGGCAATCAAACAAGATTTGTATTAGTCTTTTGACATGATAGATCTGGGGCTTCTCCATTATTGTTTGGGTAGTGAGATTTGGTAGACCACCGGTAGCATCTTTATCTCTCAATCTAAATATGCCAGAAGTCTGCTTGACAAATTTCGGATGCAGGACTGCAAACCTACCTCCACACCTATGGAGAAGGGGTTGAAGTTGTCAGCCAACTCTGATTCACCTCCGGTCAATGAAACGACATTCAAGCAACTAGTGGGTAGTCTCATCTACCTCACTGCCACTAGACCTGACATCAGTTTTGCAATGAGCTACATTTCTCGCTTCATGACAGCGCCAAAAGTTGATCATTGGATTGTAGTGAAGTGAGTGTTGAGATATGTTAAGGGAACTTCCAATTATGGCATTTTGTATGGCAGGTGCAAGGATCCAAAGCTATTTGGTTATACAGATTCAAATTGGGCAAGTTCAGTGGATGACAGAAAATCCACTTCTGGGTATGTATTTAGTTTGGGCATAGGTGTGGTAACATGGAACAACAAGAAGTAGTAGGTCATGGCTCTTTCCTCAACTAAAGTAGAGTATCGAGGGACCGTTAAGGTAGCATGTGAGGCAGTTTGGCTCTGCAGGATGCTTTCTGGCATGCACATGTCACAAGTAGGACCTTCTCCCTTGTACACTGATAATCACAAGGTGTTCAAACTGGCCAAAAATCTAGTCTTCCATGAACGTACCAAGCATGTCGAGCTTCATTGTCACTACATTCACAAGCTGGTAGAAGATGGATCAGTTTAGCTGTAGTATGTTCTGACGGCAGATCAGACTACAAATATTCTTACGAAATCTCTAAGCCTAGATAAGTTTGTAAAATTCAGGGGGCAACTTGGTGTTGTTAATGGATTGACCATTAAGGGAGGGTGTTAGAATAATAATATATTCATCATTTTCATGGTCAATTATCTACTTTAGTTTCTACAGTAGTCAGTAGGTAGATAGTAGGTAGATATTTAATATCTATAGTATTATGTATCTTCTATTTATGTAATCTTTTTTTTGTTAATGTTAATGAATGCTTTTACCATTCACATTATAAATCAAATCTGAGCATGATAAATATTCTTGGGATTTATATCTGTTTTGCATGAGAATTCAATGGTAGATCAGCTAACATACTTGGGAATTTTGGCCTATAAAATTCAGATCCACTGGTATATCCAAAGTATATCTCTATGTGTGAAACAATTGTTGTTCAAAGTTGCACATTTGTTTGGCAATGGTTTACATTTATCCTAAATTGTTGATCAGTATTATTTGCAGCTTCATCTTGATATCTACTATTGTTCTAAGGTTTCATAGTTTCTCTTCACAGTTAATTTGGCATTTATCAGCAAGCATACTTACTGTATTTTGTCATCTACATGCTAGATCTATTGTTTACGATGTAATTGAGGGTTTATATCAACATTTGAGGATTTGATTTATGATGCCCAACCACTTGTTGTTGTGATCAGCATTAGCTTCCAGTTTTAGCTGCTTGTTATAGTTTATGTATGGTTTCACAAATTAGAATAATACAAAAATATATATATTCCATAGAAATCCAATTTGAGGACATTACAGTGGTATCAAAGTTGTGATCTTGCTAGCCTGTCTAAAAAGAGCTAATTTTTGGATGTAGATCTTGTCTTGATGCATATTAGCGAAAGAGAATTCAGATAGTATCAAACAAAAAAAAGAAAGGCTTAGTTTTGGGAGAGAGAAGAAATCATGGGTGACTTGACAAAAGAGAAGAAATGAAGTTGTAGGAAATTATCAGTCAAAGTCAGGAGGAGTTAGCTAGGGAATTCCAAACTTCCATGAGTGTTTAAAGAGAAAAAATGAAGTTGTAGGAAATTATCAATCAAAGTCAGGAGGAGTTAGCTAGGGAATTCCAAACTTCCATGAGAGTTTCTATATCAAAGATAGCATGGGCCTTACGATAGTTGAATCAAAATTTTAGCGTCTCCAAACAAGTCCAAATACTGCAAAGGAAGCAAGTAATTCAACCAATGATATGGTTTCAATCAACCTTTCCTTTAAGACTTTCCAAGCCAAATTCCTACAAAGGAAAGAGGATCAACCAGAAGAGGAACAACAATTTCTTCTCCCATGGAAAATGATATGGAAAAATGTCATGAGGAATATGAGGCTCTAAGTTAGGTTGTCTCTAATGATTTGTGTTTTGGTGAATTCTATGATTTAAAGACAATGAATTGGACTAGAAGAGAAAGGAGAAATTGACAAATCAACCTCAGAAAGACATACAACACCGATTGGGTACTATCACTATACCTAGATATGATGAATTAAATAAGTTCCCTACTAGGTTTTGGTTGCAAAATTTTGTCATGCCCCACTAGATATTAGAAATTGCAACCTTAAGGAATAAATAAGTGACGCTGAGAGTAAGGGGCCAATCAAGATTCAAAGTGAATATAATAAAAATAAAAAAAGTTTCAAAAGCAGCACTTAATTAGGAAGGGGTGTGACTCTTGCAAGGCAATGATTGTATGAAGAGGTGTGACTCTCTCGAGAAGAGGGTATGAAGGGAGAGCAATTCTTGTTGAAGAAAGGGTATCAAGTGGAGCAGATTAGATAAAAGGAAATAAGGATTTGAAATTATAAGAGATTTATTGGAACAAATATTATTTTTAGCAAGAATATTATTGGGAAGTAAGTTTTAAATAGGAATAACTATGTATATATAATAATATTAATATATATATGTGTGTGTGTGTGTGTGTAATACATATATATATATATATGTATGTATGTATGTGTGTATGTATTATATACATACATTTCTTCTCTTTAGACACTCATGGAAGCTTCATATATATATATATATGTATGTATGTATGTATGTATGTATGTATGTATGTATGTATGTATGTATGTATATAATACATACATACATTATATATATATATATATATACATATATATATATATATACATATATATATATATATATATATATATATATATATATATATATATATATATACACATACATACATACATATATATATGAAGCTTCCATGAGCGTCTAAAGAGAAGAAATGAAGTTGTAGGAAATTATCAATCGAAGTCAGGAGGAGTTAGCTAGGGAATTCCAAACTTCCATGAGAGTTTCTATATCAAAGATAGCATGGGCCTTACGGGAGTTGAATCAAAATTTAGCGTCTCTAAACAAGTCCAAAATACTACAAAGGAAGCAAGTAATTCAACCAATGATAGGGTTTCAATCAACCTTGCCTTTGAGACTTTCCAAGCCAAATTCCTACAAAGGAAAGAGGATCAACCAGAAGAGGAACAACAATTTCTTCTCCCATGGAAAATGATATGGAAAAATGTCATGAGGAATATGAGGCTCTAAGTTAGGTTGTCTTTAATGATTTGTCTTTTGGTGAATTCTATGATTTAACGACAATGAATGGGACTAGAAGAGAAAGGAGAAATCGACAAATCAACCTCAAAAAGACATACAACACCGATTGGGTAATATCATTATACCTACATATTATGAATTAAATAAGTGCCCTACTAGGTGTTGGTTGCAAAATTTTGTCATGCCCTGCCAGATATTAGAAATCGCAACCTTAAGGAATAAATAAGTGACGCTAAGAGTAAGGGGCCAATCAAGATTAAAAGTGAATACAATAAAAATAAAACAAGTTTCAAAAGTAGCACTTAATTAGGAAGGGGTGTGACTCTTGCAAGGCAATGATTGTATGAAGAGGTGTGACTCTCTCAAGAAGAGGGTATGAAGGGAGATCAATTCTTGGGGAAGAAAGGGTATCAGGTGGAGAAAATTAGATAAAAGGAAATAAGGATTTGAAATTATAAGAGATTTATTGGAACAAATATTATTTTTAGCAAGAATATTATTGGGAAGTAAGTTTTAAATAGGAATAACTATGTATATATAATAATATTAAAATATATGTGTGTGTGTGTAATATGTATGTATGTATGTATGTATGTATGTATGTATGTATACATACATACATACATGCTATATATATATATATATATATATATATATATATATATATATATATATATATATATATATATATATATATATATATACATACACATATATATATATATATACATACATACATACATACATACATATACATATATATATATATATATATATATATATATATATATATATATATATATATATATATAACATGTATGCATAATAGTAGATTCATATGATAGATAGTCCATTTTGAATTTAGGAGAAATGGATTGCAAATAGTAAGGATGACCAACCTTCCGGGTTCACAAGAGATGGAGGACAACCAACCTTCCATGCTCATAGGCTGAGGGGTGGAATGGACCATAAATCCTCCCTTGCTTCCGAGCTTGATCAAGGAGGATGGCCAACCTCCAAGGTGAACTGAGGGATGGAAGGGTGACCCACCTTCCATGCTCTCCCAATACAAGGGCGACCAACCTTGAGATTGCGGTTTGGAAATGTTTCAATTGAATTCCTAATGAGACTATTATAGGAATATTGGAATGGCTATTGCTTTAATTGGATTTCAATATGAATAATGTTTATATGATATCATTATGCCTACTAATGTTAGTAAAAATAGATGTTATTATGGCTTATGATTTAACATCAATTTCCACTAACTAATATTGTGTGCAAGACCTAAACCAAGATTTATCTTATAAAAGGCATTTCAATTGGTAAATTTATACTCTTAAATGTATTACATTTCTTATTTTAATTGGAATTGTGATTTTAGGGTAAAAATTGGGAATATCCCAAAGGGGACATTACAAAGTTGGACACATTTTTCATTGAAACCCTTGTGTGAAGAGGAGGCAATCAATTTTTCTACCCTCCATTCAAATGGTGTGACTCATGAATGGTGGTACATTGGCATGGTTAGCTAAGGGCATAACTCTATCACCACATTAGAAGAATTCAATAAGAAATTAATAGAGAGATTTGATAGGGAGGATCTAGTTCATTTTAGAGAGCTAGCACAGTTGAAGCAAGATGGAACAATGGAAAATTATGTTGTAGAATTTAAATATTATCTATGATGGTACTGGATGGGACAAAAAGGAGACTTATCACGCTATTTGTAGGACTAATTGAACCTCTCAGGGAGTTGGTTAAGGATTTTGATCCATTATCCTTGCAAGAAGCCATCAAGAGAACCTTGAACTTTAAGAATTTAGTTTCCAAGAACAAATTATTTTTGAAGATTCCATCTATAGGGTAGCATAAAAAAACCCTTTTAGGAAAAGTTTTCCCAACAAAAGGCATTACCATAGAAACTAAGAATGAAATCCCAAGAAAGAAATTATGTTTTTCTTGTAGGGAGCCATGGGAGCCTAGTCACTGATATCTTCGCAGAGGACAAGTACACTACATAGAGGTAGTATTGGAGAAGAATTAGAAGTAGAGAATCATGAACCCAAAGTTGAAGCAATAAAGTGAGGATTCAAGAAGAGAAAGTTTCTAGAGGTACCCTTGTCTCACTTTTAGGTGCACCTAACTATCATCCACTCAAGGTTCATGTTATTTTGCACGGGAAAAATATTATTGTAAAGAACCAGACCATTTTTTTTTTTGTTTTTTGCAATGATATTACAATGAAACACGCACCCGTTAAGGTTAGCTCAAAACCAAACGATGCGGAAGGTAACTCTAACCAGAATGTACGCCAGGATCCCAATGTGGGCAAGGCATGAGCATTGGTCAGAGGATCTAATGCAAATGCAAACTGAAGGGAACTCTAACCAAGAATGCGCCTGTGTAGACGAGCATATGGTCAGAGGATCAATGCATGATGAACAGAAGTACCCCTAACCAAGAATGGCGCCGAGTGATGGCGAGCATATGGTCAGAGGGTCCCTAAACTACTTAACTGAAAGTAAATAGGCAGCAAGCCACCCTCTTCCACTTATTCAATGGGAATTACAATAAAATCAAAGAGGAGAATTGAGAAGTGCTGACAGTACTACTGTTCAGCTTACAATGTATTAGAGAACCTGCCAGAATCATAAGATTAAAAGCTTCCAATGCAGCAACTATTTAAGAAACCTCTCCAATACTCCCAAACCCTTTAAATAACAACTCCTCACTCAAATACTGAACTTACTCAAATCTGATATGACTGTTTTTGACAGAAATTACATAGAACAACAGCATAGTAACTCACTAAAATGCACATATCTTGCTCTAAACTCATCCTATTGACAAGAAATCAAATGCAGATTACTCTAATGAGATGGCGCCCACGATGCAATCCTTAAACCACCCCAAATATCCCTTATTTATTTTGCACAAATTTCAATGCAACTCCAAAATGGTACGACCCAGCTCCAAGGGCGATTTTACTCTATAAAATCAAAGAGACACTAATAAAATCTGGAAATGAGCTAGAATGGTTGCCTTTCATAGACAAATAGATAGATTCAATACCCAGAATGATAGCATTTTTATTTCATGAGCTATGAGTAAATCTTACATTCCTCAATGACATTCAGCAACATCAGAAATATGACAGAAAATGCAAACTAGAACTCCAAATGCAATTACTCAACTGAAAATGCAATTCAAACCTATTACAAGCTAACCTCTCAACTAGTTGCTATCTTTCAAGCAAAAAGATGAGCCCATGCTAGGAGGTGTGCTTTCCTCGAAGCGAGTGCCTGAAAACAATTCAGCAGCATAACGATGTAGTAGACAAAAGATCCCAAATGAAGAGTTGAGGCCTGATTATATAGACGTGAGAGAACCATCTAGAAGCTTCAAGAAGGGCGCCCAAAACCCTAATTTTGAATTCAGCATTTCCCTCCAAAAGAAGGCGTCCCTTTTCCTTAATGAAATATTTCACTTTTAAATAAAAGTCAATCCCTCAAGTAGGCGTCCTTTTCATTAAGCTCAATATTTGACTTTTAAAATATAATTTATCTCACCATGGCGCCTTGACCCATTAAGTCCCCTTTTAAAAAACAACTTAAAGTTGTACTGCTAGGCAAAGGGGGATATAATATTAAAATATAATATTATAATGGAAATACTTATCTCTCCAAGAAATATGCGCCCAAGACCAAAAACTGAAGTGCCAGCTGAACCAACTGAAGAAGAAGACCAACTGAACTGAACCCAACCTGTCCACTACTAAAAATAGAATTTACTAAAAATAGTAAATTCATGAAGTTGCTTGGAATGCCAAACTGAACATACCACTGCGAAGCTCTCTGAAAACCCAAAAAGAATCCACAATCAGAATTCCAAACTTCAAGCAACAACCTCCTCAAAATTAGGAAACCCTAATTTCACCATCCACGTAGCCTACGGGTCTCCGGAATAGGCCAACGGTCAACAAAAATGATCACATCTGAGAAGGGGACATTACAATTATATGATTGATAGTGGAGCCACCCACAACTTCATAGATGAGGATTTGATATCTAGGAGAGGACTAACTAGGTAAAGAGGACTTTGAAACTTTGATGTCATAATTGCAAATGGCTTCACCATTCCTTGCACTAAGAAGATACAACTTGATGTCACTTTGGGAGGACAAGATGTATGCTAATTTTTGTGATTGGATTAGGAGAAACTGTCATGGTTCTCAATTTACTATGTTGTTAGTGGGTATTATTCCTATCACAATGTTGTCTTATGGCATGCATGGGTTTGATATCCTTTTGCAGTTATCCATTGAAAAATGCATCATTTTACATTACCGAGAGCAAAGTAGAGGTCATAGGGAAGCTGGAAAGAACTGAGGAAGGGACAAGCATTGGTTCATGGGTAATGTCAAAATGCTTTCAATTCAATGAGTATAAATCTCAATATTTACACACTCTAATATAGCATGTCAAGTAAACATGTGTTTGATAGTGTGTCTTTAATGCCATGACTGGTTTTGGCTAGAAATTTGCGTGTTCTAAAAGGTGTTTCAAACCACTGTTGGCAATTGCTAATGATAATAGTCTTTTGCACTATATGAGAGGGGAAACCCTACATCTTCTATATAATTCTAATTCCCAATTAGAAGTACCTATTTTTAGTTCTATTCTCACCCTTGCTGATCTAGCTATTGAGTATGCAAGGCACAATGGATATACATTGTGAGAGCATTTAAAATTGAGTCTATAAAACAACCACAGTTGATATGACTGTTTACAATGTGTTGGTCGTTAATGTTACCTATGATTTTAAATGTGGCCAATTTTAAACTTTCTTGAGGTTTATTATTTTCATTACTTAGCTCATGGTCAAAAGCTTGTATGATTTGCATATGGGTCCCACCAACATTTAAAGGGTAGATTTATAAAATTTTGTTCACACATGTTATCGGGAGGTCGGCTCTTTCTTAAGTGGCCATCAAGCTCAACAACTTCACTCTTGGCCAATCACCTGACAATAGCCTAAGATTGGCATCTATAGTCAACTTTATCATACTATTGGGCTCGATTGGGTATGAAGGTAGCTAATACACTCGATCCAAAGTACCGATCTTGTTCACAAGTCACCTATCGGCCGATGGTGGTTAACACAAATGGAATGCATCTATTACAAATACCTGATACGCTGACCCGATACCAAATCCTATCAAATCCCCGACATTGGTTCAAATAATCCGACCACCAAATCAGCCGACCGAGGTGCAGAATGATCCAACCCTGATCCGATGTTGAATTCAATGATTGCAAGGTCTGATGAATAGAAATATTTCAAACGAATGCAACCGACAGTTGAATTCCATAATCCCCGCGTGGCAATAAGACTTGGAAATAGGTGATGAAAATCCATCGGAGAATAATCCTAATGATGAGTACGGTTAAATATTTAGTATTAAGGGAGAAGAAAATTTATCAAGGGCACTTCAACTACCTAAATAATATATAATCCATGGAAATGATGAAAGGAAGTTTCTGGAAGGTAACACAACAAGCATTATACACTTGTCAAGTATGCATTGCATGTACTATTTTATTACAAAATTTGTAGGTGTTTTTCAAGAATCAGTTTTTATAACTGAAGGCTCCCAAAAGGAGGAAGGGTCCTTTAAATATGTGAGAGAATAACATTAGAGAGGGTAGATTTTGTAACTCTCCGTGAGTACTTTGGGGCTCAAGGGAATTTCTTATTGTAATGTTGTAAAAGGGAAATAGGGAAAATAGGGGCAATTTATTTTTCTTTTTCAGTCACAGTTTGTTGTACAGAATGTTGAAGCTTTGAACTTAAATTATGGCATTGGAGAAATAAAGATAATGTTTTCAGATCTGTGAATTTTTCAATGTTTTCTTTTGATTACAAATGAACTTTGAGTCTTTATAATTACTCTTTAGTGTTTATTCTGTTATATCAAATTGTGTATCTGGTTATTCCCGGGGCTTTAAATTTAGATTAACTCATCTGTTGAGGGTAAATTTGTTGCTTGTTCTTTTCTTGATTCTCACTTGTGAGTGTGAGATAAATGAACTTTTTGTCGTTTGTTTGCATCCACTTCATTTTAAATCAATCTTTCTTATCTATAGGTGTTATATTTTCCTTTTTTGCTTTCCGGTCAAAAGCATACACTGTTCTAATTCATTGAACATCATAAAGAAGGAGTTGTACCTTTTCAAAATTCAGAGGAAGATCATCAATCTAATGTTGACCTCTCCAACTATTAGCGTTGTTTGTTCTTTTTGGGAATTTTGTGTCATTTTTCATATTTATCTTTGAAGGATAAATCTATTTACTAATAGATTTTTGGCGACTCTACTGGGGATATTTAATCGAATTGTTGGTGCTGCATTTCCTCATAAATCTGAAGATGCCTCCACTGGAACGGAGATTGGTGATTTTGTTTGTTTCGAATCTTGAATCATGGCCTAGCTCCAACAAAGACAACTATATGCTGCTGCTATCAATCATAATGATAGTGATGAAGATGGAGAAGACTCCTCTGCTATAGCTCAAAAGATTCAAATGGACGATGAACCCAAACAATTGGAGTTTTTAAAGAACTTCTATGGTGGCAAGCAATTTCAATCCCAAGAGGTACATCCTTCCTTTCTCCAAGTTTTGCAAGATATTGAAAAAGAGACCAATGGTGTGAATCTCTTGGTTGCTCAAGATCTGAATGTTCTTGAAAAAGATAAATCTGCATGCAGGGATAACTTAATAGTGGATACTAGAGAAGTTGACCAATCTTGTATCAGTATGGATAACCAAGTGACAGATCAAGAATATGATGGTGAAGTTGTGACTCATACTGAAGCAGATTCTCTTGTTGATGTTAGCATTAAGGAAGCAAATAGTGCAGAATGCCTATAACAAGAATGCCTGGAAAGTCTTGAGAGAAATTGTGGAGATGAGTTGTGCTTTGAAAAGTAAATGATGATTTAGTTTTGGAGTCTCCTCATGCTGAAGATAAAGATAAGCAAGTTTTGTCTTTCTTGCCTAGTCTTGACTGAGAATTGTTATATGAAAAGGAGAATACTGAAATGGTGAATCCAAATATCTTTTTGGTTATATCCATCAAAGTCTATACAAAGGTTGTCCCATCGAAGACTTAATCCGTTCTCCTAACAAGCATGTGCAAGATGATGCAGATTATAATTTCCTTCATGCGGATTCTTTTAAGCCTATGCAGTGTGATAAGGACATTTTTCTACTGCCTCCAGAAGTGCATGATGAAAGGTGGCTCTTTGGTCACGAATTTCCAGCTAGCAAGAACACAAGCATTAGGGTATTGGATGATGGTGAATTAAATAAATCAAAGATCAATGGTTGTTTTTGTTTGTAATGATAAGGATGCAGTTATCGTTAAGCTATGTTTTTCTACTAGGATTGCTTACAAAGTCGCAAAAGAAATAGATCATGTTCCAGAGGTTTTTGATGAAGAATGGTTGTTTGGGCATGATTGCATGTTTATCAAATTCCTGCTCTCCATCAGTTGGAGGTCTCATACCATAGCAGTCGCATGGTGGCAACTACTCCCAATCTCATCATATGGCCACAATCCACTTTGCCGTAGCGGCTCTTATCTCTCTCAACTTATGAATGGCTTTGCATGAGCAATATAGGGCTTTCTCTGGAGGTAGGGACTTATGACCATGTACATAGTAGGTAGTTTCTGGTGTGTTTTATTTTAGTTGTTTTCCCACTTTGGTTCCAATTTTGGCTTGCTTGTTTTTGGTTTGTGCCCAATTCCCTTCCGCCCTTCTGCAAGCACTGCAAGCAGTACCTTGTCCTGATGCTACTTCTTGACTCTGTGCTCAATGGTTTTAGCACTGGTCCTTGCTCGAGTTTCTGGAGTTCTTTGTTTTTCCACAGAAAACCAATCCCCAATCAGAGCCAATTGTTACCTATGATTTTAAATGTGTCCAATTTTAAACTTTCTCAAGGTTTATTATTTTCATTACTTAGCTCATGGTCAAACGCTAGTATGATTGGCATACGGGCCCCACCAGCATTTAAAGGGTAGATTTATAAAATTTTGTTTCCACATGTTATCGGGAGGTCGACTCTTTCTTAAGTGAAGTGCCAAGCTCAACAACTCCACTCTTAGTCGATCACCCGACAGTAGCCTAAGATCGACATCTATAGTCAACTTTATCATACTGTCGGGCCCGATTGGGTATGAAGGTAGTTGGTACACCCGATCTGAAGTATCGATCTTGTTCACAAGTCACCTATCGGCCGATGGTGGTCAACACAAATGGGATGTATCTATTACAAATACCCGATACACCGACCTAATACCAAAGCCTATCAAATCCTCGACATTGGTCCAAATGCTCTGATCACCAAATCAGCCGACCGAGGTGCAGACTGATCCAACCCCGATCTAATGCTGAATTCAATGATTGCAATGTCTAATGAATAGAAGTCTTTCAAACGAATGCAACCGAAAGTTGAATTCCATAATCCCCGCATGGCACTAAGACTTGGAAATAGGTGATGAAAATTCATTGGAGAATAATCCTAATGATGAGTACGGTTAAATATTTAGTATTCGGGGAGAAGAAAATTTATCAAGGGTACTTCAACTACATAAATAATATATAATCCATGGAAATGATAAAAGGAAATTTCTGGAAGCTAACGCAGCAAGCATTATACACTTGTCAAGTATGCATTGCATGTACTATTTTATTACAAAATTTGTAGGTGTTTTTCAAAAATTAATTTTTATAACTGAAGGCTCCAGATAGGAGGAAGGGTCCTTTAAATACGTGAGAGAATAACATTAGAGAGGGTAGATTTTTTAACTCTTCGTGAGTACTTTGGGGCTCAGGGGAATTTCTTATTGTAATGTTGTAAAGGGGAAACAGAAGAAATAGGGGTAGTTTATTTTTCTTTTTCAATCACAGTTTGCTGTACAGATTGTTGACGCTTTGAACTTAAATTTTGGCATTGGAGAAATAAAGAGAATGTTTTCAGATCTGTGAATTTTTCAATGTTTTCTTTTGATTACAAATAAACTTTGTGTCATTTGTTTGCATCCACTTCAATTTAAATCAATCTTTCTTATCTGTAAGTGTTAGATTTTCTTGTTTTGCTTTCTGGTCAAAAGCATACCCTGTTCTAATTCATTGAACATCATAAAAAGGGAGCTGTACCTTTTCAAAATTCAAAGGAAGATCATCAATCTAATGTTGATCTCTCCAACTGTTAGTGTTGTTTGTTCTTCTTTCTGGGAATTCTGAGTCATTTTTCATATTTATCTTTGAAGGACAAATCTGTTTACTAACAATTACGACCTGCAATGGTTTGGTTTGCACTTCAAAGAACTCTTGGTGTTTAAGATGGACTGTGTATAATTTAAAAATTGTCATATATCATAGTTAATGACTGTATAAACTAGAATAAAGGTCATTGCAACCCATTTAAACTTGAGTTTCAATATTATTATTGTTCCTTGCAATTATTTGACTAAGTGTATCAGTCTTGGCTGAAATGATTGTTATAATAACCTAAAGGCCATTACGACTTGACTATGATATATAGAGTATCTTGAAGTAGATTACTTCTAGGTTGTTTGGCTAGTATGAGCCTTGCTCTTGATGATTATGGGGTCTGCTTTGGTTAACTTATACTAGGTCAATTGACCTACTTGTGATAACATCTATTAGCTATATGACCTGCTAAACTCTAGTTACCACAACATTATCTAAACTCTTAATATTTTCTATTCAAACTGATGCCGATAACCTTATTTGGCATAGAGGCTAGGAGATATGGTTTTGTCCTCATCTTTGTAATTGCTCAAACAGTTTAAAACGATTGTGATGAATTGGTTGTATATTTATGGAATATGTAGTAGTCTACAAAAGCCTTATTGAAGAGATTTATTGGTAAAAACCAGTTCATAATGGTTGATCGGTTTCAATATTATCACTACATGTATAAATCCATTAAGAACTGTTTTTATACCTCTCTCATAATTCTTATATAGTGATATCTTTGGATGTTACTGAATAATATATCTCAATGGCATTCGGATAAGTGATTTAGTACTTATTTTGGTAATATATGGTTGCTATAATTTATATCAAATGATGAGTATTTGAGGGCATAAATATGTATACCTATATATGTTAGTTATAGGACCAAAAAAATAGCTGAGATACACTTTATAATGATTGCATATTCTTATATGATTTTCTTCATGGAAATATGTTTAAATGTAAAGCCAAAGGAATAGATTTTCAAAATACAAGTTCTTTGAGAACTATGCATGATGTAACTAACTATGCAAAGATATCCTGTGTACAATTTATATCTATATTTATTAAAATAGGATTTAAATAGTCATAACTCTTAAATGTATTTAACAAAACTGAATATAATTCACATAATAGACTATTCAGGTGAATAGACTATTATGTGAGTGCTCATAACAGCCAAAGTTTTTTTATTTTAAGGGGCAACTTAATAATAAGATTATAACTAATTAAAAAGTGTTTTAAACACTTAATATTAAAAAGTATAAATACTTTTGGAAGGAAATTTCATTCATGGGCCCGAATTGGAAAGCTATTTAAAATGGGTGTTTGGATTCATTGAAGATCATCTTGTCATCACTTTGCAAGTCAACTTTCTGGAATTGAGCTTTATGTTCAATTTTCACATCCAAGGATGAAAACCCTTGCTTGTTTGGAGATCTTGCAAGACAAAAACCCTCCTCTCCATCTAGGGTGATTCCACTCAAGGATTGCATTGGAGCTGATATTGGCGAGTATTCTTCAAGTTTTAAGATTGTAGGGGATTGGATTGAATTATGTTTGCAAGCAAATTGGTGATATTGTGAAATCAGCATTACTTGCGATCATTTGATGTATTGTCGGAAATTCATAATTCATACCACATAGGCCAGCATTGAGGTATTTTCTAGCATATGTGACATATTGATAGTTGGACAGCATGTTAATAAGGCCATTTAGGCTTCCGAAGTCTATTATCGTTTGAGCACAGCCCTTTTGAAGAAGTGAACAGCATTAAGAAGTTGCCACACCAAGTAAGGAGGAGATCACAGCATTTTAGGAGATTCCATACCAAATAATATCCATCACTGCCTTATGGAATATTGGTAGCTTCAATCCTATTTTGTGAATATGGTGTGCTTCCAGCTATACATCATTTTGGAAATCAATACAATATTTGGTGTTTGCTGATAATAGTTTAGAAAAATTAGATTTGCTGGTAATTTCAGTAATAAAATATTGGCCAGCAATGAAGAATATTTAATTGTTGGTGGTATAAATACATGGAGTAGGGTTTATTAATAATTCTGATTTTTTTAGGTATTATAAATCAGATCTGAGTATGATAAATATTCTTTGGATTTACATCTGCTGTACATGAGAATTCAGTGGTAGATCAGCTAACATACTTAAAAAATTTGGCCTATAAAATTCAGATCCACTGTTAACTTTCATCAATTTGCATTTGAAGGTCTCATCCAAAGTATATCTCAGTATTAACTGAAGCCTCATCTTGATATTTATTGCTATTCTAGGGTTCTGTACTTGTTGTTTACGATTAATCTGACATAAATCAGCAAGCATACTTGTTGTATTCGTCATCTACATGCTAGATGTGTTGTTTATGATGTAACTGAGGGTTTATATCAGCATTTGAGGATTTGATTCATGATTCCTAGCCACTTGTGATCAGTATTAGTTTCCATTTTCAATTTTCTGTTACAGTTTATGAATGGCTTCACAAATCAGAAAAATACAAAAAAAATCATATATTTCATAAAATCCAATTTCGGGACAATACATTTTGGGCAGTCTAGCTATGTGTGAAAGGGTGCGGTCAGAGATTGGAGAGTGGGAAATGGGTAGGTTGAATGCACAAATGAGTAGGGGTCTCTCATTTGGTGTTGCACAAGACTACCGAGACATTGGTGGTTGAAAAAAAACAAGTTCTCTTTGTATTTGTTGCTGCTCATAAATTTAACAATTGTTTGGGCTGCTGGTAATGACAACAATCAGGAAATAAGGCTGTTTTATCTGGTTTTCCATGTAAACAAAGTCACATGCCCAAGGATTAGGGAACTCATATGCATACTATAGGATTTATCATTCATTGGATTATTTTCATTAATAAATTATGGGAAAAAACCCTAGATTATAGTTGTATTTAATGGGTTATTGCTGATTTTTCCATACCCCATGACAGTCACCTCTTGCCAATGGTAATGAATATTCTGTTATAAACAGCTATGGTCTTTTCAATAATTCAACTTGATTGGCTATCCAACATTCCTTCCAAAAGATGAATCTTGTTTTCCAGCTAGGATACTCCCTTAACCTTCAGGCAAACAAATTCAAAGCAGGATTTAGATAAATAGTAAATTGTCTTGTCAAACTGAAATGGCTGATAAATTGTCATTATCGATGCTTGAATTAGAAGTTGAATCTCATCTCTTGTTGGACCCAAGACTGCTGGTCTAAAATAAATGGAATTAATCAAAACACCCTTCAGGATAAACTTGTATATGTTGAACTGAAAAGATGAGATAATACAAGTATGAATGTCTAATTCATTTAGAAGCTTTAAAGTTGTAAACATAGACAATGTGATTAAATCCATCTCTGGAAAGGTGGTTGTATCTAATCCTCGTAGTAAGTCAAGAGAAAAGGAAAAGAATGGGAGTTTAGATTACGCTAAGTCTTAAAAACTGCAATCATTTAGGTCTTAAGAATATCCCAAGAAAAGATTTAGATGAGATTCATCAACAAACTATGGTTAGAATACTTTGAAGAAACGCAGTCTAGCAAGAGAAGTAAAACAGAGTATATTCGTATATGTTTTTCTTCATTGATCAAAACCTTATTTTTATAACTATACTATGAAGTGTCGTATATTATTAAATTACTTGTTGCTGCAATTCCAAGAGTATAGGAATTTGTAAGAAAATGTCCAATCACATAATTAACAAAAAGTAAGGCATGATATTATCTAAAGTTAAAATGTATGTGCTGGTCGAATGAGTACTATATAGTTGAATAGTAGAATTCTATATCAAAAGTCCACCTTGACTTTGTTTAAGTATATGTCTCACGGTTGTTGTTTGCCTATGAACTATTTTGAATGAAAATAAGATTTAATGTATCCGCAAACCTTTACTTCATGGAAGCATTATGAGGAGCTAATGTTGAAATATTTGTTGCAGGTGGGTCATGTTTAGACTTTACCATTAATAGCTTGTTTTGATTCAATCCCCCAAAAGGCATTTAAATTACAAGTTATGAGCCTTGTTGAAGTCTTTAGTTTTATTTGCATTGAAACCCCATCAGTTCATTAGTCATGACATAAGACAGAATCACTCATGCATGTAACCCTCCAACACTATGATGAAGTCAGAATATCACATTGAGGTTAACCTTTAAAGTACAAACTTAACAATATATGCACACCTAGAATGCTCTGAAGGGTCGTAAGGTGGGCCTGCTTCGCAAACATTTACAAACTCCTAAATACTCATCATTGAGGTCTATTCGTAATTTGTTTTATCATTGCAACTTTTACTACAACTTATAAAGGCTAATCATTCATCAGACGCTCATTTCACCATGAGATGATTTGACTATATGCTTAAAATTATTTAGGTAATTGACATATCAATTACTCATTATTAAAATTATTAAAATTATTAGGGTAATTGACATATCAATTACTCATCCTAGGTGAAGTAAAACCATAAGATATTCTCATACCACTTATCAAGCTATAAGAGACCCCCACACACTAGAACTAAGTCTAATACAAGAGTCAAC
This sequence comes from Sequoia sempervirens, assembly GCA_007258455.2. Taxonomy (NCBI): domain Eukaryota; kingdom Viridiplantae; phylum Streptophyta; class Pinopsida; order Cupressales; family Cupressaceae; genus Sequoia; species Sequoia sempervirens. The sequence continues at coordinate 366,187,777 of VDFB02000003.1, read as the reverse complement.
TTCTATGGAAGCACACTAAGTTGGAGATAAGGGCATTACAAAGGCATAGGTAAAGGGTTGCAACACACCCTAATGCATTGCTTGTCCATCTCTTAAGGTGATAATTGAAACAATAAAACCTATGACCTGCTCATAGATAAGCTTATCGCTGCTCCAACCTGACAATAGTCAGGGAGTATACTCTATGAGTAGAAGTGATTTGGTCATATCCTAGGACTAGTTGTTATCACTATAAGCATGTAGGTGATGGAGGCTAGGAGCTACCCATCTAAGTTGGATGGCTTTCGCCAATAGCATGTTGGCGATGGAGCCAATCACATGCAAGTGATAGATGTCAAGAGTCAAGACCCACCCACTCAATAGGTTTAGTGGACTATGGGAGAAACCTATCAAGAGATGAACAAGTCTAGACTAGGTTGTCTATGAAAAGTGGAATTTTATGCCCTTATTGGTGATGATCATTAGTAGGGAATGATAGTCTGTTATTGCAGCTAGTAGTGAACCAAAAAAGGATGGACCCACACTGTAGTATGGGATGCATTAGTTTTTCTTTTCCTTCTTGTCAAATTTGTTTAAGAAATTAAGGGTGTTAATGTTAAGAGAAATGGATAATGAGTAGTTGGTCAATGTAATAGCATCTCCTCCCCCTTCCAATTGTTAGTGGTATATGTGTACTAGCCTTGTAAGATGAGAAAAATATAGAATCTGTGGTTACCTTGGTTCATTGCAGCAATGGAATGAGGAACCTCTTTCTCAACAAGCCCTAGAATCCACTTGGATGGGGTGGATAGGGAAGATGCAGCTACCTGTCCCAGCTGATGGAATGAAAATATGACAACGAAGGTCAGTTGTTTGCACCTTAGGACCAACAAAGTTTCCACTAGCTACCTGCCACTTACTTTATTACTAGAAATTTACTTTCTTCTCGTGAATCTGTAAACCCTTCTAGTTCAAGGTGAAACCCTTCTGCTTCCTCCTCATAACTGCTTGGTTTTGCTTCTTCCATCCAATCCATTTCAACCCCGTCCACCATCATGACTATGCCCAACCATGTTCAGAGTCATGTTTATCAAGCCTCTTCTGCCTCCTCCAAACTCAAAGGCTCTCCATTCCTCTCTGAGCTGGCAACAGATATTTTCAAGCCTAAGCTTAAAAAGAATGTAAAGGACATTAGAGATGTTGAGTACTAGCAATCCAATGACAATATGGAACTAAGAGTTAGAGTTATGGTGTTCCCCTGAAAATTTGGGTATCTCCCACCACTAAGTATGCCAAGAAACATCCTCTATATCTTAGATCATATGCACAGATTGCACCTTCCAGTTTGGTGGCAATCAAGGATGTTTTTGGCACATCCCCCGTTCCTAAAACAAAAGGGATGCAGAAAATTGTTTAGACCACCTAAGGCAACCACATTTCAAATAATGTCATAAATGGTAGAATGTGCTCCCAAAATCTTTGTTTTCCTTTCCGCACGAAGTATTAAATAGAGGAATAAAGGCTATCCAAACTATTGTATATCACATTTAAATTTGTTTGATCACATAAACCAATAGGAAAGCAAGTTACCTTTTGTTTTTTTGGATTTGAACACGGGTCCACCATGAAAACACCAATTAACCACTTGGGCTCATCCCATTTGACATGGCAAGTTACTTTTCATATGATAGACAGAAATGAAATTACATCTTATGGCAATATGCCAGGTTTCTCTACGTCACAATTTCATTAGTAATATGCACTTCAGTTTTGATAGTGGAGTTTTTGTTGAGTTTGTTTTCAAGACTTTTTCTATCACGTAAAATTATGGTTGACAAGATTTAGAGCCTTGTATGATAAGTACTAATTCTCACTGCTAAGTATATTAATAGCTTTATAACCAAACTATATTTGTCCAAGCATCTTGCACTAAAGTTTCTTAATTTTCATAAAAAACCTGTTTACTTGTTTCTATGATGGCAGAGCTTCAAAGTTCAATCTTTTATGAATAACATGCAACAATGAGAAAAATGAACATTTGCAATCCTCCTTTATCATCAATTTAATGATTCCATAGCAGCACAATTTTTGTTTAAACCACAGGGCTTCATCAGCCATCCTATGTATTGATAATTCTTGGTATGATGTGAATTTTCCTCAACGTTAAGACTGGAAACACTCTGAAGAGCTTCAGGAAAGTTCAAATCCTCCTTTCTATACTAAGGCATGCCATAACATCAGCATACATGTAGCGTGGAACATGGGGTACAGAAAGCATGGGCAAAGTTTAATCTTAAGCTGCTGACTCAAGCTTACACAACATTGTAATAAAGGCATCCTAACCTCATCCAAAATTTACCAATCACAAAAAACCACATAAATAGAGAGGCAGGGCAAGGCAGAGGACCTAAAGGGAAAAACAAGTTCAAAAAACATATTTGAATGAGAGATTGCACATTAAGATCATGAACTAGATCTAAAAGATTTAGATAGAACTGAATATTTTCTACAGGCAAAGGCCAAGTTTTCTACCACCTATGATTCTCACAAAAAAATCAATGAAAAGTTAAAAATATGCGCCTTAAGGCGCTGCAACTCCAAAAAAAAATCAAGTTTCTTTGACTTACCAGAGTTTGGAGGTAATCCATAAGTCCTCGCGCTTCACTATATTCCTTTGAAATATTTCTTTAAGCGCAAGTCCAATCTGGCAACCACTAACTGCAACTTCAGAACTATGTGGAATTTGAGTAAGGGGAAAACGGTAAAACCACATTCTATAATTGCACAAGATTACTAGAGACCTAATACAATTACAGAAGTATACATTACTGGGGAAGAAAGTTAGAAGAGGATATTTATTAGAATGAAATGAATCAAGAAATGTTAGGAAAACACTGATTGAAAATTGATTTTGAAATTTCAAATTTTATTTTGCCAAAAAGAAATATGGAATTTACATTGCTTGGCTATACTATGTTATTTTTCTGTCAATCTTGTGAGAAAGCAATGTCCACACTTAGCCATGTTGTCTCCATTACTTAGTTTATGTCGACTTGTTCTGAAGATTACTACTTGAAAAGAGCAATTTGATTTTAAAGTGAAAAATCATGAAAACTTTACAGTTCAAACAATTACAACAAGTGAGACTTTTATCTCCCTGTCCATCACAGCTTTTTGGAGGAAATTAGGAGCATAAATGTAAGTATAACTTGAATTCTGTACCTACGACTCAAAAGATGAAGAAATAAAGATGAATTGTGATTAGTAGTGTTGTCAAATTATGAAATAACCTGGAATTTCTGCAATTAAAATTCATAATCAACTATCAACCCTAAAAACTGATAAAGCATTTTGGAAATAGATGTGGAAACTTACTTCCTTTTCATTACCATACGCTGGAGCACAGTCGAGATGTCTATATCCAATCTACATTCATGAGAAGATCCAAGCAGTGTTATAAATTAGAAAGCTGATAATATAGTGTTATATATGATCAACTTCCTGTATTTTGGCAAACTTGATGAAAAGTACGGAAGGATTGTTTTCTTTCAATTTTAGCTACATATAATATAGAAATATTGCTATCCTTTCTCAGTTGAAAAGTATTTTCTATTACAAACTTCGAAAGCTTAAAGACCACATGCAAGAAAGTTGAGAATTGATCTCATCTGACCAGTAAAAGATAATTCATTTATGTCTCAACTGAAATACTCTCTCTAGGAGCATTGCATTATTGACTTATCTCAAGGCAAATCCCTTCTGCCCTAAGAGATTATTTCCAAGCAAAATCTTAGTTAATCTCATTGACATTGTAGCAAACAATCTTTCCTACAAATAACCTTTCTTGTTAGTGGAAGTAGTTGTCATAAGTATGACATAGTATTGACATCAGTAAAGCTAACTGCCAATGCATTTCTAACAATTCTAAAATTTAAAACAAACAGATTGCAGGTCATATACAGAATACAAGGTTTTCTTGTTAAGTTTCATTTTCCTTTATGATTGCCAATTATAGTTGGTCAGACATTTGACCTTAAATAAAACTGTATTATTCACATGCTAATAGCATGAAGGCAAAGTGGGAAAGTAATATGCATAATTGATTTACTGAGCCAGTAAAATCCAAGAACAAAGCAATCTTTCCCAAGGACTTGCTCATAAGGAATGCAAGACTTCTGCATCTCCTCCCTGATAAACCATTATCAATTTTTTGAAAGAACTACCCTCTGCTTTTATATTAAATGCTTAAATACATAACCATCATGATAAAGATATATTTAGCTATTATGGAACATTATAGAGAGCAGTCAGAGAAAAAATTATGGGGTCGATAGCAGACACCAAATTTTAAGGCTTTCATGCCCTTAAAAGTCCCATCTACCCGTCTTAGAAGGGTTGTGACTTGTCAAGATTTTGTCCTTTAAATTAAAAATCACACCAAACTTTCTACTTGTCAGATGCAGCAACTCCACATTCCATTTTCTGAATATTATCCTATTGCGTTGGAAAGCAATACCATCTAAGGAAATATAACCAACAGTAAGATGACAATTCAAAAAAAATTGATCAAGTGGCAAGTTTTGTAAATTTTCAAATCCCTAGCCTATGTTCCCTTACCCCCACATCTTGTTGGAGATGGCAGCTGAAACCTGGCTTACTGGCTGCCATGGAATCCAACTATGTGGATCCTTGTTCAATCTACTCTCCTCCAATATGAATGTGCCAAGCTCACATATCAATCACATACTCAGCTTCAGACTATAGCTATCAATTATCAAACAAATTCGTAGATCTTTAAAATTGAAACTTTTCGAATAGAAAATTACAATATGAAGAAAATTCGAATTTTAATCATGCAAGCTTGTAACATTCTTTCAATGAAGTTTCACTTATTGTTGGAAGTGGTATACAATTTATTTATTTATTTATTTTCGAAGTGGTATACAATTAGTCATTGAATTTGGTGTTGTCATTAGTTCGTATGCCTTATTAAGGACTTTCATGAAGCCGTACTAAAGATGAAATTAAGATCACTTCATAAAATCCCTTTAGTCGGAGTGAATGAGAAACAAAACTCGCTTCATGACGATCTCCAAAGACATCTAAGAGAATAGCGCCCACTTCGTCAAATCCCTTAACCCATACACAGTAGGAGAACAAAACCCACTTGAATCAAGTGGGTTTTGTTTTATCAATATATTTCTGGATTTTTTATGAAATGGGTAAGCAATGACTCACCTTTATAGCAGTTTTGACAGCTTCTCCTACAACGCTTGGTTCAGCCTGCCATGTACCCAGTCCCACTGCAGGTATGTTGGCTCCATTATTTAATTCAAATGGCATTGGACCACCTTCACCCATCTCTCCCAAAATTGAACTTCTTCACTTGTGAAGGTAGCATGCACATTCAGAATTAGTGAGGATGCTCGATTCTGTATTGCAAGTCAAGCCAAGTCAAGATTGAAGAGAAAAAATTTAAATGTGCAAAAGCTTTTTTCTTGACAATCTAGACCATGCATTACTTTAATCATTTATTTTCCTTCGTGCCTTTTAATCCCAAATAAGTATATGTACTGGCTAGTGGCGCCTAAATACGATTTGCTACCATATGGAAGAACTACTATGTAGAGACATTGTCTTCGAAGCATATCATTATGCATTGTCCTGTTATGTTCTTTCGAGCATAGCATCATGAATTGTCTTGACATAAAGCACTAATTTCAGTACGCTTGGTTCTATCCAAACATCGCACGATGAATTGTTTTTCCGAAGTATCTGTGCTGTCGCGCTTTTCTGTTTTTTAAATAAATAGGAACAGTAATAGAAGAATTTCAATGACATTCACAAAACCAACCAATCTAAGGGTTGAGAGTCGTTTCTTATTACATTTTCATATTTTTTTCAATATCAATTATGTTATTATGAATCTTATCAAAAAAATCAGTCATTTGATGAAGCAAATATACTTAATTGCATTGTATGTCTGTTAATAGTATAGTTGATTCTAAGAATAACAGGGTTGATGGTGCTTTTCATGGTAACTTTGGTTTAAGGGGAGTAGGCTGTGTTTCGAGATTCTTGGGTACTTTTGTGCTTTGCAGTTTTTAGTGTTTTAGGATATAAAACTTATAACGAAGTAAACTAGGAGGCTCTTTTTGTGGGTATCATATTGATATACTTTCATACATTTCACAATATAATTGTAGAAGGTGGTTCAATAATTGTGATTAATGCACTAAAAAAGATCTTATGTCTTCATTGGAAGTTTCATTCAATCTTTGGAAGAAACTCTATATTGTCAAAAATAAATTTTGGCATTATTGATGTGGTTCAATGCTACAAGAGTAAAACAAACTGGCAACCATTTTATCAGATTTCTAACTTCTCTTTGAAAGTCACAAAGTCAATGATTGGAAGGCTTGTTTGAGATTGCTAAAGATGATTGCTCATCATGAAAGTTGACATTTTAGCTAACAAGGGAACTTGGATTTCTAACTTCTCTTTGAAAGTCACAAAGTCAATGATTGGGAAAGCTTGTCTGAGATTGCTAAAGACTCATCATGAATGCTTGTTCTTCTATCATTTTTTTATAGGGCAAGATTTTCAACAAATAATGGGGATATTAACTATTTTGGTGAAGAATGACTTGCCTTGGGTGGCACTTCTGATTTGATTATTTGTAATGGTACAAGAAAATGGAAGCGCTTCAAAAATTATACATGCAAGACTTACAATGGAGCAAGTGTTGTTGATTATGTCATTTATTTGCAAGGCTTGATTGATAAGATAACATAGGTCACGATTCAAGAACTCTTTGGTTATTTAAAATCAAACCATAATCCAATATGGGTTTTGCTATCTTAGTGAGGGAAAAATCAACATATGGTATAGGAACAACCGACCCACCAACCTCTAACAAAGAGAAAAAAAAATCTTAACCCAAGAACATTATATTATCTTCAAGGAAACATTAAGACAATTAATGCAAAAAGAAAGAAAAATATCACAAGGTCTAAAAATGAATGAGCTAACAACCATAATTCAAGAGGCACTTGAGAGTTGTAAAAGGATAGAGAACTAGAAGATGAAAATAAATCATTTCCTGACAAGTGCAGGGTTTGGTGAGGATTGTGAAGTTGCAAGGAGAGTCATTTAGTAGCTACATAAAGAGAAGGAGAACACAAAGTTATACAAGCACATTGTAAAAATAAAAAATGGGGTGTTCATGAACACAAGGAAAAAAGAGTTGATATATATAGGGAAGAGCAACCCAAAACTATTTTGGAAAAAAAAAAAATCAAGAAAAGAGAAAATGAGGAATAACATAACAACCACTCAATGGTTTAAATATAAAAAAAATTGCATGAATAGGAGTCAAGGGTTGAGATCCCTCCTAGGGTCAACATGACAATGAAACTATTCACTTTACAAGAGATTTGGGAAGATATTAAGAAATTGGGTTCAAGAAAGGTTGAAGACATGGTTGAACCACAATTTGAATGCCTGAAATAGAGGATAAAAATCTTTTCTCTTCACATTATGAAAATATTTAACATCATTCAACATGGGTTTCCAAGAGATTGGTGTTGAAAATGAAGGTAATTATTGTAGCTTAAATCTTGTAAACCTATGTGACTGTAGATTTAATTTAAGTGTTATTTGTTACAAATTCTTTGTATGTGATTATTTGTTTAGATTCATTATTACCAATTGTAGAAGTAGACAGAGGATTGTAGAAGAATAAGACCAAAAGATAGAAGTGACACAACATATACGTGGATAAACCCTTTCGGGAAAAAACTCCACCACCATAATCAATAGTGCTTGTATTATTTAACCTTAGAATAAAATTACAATAATTCTTTATCAATCTTTGCTTGAGATGCTTCTTTTGCATTCAACAATTCTTCTTCACAACCTACAATAAACTCTCACATGTGTCCAAACATGAATCCACACATCCCATGCCATGCTTCACAAAAGTACTCTCTTAGAAATCTCTTCAACTTGCTGCAGTAAATAGACAATTGTGAACATTGTAAACTCCAAAGAGTTGACAATTACAAGAGGATAAAGCTCCTCACAAATATCTACACCATTCTTGTGCAAGTAGAGTTCTTTCGTGAAAAACAATGTCAAACCAAGTCCTTCATCAATTTGGGTGTCCCAAACTGAAGTCTTAATTGATTGTTGGTTTTGAAGATATCTTGTAAGCTTCTCCTCAAATTTGGTGCCCAAGAATGGGCCCCACTTACTTGGGCCTTGTAAATATCTTCTCATGAAAAGGTGTTAACTCCAAGATGCCAACTTGGGCACCCAAGGTGGGTCCAAGTCAATCTCTATTAACTGAAACATATCTCTCCACCAATTCATGCAAACATGATGCATGATTGATCATCCCCACTTAACTGAATGTATCACCTATTATCTATCATGCAACTCAAATCATTAGTCATGCATTCCAAGTCAACTGAAGTCAACTAGCATTCAACTGAAACTAACTACATGCAACTGAAGATAACTAAACCATAACTGAACTAAACTTAACTCCACTCATGTAAATATCAATTTCTAACTTCTAGGATCTTTACATGCATTATTGAAGTGTTATCTTTCTCCAAATAGCTAACTGAACTCAAGGTGGGTTTCAACTTTCATGTGGGTGCCCCATGTGCTCCTATTTTGTAGGAGCTCATCTTGGGCGTTCCCACATGTTCCTATCATTTAGGAATAATTACAAATGTCAATTTACATGTTCATTTCATTCAAATTTAATCTCTTTCTAATCCTAGTGTTGGGGAACACTTTCCAAATACTTAGGAGATACATGAAATATGTTTAGGATTGCAATTAAATGGCATCCTATTCCCAACATTCTCCCACTTGACATTATACATTGCAATTATTTTAAACAAGGAATCATTATTATAAATCAAGTACAAGACTCAAGACCAATGGACTTCCTGCACCAACTAATCAATCCATGCCAACTTCAAATGCAACCTGCATAATTATGAAGCTCCAATAAAATGATTAATACTCAAAACCAAGAGAACTTATCTGTAAGATAACCATCCAAATTCAACACTGGATCCACATCATTGCCAAATTCTCCCACTGAACCGTGATACTGAGCAACCCATGGAATCATGATGTACACAACCAAAACCACATCACTATCATAAGCTCACACCAAACCTGTGTATCCAATCTCTCCATGGCATCGTGATACCAATCTGCAAACAATTCCTTGTATATCCACCATCCTACAAAATAAGACTTCAAGGTAACAACACACATAGACATGCAATAAAAAACCTCTAAAGTAGATCACTGTAGTAAAGTGTAACTAGTCCAAGAGAGGTGCCCCTCTCATACAGAACACATATACCTTCTGGAACTCCCACTGCAAATGTCAAATCTGAAAACAAGATCACAACATTAACAAGTCCTCCTATAGCACTTCACATAGAGGATGTGGCTAACTCCTCTATCATAGTGTCAAATTGTGTAAAGTAAGATCTCCTTCAACACTCCCAAACTGAAAAGATATCAACATCTAACCATTCAACTTATAATGAAACATGGCAGAACTTAGATGTAAACCTCTCATAGAAAGTAGATCAAATTTAGCCAAACATTCCCACAACATAAGGGAATATTCCCAAAGCCAATAACTATCTCCTATACCTCTCCTACCCAAATCCTTATAACTCACTCAAGTTCAAGATTGCAAGGAGGACAACAAAAATACATAAAATCATGCATCTACTTCTCAAGACTAATGCATAAGAGAAGACAAGATACATATTAATAATGCATCTAATAATCAGGTGGGCAACACCTCTTAGATCATTTTACCTGCCAAGTAGACCAAGAGTGGGATACAAGATTGTCCTGTGCATACAACACCAAGCAATATAGGCTTTCAATAAAGACAATCTTCTCATCAGGTCTATGATGGGCTCACATCCATTTTCAAGTGTATGCTTCTCGTTCTTTGTTGTTGAAAAATCTTTTCTTACATGTAACCATTCCAACATATATCTCTTAATATAAGAAATATCTAGCCTAACCCAAGTCTCTCTAGTATCCATGAGCACCCACCAATCAATACATGCCAAATTCAAATGCAACCTACATAATCATGAAGCTCCAAGCAAATGATTAATACTAAAAACCAAAGAGAACTACATCCTCTCCAAAGGAAGAACAATAACACCTTTACCAAAGACTCTAAGGGTCCTCCATGAAACAAGATGTTAAAACCTCTTCAAATCTCATGAAGATTAACCATATCCTACCAAATCTCCCACTGAACTATGATACTAAGCTAGACATGGCAACAAGATAAACATCAAACCATCACTATCAAACACTCCCACTGAAACATGTAACCAAGCTATCCATGACATCATGATAACCATTTCCTAAATGAATATCATCCATACATGAAAAACCATGGGCTCAAAACCATGAGCTCCAAAACCATGGACCAATACAACTAGCACAAAACCATGTGTTACATACCACTAAAGTTTAATCCTCTAACTCTAACCCAAGAACTAGTTTAACCCAACTGCCCTCCCCTTACCACCTAGGAGAACTCCTCTCTTCCCAGGCCTTTCTTTTCAGGGATTGAGCAAGCCATACCAGGTCTTACAACCATCAACCCAAATATATTGTAACATACTTCTTTTACAAATCTGCAATAACACAATAGTAAAAGCTCCCACTACGGCCAAAAACCTTCAAACATTTTAAGAGAAAGGTGTCCCAAACTCTACCCAACCGTTAGCTCTAATACCAAATGTTGAAAATGAAGGTAATTATTGTAGCTTAAATCTTGTAAACCTATGTGACTATAGATTTAATTAAGTGTTCTTTGTTACAAATTCTTTGTATGTAATTATCTGTTTAGATTCATTATTACCAATTGTAGAAGTAGACAAAAGATTGTAGAAGAATAAGACTAGAAGATAGAAGAGACACAACATATACACGGAGAAACCCTTTTGGGAAAAAACTCCACCACCAGAATCAATAGTGCTTGTATTATTTAACCTTAGAATAAGATTACAATAATTCTTTATCAATCCTTGCTTGAGATGCTTATTTTTCCTTCAACAATTCTTCTTCACAACCTACAATAAAATCTCATGTTTCCAAGCATGAATCCACACATCCCATGCCATGCTTCACAACAGTACTCTCTTAGAACTCTCTTCAACTTGTTGCAATAAATAGACAATTGTGAACATTGTAAACTCCAAAGAGTTGAAAATTACAAGAGGATAAAGCTCCTCAAAAATATCTACGCCATTCTTGTGCAAGTAGAGTTCTTCCATGAAAAACAATGTCAAACCAAGTCCTTCATCAATTTGGGTGTCCCAAACTGAAGTCTTAACTGATTGTTGGTTTCAAAGATATCTTGTAAGCTTCCCCTCAAAGTTGGCACCCAATAATAGGCCCCACTTAACTGATTCTTGTAAATATCTTCTCATGCAAAAGTGTTAACTCCAAGATGCCAACTTGGGCGCTCAAGGTGGGTCCAAATCAATCTCTGTTAACTAAAACATATCTCTCCACCAATTCATGCAAACATGATGCATGATTGATCATCCCCACTTAACTGAATGTATCACTTGCTATCTGTCATGCAACTCAAGTCATTATTCATGCATTCCAAGTCAACTGAAGTCAACTAGCATTCAACTGAAACTAACTACATGCAATTGAAAATAACTGACCTTAACTGAACTGAACTGAACTGAACTCCACTCATGTAAATATCAATTCCTAACTTCTAGGATCTTTACATGCATTACTAAAGTGTTATCTTTCTCCAAATAGTTAACTGAACTCAAGGTGGGTTCCACCTTCCTGTGGGCATCCCATGTGCTCCTATTTTGTAGGAGCTCTTGTTGGGCATCCCCACATTTTCCTATCATTTAGGAATAATTACAAATGTCAATTTACATGTTTGTTTCATTTGAATTTAATCTCTTTCTAATCCTAGTGTTGGGGAACACTTTCCAAAGACTTAGGAGATACATGAAATATGTTTAGGATTGCAATTAAATGGAAACCTATTCCCAACAATTGGGTTACCAACTTAGCAATACCCATCTTTAAGAGTGAGATGTTAAGATCCTTCCAACTATTTTGCCATCACAATCAATCATTTGTTTGCAAAGTTGTTTGGTAACATGGTTTCATAATAATAAAAATAATATGTGAATTTAGTATTAGAAATTATGATGATTTTTGAGATGCTTACCTTCACTTTTATAGGCATAACTATGTGCAAACACATCCCTTCATCATAATTAAGAGAGTGTAATGCAATAACTAATACTAATGTTAAGGAATACACATAAAACAAGTGTTTAATATTTTATATTTAGAAAGATAGAATATTAGGGACCTAGCATGCCCATCCCATTTGAAAAATCATCATCATCATTTCTTAGTAACCCTAGGTGATTTTGTATAAATTTTTCTTCCCATGTTGCAACTTCAATTGAAAAATTCTTCCACTTGGTTAGGAATTCTTAGATGGCTCTATTTTGTAGCTATTTTACTCATTTCTCAATGATTACCTCATGTTCCAAAATAAAATTTCCTTCTTTATCTAACTCAAGAAATTCTAATTGGAATAGCATTATGTATTACTTTATTCAAATAAGAGACATGGAAGATAGGATGAATTTTGGAAGAGGGTGAAAGTTCAAACTCATAAGCTACACTTCCTATTGATGGAGGACCCTATAGGGACTATGAATTTTGGGTGCAAGATTGATGGTTTTATGTTTCTTAAGTGATATTTTTGTGTAAGGTTGCAACTAAATAAATACATGATCTCCCTTCTCAAAATACCTCTCACTATTATGTCGGTATGCTTATTGTTTCACCCTATTCTACGCCACAACTAAATTGTCCTTAAGGATTTGTAACATTTCTTGTTAGTGTGTGAATGTGATCTTCTATTGCACAAGCTTTAGAATGAGGTTGTAATTAATTAGAACATGGTGGGGGTATTCATAAAGAGCCTCAAATGGATTCATCCTCGTTGATGTGTTATATCACCACTCTATTAGTGATAGCCATTTGGACCACTACATTTGTTTTCCAAAGGAAATTAATGTTAATATCCTTCCAAGAATTTATTCACAAATTTTGTTTGGCCATCTAATTGTGGATGACAAGATGAAATATGTGCTAATTTTGTATCCCACATTGAAAATAATTTTGTCCAAAATATGCTAGTGAAGATAGGGCCATGATCATTCATGATAATTTTGGGAATTCCGTAAAGTTTTATATAATTTTCATGAATAATCTTCCATAGTACTAGTATGAAATGAATGAGAGAACCCATAAAAATGTGCATGTATATAGTGATTATGTTCACAACAATCAAATTATATCAATATTAGTTCCTCCCAACATTGTGTTGGAATTCCTAATGGTTGTAAGAGCCTTAAATTATTTATTTTTGCACCATTATTTTGTTGGAATATCAAATATTAAATAGTCATAATTTTTTTAACATTCCCCTTAAGGTATTTCTTTATATATTGATAGGCCTTTAAAAACCTTGAATATCCTCCTATTGATGAGTAATGCATTTAAGATTGTATGTTGGATTTCAAATTTAAAAAATTGCACAAAAATAAATATATCTTTTGTAGTGTAGTAAAATGCATACCCTTGCATTTTCACACTTGTTTGGGTTTGCCTTTGTTCATGCTTCTTTATGGCTTAATTGGTCCTATTTTATGTCCACAAGCCCTATGAGTGACATCTTTTTCTAGTTAATCCCTACATTCTCCAATGCATAAATGATAATTTGATGACTCCATCTGTGTGTCCTTGATTTTTTGGGTTGGGACTAAAATGCCACCAATGTCTTAATCCCTCGAGGGTTCTGGGACCATGATTTTTGGATGTTATGATTGGGCCCCTTTTTTGTGTCTGTGGCCCAAGTTTTTAGGACTTGGGACTAAGACGCCACCTAGGGCATCTTAGTCCTCCTTGAGTTATTTGTGGGATTTAATTTCAAATTCTGGCATGATTTAGCCTCCTTTATTTAATGCATTCATATGTCAGCATGGTGTGACGTAATTTCAGGATATTAAGCATAAGTAAGTATAAATACAAGGTTCATTCATTCATTTCAATCCAAGTCTTTTGTGAGAGCATTTCATGATATCAAATTAAGTTCACAAGAGCATTCAAGAGCAATTTCATCAAGCATTTGGTGTCATTTTCCGATTCAAGCATCATATCAAGGAGCTTTCTTGCATCATGTGTGTTATTGTGCTAACATTTGTGATGTAGGATTTTGATTCAAGCAAAGCAATTCAAGATCATATCTCTAGTTCAAGATCCATATCCATTGCAGCCATTGCACACAAGTTTTGTAGATTTCTCAACAAGGGTTTGGTGAGTCGTAGCATTGTATATTGTTCATTCACAATTTCATTCATCATTTCCATTTTATTTCAAGGTTTAATTACCAACAAGGGGTTTGACCAAGGCAAACCCCCATTCACTAACAAACAAGAAGTTTTTCCATCTTGCACATTTGTGATTGAAGATCTAGGTTAAAATCTTGAAGATCACTTGGAGTGCAAAGTTGTCAAAGTTGCATTTCAAAGTTGTTATCTTCACAGAAACTCACCTATAGGTCACATTCAGAAGATTCAGAACCTAAGATCAGAAGGGAAGCAAGTGCAAACCTGAGAGCTCAGGATCACATTTAAAGATTTTAGAAATTCATAATGGTACTAATACGCCACTTTGGGCGTCTTAGTCCTCCCAAGCTTATTTTTCAGATATTTTCAGAGATCCTGTTCTAAGATCCAAAGACTCCATGTTGGCCTTAAAAATCAGCATTGAGACTAATATGCTATCTTGGGCATCTTAGTCCTCCACAACATTTCTAGACAACTTTATATTTCTGAAATCCTCTCGACATCTCTAAACTTCCCAGGTACACATATACTAACCCCCTATTGCATAATTTCCTTATTAGCATTGTTCATTTAGCTTGCATTTTGCATTATAGGTCATTTTGTATGTCACAATGTGTTTTCAAACATTTTCTTTTCCAAGCATTTGCTTGGTGGAGAACCCCTTTAAGTTGAAAGAATGCCTTCCTAGTGTTGTTCTCACCCCTCAGTTGTTTGTCCTTGATGAAAAAGACACAAATGGTGCTTTGGTATTTACAGTATAGGTTCAGGTTGATGGTATCTTGGATTGGTTGGCATATCCTCATATAATTGCATTGAATTATTGATGCACATTATTGAATTATTTTTTCCTATTATGCTTCAGAGATTACAGGCTTGGCTTGGTATCTTGGTGATTGGTATTGACATATGACATTGGAATTCTTGATCATGACTTTGGCACTCTTGTTCATATTCAGTTTGGTTTATTCAGTATTGGCATTCAATACTTTGGTTATGGACAGTATTATGGATTTTTTATACATTCATATTTATCATATATTGTGGTACTGATCATATTGAGCTTCATGTGTAGACAAAATTTAGTTTTCCTATACAGGTGGCATTGGCTTTCAGGTGATATCATTTATATGGTTGATCATGGAAGAGCTAGTTTCATTTTGATAGGTTGGCCCTTCTTTATTGCACAACAGGTATATTATTTCAATTGCTCATTATGAGGTTGATCATGGCATCATTGACAAGATTCATTTGATTGTGTCTCCATGGATGTCTCATAATTCTTTGGTGTCCATGGTTATGATACATTATTTGATACATGGCATATTGGGTTGGAATTCTATTAATGCTCTCTTTGATACTTGAGTTTGATATTTCATTTGGCATCATTGGTATATGAGGTTACTATACACTCTTTAGTTGGTTTTGTCATTGCATATCTTCATAGCTCTCTTTCACATCATCTTGGTGTCACTCGCTAGGACACAGTGATTGGTATATATGAAATCTTCATCCGGATCATATGTTTTAGATTGGCTTGATTTCATAATCAGCTTCTAAAGGTGATCATTGTTTACCATAGTGTTGATTTAATGCGACTTTGTAAAAGTCACCTCTATGGCTCAAAGGTAATATTTATGGAAATATTATAATAATGTTTTGGGCATTATTTTGGCTAACTTACTTTGGTAAATGAATTTGAATAAATTCATATTAGAATCAGACTCTTCAATTTCTAAAAGAAAATGTCTTTGACCATGTTGATAAAAGGCTTTCGACCTTGTGAAGAGGGCAATTTAAAATGACATGGCTATCATCATACTTCATTATTTTTGTTGGTATTATGGAGATCATTGGTCTTTGAATAATGGTTATCAAGTGATAATCAACATTTCCTTGAGAAATTATCAATGTGATTATATTGTCGGCCTCCTTGGTAAAATGCTTGACCACAAACTTGTATTCATTATGATGTTTCAGACTTCAAAATTTATTGTTTTTTGGCATTGAAAGTCTTAGAAATGAAAGAGTTTAGGGCATTCATTTTGTTTGCTTCTCTAGTTTATGGGTTTGAAACCCTAGCTATGTTGCTGCCATGAGAAATGTTAGTTGCAGGTTCGGAAGTTTGATGAGTTACAGTGTGATCTTCTAGGTGTCAGTTATGAAGGTAGTTGGAAATGTTTTCTAGCCACCGTGACGAGTATTTTTGGTTATTTGCATTTGTGAACAGGTATTTATCGAGTCTTTTGTAATTTGTTTCGAATGGTTTGTTATCGGGCTCAATAACTTCGGTTAGTTTTTGTTTATAAACTGATCAGATTTAAAATGCATTATTTCTTAATCAAAATTTGAGAAGTTAAGGGTTATTTTTGAAATTGAAATGACATGGAACCCTAACTGCATTTCGTAGCTTTGAGAACTAGTTTGAGAAAGCTGGTTGATTAATTAATAAAGACTCATTGTTTATAAATGATTATGAAAATATTCTTCAGTTATTGGAATCCATTTTTAATTGTATTACATTGTATAAATTCATGGCTTTAAGCCATTATTTGGATTGGAGTAGAGAGAATTTGTATGGATGAGAATGAGAATTCTTGAGCACAGAACAGATTTGTTATTATAGTGATATCATTTGTATTTGAAATGGGTAAAGAGAGAGTTTAAAAGGTTTACATCTCTGATTTGATTACAAAGATTTTAGTGGGAATTATTGAAAATCATGTATTATTTTTGAAACTTTTAAAATAAAGGAGTTGGTGCTCCTGTGAAGTTGGTGCTTCTAACTTGAAGTGGGTGCTTCATTTTGTACATGGAGTTGGTGCTCTGAAAATATTGTAATTAGTTTTGGATTAAGCCTATAAGGCATTTTGGAGTGGTTTTCCTTCCCTAAAAGGGTTTTCCACTCGATAAAATTTTGTGTTCTCTTTTTGTGTGGTTTGTGCTTATCTTGTTTAAGTTCTCATTATGTCATATGTCAAAAGTATTTCATGCAATGCTCTGATACATTATCACAATTCCAAGTTGTCTAAAATTTCAAAGTTTAATTGTTCATGTTCAATGTGTGAATGTTAAAATTTTTCCATAAATGAGTTTGGTGTCGTGTAAAAGAAAGCATCAAAAGGTTGTTCATTCAAATTTATGTGAGCAATGTATATCATGCTTTGATATGAGTTGTTAAGCATTCAGGTTATGTCTGGTTAAGTCATTGAAAACAATCATTCAAAATTCAGTATTCATATTGCATATATATATATATATATTCACTCATTTGTTCAAGATTAAAAAGTGTTTATACATTACTTTGATTCACCTCCCCCCCCTCAGAGTAATTCCACTTCCAAAAAGTGGTATTAGAGCATAGGGTCCTACATTAGGTTTGTTACATAGGATTGATTCTAGTCTTGGAAGTCAATATGTCACAAGTTTGAGAAGGTATTTTTGTTTGTTTGTACAGTCTATATGTTTTATGGAAACATATTTATTTTTTATTAATGTTGATGTAAAGAGCTATACCTTTGCATAAACCTAACTAGATTAAGTTCAACTAAGTTCTTGATAAGAGTACTATGGATAAGTGCAAAAGAAACAAAAGTCAGAAGAAAAACACTAGTGTCAAGTCTAGTGATATTTTATCTCAAGAATTACCCCTGGCAGTTGATAATAAGAATGATCCTATAGTTGAAGAAGAAGAAGATCACTTAGTAAGTGAATTTGAACAAGAATTTGGTGAAAAAGAATGTGAAGGTGATGATTTTGAAGTTGATTTGGAAGAGAATTTATTGTTGCCTTAGATGAGCTTAAAAGGCTTAAACTAAAAAATTAGGAACTTAAGGTACAACTTCAAAAGAGTAATGATACTATAAAGCATTAAACCAAAAATATGTTAAATCCAAAAATATTATTGAATTTTTGAAAGCCCAAATGGTTGATAAGAAAAAGACTGGAGAAGGATTGGAAGCAATGTTAAAAGTCAAGGAGGAAGTGTGTAATAAACTAGAAAATGAGATTGTCTCTTTAAAGAAATGTTTAGATAATGATTCCTTGTTAAAAGAACTAACTCTTAAAAATGATATGATTATTAGTCAAAAAATTGAAATTGAAGAATGTAAGAGGATAGCAGATATTGTAAGATTTGATTTGGAGGTAAAAAAGATTGAGTGTCTAAAACTTGAAGGAGAAGTAGTTACATTAAGAAAAGACCTTGAAAGTGTCAAGGCTCAAGTAGATAAAAGTCAGAAATTTGATCATAGTACTAATATATTGAATGAGATGATTGGCAGACAAAAGCATTCTAAAAATCCTACAGGAGTGGGATATGAGGTTGGAAAAAGCTCTACAAAAGAATCTAAACATGAGATAGTGTTTGCTACTATAGATGGAAAGAAGTTTACAGCCAAGTAAACACCAAGAATGAAGGTTGATCTTGGTTACCATATTGTTGCTGCTCAGAAAAAAGATAAGTGTTTTGATGAAAGGACAAAAAGACCATCAAGATCTCCATTTATCAGGTATAATCACTCTCAATTTCATGGCTATTGCTATTGTTGTAATGCTTATGGACATAGAGCAAGAAACTGTACAAGAAATTGTTGGGTGAATAAAAGTCATAATCATGTGAAGAATTTCAAGAGAGGTTCATACAACATGTTTGGAATAAATTATCCTCTCTTTGGTCTAGAAAACACCATTATATGTTATAGGTGTAATGGGTTTGGTCACAAAGCACAATGGTGTAAGAAAATTACTATAAAGCCTTCTAGGGACTACATGTTCAAACAAAAGCAAAAGAAAACCTTGAGTAAGGAGAAGACAAAGCCTATACAAGTGTGGAGAAGAAAGATCAATCAATATGACAAGAAAGAGAAAGGATCATGTATGATTTAGAGAAGAAAGCATAATCAATCTAGTAATAAAGGTGAATCCATGAAAGTACACTGTGCACATGTGATACCATCCAAGTCTTGAGTAGAAGAAAAGACTCAGGGGGAGTCTATTATGGTAACACATTTTATCCCTATGAAGTCAAGAATGAGGTATAACAACATGCATTTGCTATTTGTGGTAAAAGAAGTAAAGAAGAGGTCTATAAATGTCAATATTTCATTATGTTTATTCTTATTGTATTGATTATGAAGGTCTACATATGATATTGGAAGTTTATGTTAAAAAAAGTGTTCTCAATTATTGACAGCCTTGGATATAACATATATCATAATGATTATTGTACTATGTATAACTGATAAGCTTTATAGGTTGTTAAGGAATTCAAGTTTGAAGTACATTGATAGTCCTTTGGTGATTTTGATGCTTTGAAGGATCAATTCATAAGGTGTAGGTTGACTACATATAATAGATGATTAAGTTGCTTATCTTTGATGTCTTGAAATCATTCATTAATATTGGTATTGGTGTATTTTGGTTTAACCTTTCAGAAGTTGCAAATGTCATATGGGGTCATGCATATTTGACATCTACATAGAAAGTTGAAATCTAGTTAAATCTGCCTTTGTTCCTAACATACTATTGCTTTTTATGACAAACTTGATGATAGATTGTATGAAGTTCTTCCTGACTGCATTTAAAGAATTACTATGTTAAGATCATTGTTTCTAATCAAACCTTGAATACATCTTGATAATTCATTGTCTCTAAGAAGATTTGGTTGAGTGTCAAAGATAGATGTTTTTCATTGGTTTGCACTCATACTCTTGGATGATTGTAGATTCATGATTGAAGCTAAGTGTTCTTATTCAAATATCAGATAATAAAGATACTAGAGGACATGTTGAAAATGTGACTCACAGATATAAGTGCTAATGATGTTGTGATAATATATGTGTTATATTTGAGCTATATATATCTTGGATTCTTTTAGACAACATATTGTGATGGTTTATATTGACAAAGAATATTATACTTTGTGGTGTGCAGTAGAAGGACACAAAACATTGCTTAAACCAATTAGAGAGTGAAAGCAATAACAATGAACATAAATGATAAGATCTTTCAAGAAATTCAATACTCTGCAGCAGTTATGAATAGTTATGGAAATTAACTCAAAAATTATATTGGTAAGAGTATCTTGATATTTTCTTGTGTAAGTGCTTGTGACATTGTGATAGTATCATGTTTTATGAAAATACTGTGCTTGAAAGAAATTTCTAGTAAGAATCTTGTTTGGGGGAGAAGCTCATAATATCTTTGATGTTGTCATATTTGATGCCTTGGTACATGGTTATTCATGTTGGTAACATTGTGTTTATAGTTGGTAAGTTCATGCAATAAGCATTGGTAATGCATTGTCATGATCCATTGGTTTGATTTGGCCACTTGTTTGTCCACTTTTGGTGCTTTGGATCATTATATGCTATTCGTTCTTGTTGCTTTTTGGACAGTGATATATTTTGGGCAGTGATCTACTTTTTTGCTCTATTATATTTCCAATGCCTTTCATAGCGGTGACTTATCTTGCTTGGTCTAGTGGTTGACATGTTTAAGAAGTTTTTGTAATAAAAGTGCACATTGTGTTAAAAGATTTTTTTTTTAATGCTTGAGTTTTGATGTAATGGTTTATCTTGGAAGCATCATAGTACAAAGCCTCTCAGATGTTCTTGTGACTCAATGTATCAGTACTAATCAAAGTTTTTTTTAAGGAGACAATGGAGGATGAAGTTTAACATGACAAAGAAGGTGGTATGTTCAAGTAACTAGTCTTCAATCCTTGATGACAAAGAAAATTCCAAGGTAACAGGTCTTCAATCTTCAGGTATCATTCAACAATTGGGTTTGTTGCATTATAATATTATGTTTTCTTTGCTTTGGTGTTGATGATATGGACCGAGATTCTTGGAAAGGACATATATGGGTATATACTATGATATCAACATGTTCATATGTTACATATATGCGTATATACATCTACTTGAGACATTACACTTTTTTTTTCTACCCTTTGTCTTTGATGCAAAAAGGGGGAGAGAGATTTGTGTTTTGCCATCAAGGGAAAAGGGGGATTTTGTTGTTCTCACCCCTCAATTGTTTGTCCTTGATGAAAAAGACACAAATGGTGCTTTGGTATTTATAGTACAAGTTCAGGTTGATGGTATCTTGGATTGGTTGACACATCCTCATATACTTGCATTGAATTATTGATGCACATTATTGAATTATTGTTGCCTATTATGCTTTAGAGATTACAGGCTTGTCTTGGTATCTTGGTGATTGGTATTTACATATGACATTCACATTCTTGATCATGACTTTGGCACTCTTGTTCATATTCAATTTGGTTTATTCAATATTGCCATTTAGTACTTTGGTTATGGACAGTATTATAGATTTTTATACATTTAGATTTATCTTATATTGTGGTATTGATCATATTGAGCTTCATGTGCAGATAAAAGTTAGCTTTCCTATACAGGTGGCATTAGATTTCAGGTGATATCGTTTATATGGTTGATCATGGAACAATTGGTTTCATTTTGATAGGTTGGCCCTTCTTTATTGCACAACATGTATATTATTTCAATTGGTCATTATGAGGTTGATCATGGCATCATTCACAAGATTCATTTGATTATGTCTCCATGGTTGTCTCATAATTATTTGATACATGGAATATTGGGTTGGAATTCTATTAATGCTCTCTTTGATACTTGAGTTTGATATTTCATTTGGCATCATTGGTATATGAGGCTACTATATACTCTTCAATTGGTTTTGTCATTGCATATCTTGATACTTGAGTTTGATTGTGTCCACAGTTATGATACATTATTTGATACATGGAATATTGGGTTGGAATTATATTAATGCTCTCTTTGATACTTGAGTTTGATATTTCATTTGGCATCATTGGTATATGAGGCTACTATACACTCTTCAGTTGGTTTTGTCATTGCATATCTTCATGGCTCTTTCACATTATCTTGGTGTCACTCGCTAGGAAATAGTGATTGGTATATATGAAATCTTCATCCGATTCATATGTTTTAGATTGGCTTGATTTCATAATCAGCTTCTAAGGGTGATCATTGTTTACCATAGTGTTGATTTCATGTGACTTTGTAAAAGTCACCTCTATGGCTCAAAGGTAATATTTATGGAAATATTATAATAATGTTTTGGGCATTATTTTGACTAACCTACTTTGGTAAATGACTTTGAATAAAATCATATTAGAATCAGACTCTTCAATTTCTAAAAGAAAATGTCTTTGACCATGTTGATAAAAGGCTTTTGACCTTGTGAAGAGGGCAATTTAAAATGACATGGCTTCCATCATACTTCATTATTTTTGTTGGTATTATGGATATCATTGGTCTTTGAATAATGATTATCAAGTGATAATCAACATTTCCTTGAGCAATTATCAATGTGATTATATTGTTGTCCTCCTTGGTAAAATGCTTGACTGCGGACTTGTATTCATTATGATGTTTCAGAATTCAAAAGTTATTGTCTTTTGGCATCGAAAGTCTTGGAAACGAAAGAGTTTAGGGCATTCATTTTTTTTTCTCTAGTTTATGGGTTTGAAACCCTAGCTATGTTGCTGCCATGAGAAATGTTAGTTGCAGGTTCGAAAGTTTGATGAGTTATAGTGTGATCTTCTAGGTGTCAGTTATGAAGGTAGTTGGAAATGTTTTCTAGCCATCGTGATGAGTATTTTTGGTTCTCTTCATTTGTGAACATGTATTTATTGAGTCTTTTGTAATTTGTTTTGAATGATTTGTTATCAGTCTCAATAACTTCATTTAGTTTTTGTTTTTAAATTGATCATATTTAAAATGCATTATTTCTTAATCAAAATTTGAGAAGTTGTTAAGGGTTATTTTTTAAATTGAAATGACATGGAACCCTAACTGCATTTCATAGCTTTGAGAACCAGTTTGAGAAAGCTGGTTGATTAATGAATAAAGACTCATTGTTCAGAAATGATTGTGAAAAGATTCTTCAGTTATTGGAATCCATTTTTAATTGTATTACATTGTATAAATTCATGGCTTTAAGCCATTGTTCGGATTGGAGTAGAGAGAATTTGTATGGCTCAGAATGAGAATTCTTGAGCACAAAACATATTTGTTATTATAGTGATATCATTTGTATTTGAAATGGGTAAAGAGAGAGTTTAAAAGGTTTACATATCTAATTTGATTACAAATATTTTAGTGGGAATTATTGAAAATCATGCATTATTTTTGAAACTTTGAAAATAGAGGAGTTGGTGCTCCTATGAAGTTGGTGCTTCTAACTTGAAGTGGGTGCTTCAGTTTGTACATGGAGTTGGTGCTCCACATTGTGATAGAGTTGGTGATTTGAAAATGTTGTAATCAGTTTTGGATTAAGCCTATAAGGCATTTTGGAGTGGTTTTTCTTCTTTGAAAGGGTTTTCCACTCGACAAAATTATGTGTTCTCTTTTTGTGTTATTTGTGATTATCTTGTTTAAATTCTCATTCTGTCATATGTCAAAAGGATTTCATGCAATGCTCTGATACATTATCATAGTTCTAAGTTGTCTAAAAGTTCAAAGTTTAATTGTTCATGTTCAATGTATGAATGTTAAAATTCTTCCATAAATGAGTTTGGTGTCTTGTGTAAAAGAAAGAATCAAAAGGTTGTTCATTCAACTTTATGTGAACAATGTATATCATTCTTTGATATGAGGTGTTAAGCATTTAGGTTATGTCTGGTTAAGTCATTGAAAATAATCATTCAAAATTCAATATTCACATTGCATATAATATTCACTCATTTGTTCAAAAAGTTCAAATCTGCATTTCAAGTCATAAATTTCTTTTATACATTACTTTGATTCACCCCCCATCTCAAAGTAATTCCACTTCCAACACCTAGTACCCTCCTAATTGAGAAATTCAATCACCTTGTGAGGTTGTTAGTCAATCCAATTAGGACTCTTAGGACATTAGTGAATGATTTGTGGAGAAATAGGAGTGATACACAATCCCCATTTTCCCTTCATTTCATTTGGTGAACTTGACCTTTTTGAGCATTCATTTTATTTTGATTTGGAGTCCTTAGATCTAGATTGCATTAGTGAAATTGCATCTAGGGTTTCTTGCATCTTGCATTAGTGAAAATTGCATTTAGGGTTTTCTATGTTTGCATTAGAGAAAGAGAATATAGGTTGTATCTTTTCTTTATTGCATCATTTCATTTCATTGAAAAAATGAAAAGTGCATTGTTCATCATCTTAATTGCATTTAGAAACATTCTTATTGCATTGAAAAAAATTGCATTCAATTGCTTGTTCCTAGTTACCTTTTATTGTGCTCATTTGCACATTTCTTTATTTCTAAGCATAAGTACATTGAATAAACAATCTGTAAAGACTGTTCACATTCCAAAATACACTATTTTTCTACAAAAAACCTCTACTAGCACTAAAATGCCCTTCCTGGTGTCTTAGTCCTTCTCAGGATTTTTGCTTCAGAAATTTGTTTCTATTGTTTGCTCTCTGTTTCTATCTCTGGAACTTCAGAATCTCATCAGGAGGACCAAGACATCATTCCTAGCATCTTAGTCCCTATTGACTTTGACTTTCTAGTTTTCAGAGTCTAAAACTTCCTTTCTGTGTTTATGTGGGTTGTCTTCAGTTTTCTGTTTCAGTTTCCATAATTGTTGTTATTTAAATTTCTTTCATTTCAAGTGCATTTTTTCAATCTTGTATCATGGATATGTGCTTTGGAAAATTGTGGATGTCCTTGAAATATTTGGTATATGTGTCAAATTGTGCCTTTGGTAATGATCCTAATGAAATCGAACTTACCCATGCTCACTCAACTCTTTATGAATGTCCTCCTCGTGATGTTGACATCATTGGAGAAGATGATGACAACATGAATAAGTTCATAAATGACTGTCTTTATAACCTTGAAGCTAATGCATCCTTTTACCCATCCATGAAACAACTAGATCCTCCCATAATACCACCTCTTGAGATGTTTGGTTACTTACATCCTAAAACCGAAGCAAAAGTTGAACCTAAGTTCCCTACAATAGGTGAACCTAGTTCCTCTAAACAAGAACACATTCAACCATTTTATGATAGAAAGGTAAAAAACACTTCTATCAACCTACAAGAAACATATGGTAAAGGATTCACTATCTTGAGTAAACAAGGTTGTGACACAAGTGAACACAAAATCCATCAACTCTTGGACCAAAAACCAACCGATGAAAACACAAAAGTATTCGGATATCAAGATCCCCCTCGTAGCACAAGACCTCTTAGAGAATATCTAAGGCTTCGTGATGATGGTATGGTGATCTTTGATTCCCCTACCTCAATTCAAATATCCTTCTTCCTAGAGAACAACCCTTGATTAATAACAATGACAAGGATGCAAGGATCACTTCAGGTCCTCCTGCTTCAATTAGAGAAAAGAGTGAATCTAGCAAACTTAAGAGGCCTTACAAGTTAGAAAATCCAAAGCTTCCTCTTCACCCACCACCTCAATGTGAACGAAAATTACAAATTCTTCTCAACCAAGGATTAATATTATTACCACCTGTCAATCGACTTGTCCTCTTTCCTAAAGATACAAAAGTTCCACACTATGCATATCATCGAGATCTTGGAAATAGTAGTGATGAGTGTCATGCATTAAAAGAAGTATTAATCAAGTATCACTTTGATGGAAATAATTTCTATGGGTATGTGCAGGATCATCATGGAAAAAATAGGCCCTTAAGTGGCAATGAAAATTTAGAAAAATCAAAGTTAGGCAACTTAACGTAAAAAATTGAATAAGTTATCTATATTATTTCAAAAATATGTAAGAATAGAATCTATGGAGAATGTAGTTTCTAAACTACTAGGTTTATTTTTTTTAAAATCTA